>CM053770.1:352980532-353002539 GCA_028658325.1 Potorous gilbertii | reverse complement strand
ATCTTATTGGATTCAGACTTCCCATTGTTCAGGCTTCATCAAGATACTTTTTCCCAAATACTGACATCTAACATTAGCTGACACTCCTATGTTTCTGTAATTCATAAATATGTTATTATCTCCACTTATAACCTTGTCAGTCATGTTGAAAAGAGACTGACCAAGGGAAAAACCCTAAGACAAGCTTCTTGAGAAACTGGATTAATCAATACTTTTGATCTATTCATTCAATCAATCTAAAGTTTAGCTAACTATGTGATCATGTAATCCACATTATCCATCTTGTCTCCTAAAATATCAAATATCTTACAAAAATATAGGAATAACCTTTCTTTCCCATTTTGCAGATCTCTTAATACTTATTGTTATACTTCAATGAATTCATCCAACAGAGACCACTCTTCTCTGGTATCAAACATGTACTATTCATACTGTCTTGCCCTATGTGATTCTCATCTGTGCCCTTCCATAATTTCACCAGATGCTTTAGCCAACATGAGGGAATTCTGTTTTATTTTTTAATTAACACAACTGAATTCATTTCAACAAATATTTCATGTAGTATTGATCTGTCCATAGATCATTCCCCCTTCTACTATATGACCACCTCACATAGACTTCTTCTCATTCATAATTTTGAAGAAGGTCATTGACTTGCTTGTTGCATGTGAGAATGCTAAAGTCTGCTTATGTCCAACATGTATCCTCTCTTTCTCCTTTGTGTATCTGCAATTTTTCACATCTTCAGATTTCATTTATAGTAAGAATGCCAACAAAGGTATCATGATTCTTCTCCTGGGACATCAGCTCACTTGTCAAATAAGGAGTATACATTTAGCGAACAGTTAAATTCCTATTTGTTGCTAATACAATGACTTTTGTCGTTCTCATCACCCTCTGCCATTCTGCTACTATTCTTTGTAGAAGAATAAGGGAGCTATGTCTGCCTGGGTGCAATTTTGTATTTTTCTTTGTTTCAAGGGTTACCAATGCCAAAGAATTTATCACTTTATAGCCAACGTGCTGATGACAATCTCCTCCATGCTTAGCTTAAGCTAGCATTGTCCATCACTGGAGCCATACCAAAAGCCTTGCCACATTATCAAAGCCTGCTTTGCTTGCATTCCAATGACAAAGTCTTTAAGAACTAAACCATCAACTCAACAGCACAATGAGGCACTAGAGTAGGACCTTTTTGGAAAACTCTTTCAACAAAATGTGCTCCAGAGTAGTCCCTTCTGAATTGTAGTGTTTTTGGTTAATGAAAAGAAAATAAGTTATGTAGAAATTCTTGTACAGAATAGTGATTATTATATCTGGATATGTGCAGTAAGGATTTTTTTTTGGTAGTCTTACTAGTGGCATAAAGGGTTTTGGCTTAACTTTTGTAAATATTTTCCATTGCACATATTAAACCACATGGCAGCAGTTTAGATTCAAAATCTCCATTATCCAGTTTTTTAAGATTCTTTGTATTGTGTAGATGACCTCCAAGTCTCCTTCTACCTTGTCTTTTTAACAGCATAGTTTCAATAGCAAGTTTAGCTTTTCCCACAGTTTCAAGAGCTGTTTCATTTTTGTTTTTATTGATCATCTAGAAACTGAGAAAATATATTTTCTCTTATTATGCCAATTATTTGCATTTAATTTATTTAAAATAAGTCTAATCTCTCCTCAATAAGGAAGCTAAGAAGATAGAATGTTTCAAATCAGGAACAAATCGTTTCCAAGTCCTGAATCAAACTTGGCTACATTTCCCTAGAAGCAAGTCATCTTATCTCTCAGTCTTCCAGGCAACTTTCTATGGCTATAAATTGCAGAGAAATTGCTAAATTGCTAACACTGGCACCAATACCATTCACAGTGCTTTAGGCAGCCATGAATATACTGTTGTAATTCTGAATCAAAACATACAACAGATGCTCCACATGGAAGACAAAGCCAAAACATTTATTCAGACTTCAGAAAGCCAGACCCAACATAGTAACACAAATCTATACACAATAACAATGCAGAGCACAACACCATCCCCAAGTCTTCTCCCTGCTAGGCTTCCCACAAACCTTAAAGAAAATCACAAGCAAAACTCTCATTCAGGCTAGCCACCAGCCTGCTTGCCTGTAACCATCCTAGGTCTAGCTAGACTCCGACCAATTTCTTTCAGCTCTGCTCTAATGCCACCTCTTCCTATTCTTCCAATCCTATTCTACCTTTTCAACAAACCTCTCCCCCCACAGGCTCCATGTGACTCAGACTCAGGTGACTCAGACTTTCATGTAACTTAAACAAGTCTCATGGGTCTATCCATAAATGGGACAGATCTTCCCATTTAAATTACCATTGCACACTGTCTTGTGCAAAAATTCAGGTCCCTTACCTGGGATGCATCAAACCAGTGGAATGACAGGTACAATGCTTATCCTGTGAAATATCAACGACATGGAATTGTAAAGCCCTTCAAAAGTCACCAAATCCAAACCCCCTCCTTTCATAGGTGGAAAAAAAACCCCTGAGAAACAAAGAGATTAAGTGGTTTGCCTAAGGTTCTACAACTAGCAGAAATCTGAGACTGGCTTCAAACTCAAGTTTCTCTGGATCTAAACTCCATGCTTTTTTAATAAGCCACCTCTCTGTCCCTATTATTAGAACTATAACTAAGAACCAACAGAATGATAACTGTTAGATAATATTGAATTTGGCCATCCTCTCTTCCCTTTAGCTGCATCTCAGTAACGATTAATATTTCTAATGGAGGATGTTGTCTTTTTCTAAGAAAGAATCAGAGTTTAAATGAGTTTCTTCATTTACAAAATAATAAGTATAACAACCTAAAGGATATATTTTCTTATGACTATTGACTATGCCACAGATTTTCTGAGGAAAATTCCAGAAATCAATGAAGATGCGTTGCTCCTTTAAATAGTGTTAGATTGCTCTTTTATTGTTAAGCTCCAGAGATAAAAAATAGCAGCAAATTTCTCTTAAATGCTTGTACAAGTGTATTATCTTTGAATTTTGAATGCCTTCTAGTCTTTAAATCTCTTTCTCTCATTTCTTCTATTGATTTTACATCCAGGTAACAGTATTTGGGATCAATTAACCATAATGCCTAGGTGCTGTGGTAAAATTAAATGCTGCTCTAAGTACCTTTTATTTCAGATATCTCATTTTGAAGAGTATACCTATTTCCTTTATCAAGAAAAAGGAACTCAAGCTGATTTTCACTATGCTTTTCATATATTGCTACTGTAAATTAATCATTCTTAATGATTTTTAATGAAAGACCACATATTACAGTGGAAAGAATCATAAAACCAGGTTCAAGACTCCTCTCTCCCTCTTGGAAGTTGTAGGATCCTGGGAAAGTCTTTTTACCTCAAAGGACCTAATTTTCTTCATCTATAAAATGAAAGGGTTGGATTGGATGACTTGTTCGAGTCCTCATTCTGAGTACTTATACACTTAGATATATTAGAATTCAGGTATATCTGATACCCTATGAACTCCTGGGCCTCTGAAGTAAGCAATCTACAGTTCTGTTAAATAAAAATTCCCCCAAAGCAAAACATATGGTTCTAAAATTTTGATAGAACTTTATATGGGTTAGAGAAAAGGAAAATAATGAAACATGCACCGGTAATAGATGATAGTTCATGTGTTTTGTTTACTGAACATACATAACAGAGTTAATAAAACTAAAGTGGAGTCAACCATAAGAGATTTTACATCAAGACATCTTTGTCCCTTTGTTCTTTCAAATTTTCATTGAAGAAGAGATATACGTCTAAGGAAAGACTTAAGTGGTCTTATTTTACATTTTGTTATTGTTTTTTAACCAGACCTTTGAGTTCATCAGAACAGGGAACGTTTTGGTAGGAAAACTCCTTCTAGACATGCATATTAGTAATTCTGTGACTAAGAGAACAATCTAGAAACACTAATATGCTAATTGATTTCCCAAGATCACATAGCTGGTTATGTGTATAAGGCAAGATTTAAACTAACCTCCTAACTCTAAGACCAGCCTTCTAGGTATGATATGGTTGATTAATATCTCAAAATTATATAACTAAAATGATAAAAATGAGTTAGGTGTTACTTAACATCCATTTCTCAAAATATCATAGGCTTATCTGAGAATTTGGGAGGCTTGAGAGCTCCTTTGCTATTCAAGGAATTTTTCTCATTCTCTACCACATACCTCATTGTACTGTCTTTTGAGTTTCAAAAGCTGTACAGATTGGTACTAGAGTTATCACAATGAGTAAGGTGCTTCTGAATGAGACATTGCTAGAAACTATAGTAAATATTATAGGTGGATGTTGGGTCTTAGCTCCCTTTGCTGCAAAGGTAGCATGTGTTGGTAAGTGAACATATTGCCTCATCACTTAAGATAATATTTAAATTTGAACTTTAAAAATACATCCAACTCACAACTGACCAACAATAAAGAGATCTTTTTGGAGAATGGTTGAACTCTTCACTTTTTAAAGGAAAAAATGTTCTTTTTTATTGTATTAGCTTGATTTTTTGTGAGTGTTTTAGTTTTGGAAAAACTAAGGCGGGGGTGAGACATACACATAATACATGGGATTTAAAAGATAACAGCTAATTTGAAAATACAAGAGAAAATTATCATAGGGCAGCTCCCCATTCCAGGGATTTGACTTCCCTTAAGTTCAAGTAAATACCTTCTATGCATACATATGTCTTCATGGCATCTTTCCAGCATGAGGGTCTATATGATAAGGTTTCATCTTGGTTCCACAATAGGCAGAGATGAATTTTCATTGTGCTATGTGCAATAATCTCTAGAGGCAACTGGAGGTCGGGGAGAGGGAGGGAGTAGATATAGCAATGGACTTAGAGTGAGGAAGACCTGGGTATAAATCTGGCCTTAGGTATTCATTACCTGTGTGTCCCTGGACAAATCACTTAAGATCCTAGTCACAGTTCCTATCTGTGTTAGGGGAACATCTCCCTGAAATATTGTGAGAACAAAAGAAGACATATGTGTGTTTATACATATGTGTATATATATACATGCATGCATATATATATATGTTTATGCATATTTATGCTATATAAATAGTAGCTGTTCTTGCTGTTAATATTTTTGAGAACCCTATAAGAGAGAGAGGATAGTAGCAAATTACATGCTTTTGAAAAAGAAAACTGATGAAATACACCCACATTGCCTATCCTTCTTTAGACTGAGACTCATAAATTTTCAAACTTTAGATCCAACATACATTTTTACAAACAATTCATCCATCAGATATGTGAGATGACATTTGGGCTCCTATCTCTTACATTTAGTTTATATATATATTTAATTTCTGATTGCATCTTTTAAAAAGTAAGGTAAAGAATTATGCTAATTGGAAAAATAGATTTAAAATGTTCAGTCTAAAATATGCAGATACTTGAAACAAAAGTACAATTTTACTTGAATTATTTTATTATGCATATATAGCCACAGGTTCAAATATCTGTGGTTTAATTATTTTACAATAACAAAAGAGTTATTTGTGAGACTTTTAAAGATTTTCTAAGGCATTAAGTTAATTAATATGCCTTTGAATGGAATTAATCATTCTGGTAACAGCATGGATGTTAAATTTTAAAACCGCACTTTTGGCCCACCCTGGATATGTCTTTCAAACAAACTTTTATGTTCCTGTGATTGTTTTTTGTGATATCATCCATGTTGGGAGATTCTGATGAGGATCTCCCTCTACCCATGCGAGCAGATGTCTGTTCTGCATCCTTAAAGATATAGACCCCCTTATATACCCTCTTAGGTAGCTCAGAGAAAGACTTGCATCTAGCTCTCCTTGACCCTGAGGCAAGCTTTCTTTCCACTACATCATACTTCCTCTCACTTAAAGCTGAAAATTTCACACTTAAAAGATCGAATTTCATAGTACATAGGTGCATGAAAATAGTTGGGTTTTAGGTAAATGAATATATGGTGCCTTAAAATATGATCCCCAAAGTTAGGAATAAGGTATAAGTAGTATTTTACATATAAAGAAAATAAAAAAGGAGAAGAAAGACATATTTGAAGGGTTTTTTTGTAATGCAGATTTATTTTCTATTTAAGCTATTTTCCAAGCTTTGGTTAAACCATAATATACCAACACATGTAAACATGTGTAAATATTTAAGATATGCATGCATTCATATTATACTGTTTAGAAAATTTACCACACTCAATTTTACTAGGTTATAAAGCTTATGGGTCAGACCTAAAAATGTAAGTTTAATTAAAATATAACTATGACAAGTCACTCCAATATCTTTGCCAAGAAATCCCCAAAAGGGGTCACAAAGTCAAACACAACTGAAAAATGACTAAATATCAGTATATCAGATTATTCAAAGTCAAAACTTTTTAAATGTCCCTGCCTTTTAACCCATTATTTATTATAAAGGGGTATGTTTCTAGAAGAGTAAAAAGAAGAGAAGGTGATGCTTTGTTAGGAAAAGAGCTGTTTCAGAGTTGCTGGGGTCTGAAAAATAATTTCAAAGAGTGTATTTCCTTTGTGTGGGTGATGCCATTAGCACACATAATCATTGGCATGCATGAGGTTTCTAATAGTATAGATTAATATTATCGTGTTTCATTTTTAAAAATTTGCCATAACTAAATGATGGCCAGTCTTCTGGGGATGAACCTCTCTGAATGGTAGAGGGCAACCTTTGGTACAAGATCAAAAGCCGTGAAGGTCTGTTTCTGGCACAGAAGACAGATTTTGTAAATTGGCTGATGACAAGTCTAAATTAATTTGGAGAGACCCCTCACCAGATTGTTGGCCACTAAGAGTTGAAACATTTTTTTTTTGGACACATCAACTCCCAATTCAGTGTACCATAGTGCAGAGATGCCACAATCTGCATCTTTGGAAGAAGTGCTCCAATTTGTACCACGAAAAGTTGTGGATTTTTTGTGGAGTCAAAGAACATCAATTTGCATTGTCGCTCTGCCTTGACTACCTATGTGACCTTGAGCAAGTCATGTAACCACTCTGATTCTCAATTTCCTCATAAAAAATATGAGAAAATTGGACAAAATCACAGGCTCTTAACACAGGAGCTGTGCACTTTAAAAAAAAGTCTTTGTAACTGTATTGCAATGTAATTGGTTTGTAATCATATTTATTTTATACATTAAAAGGTGTTAATTCTGTGAAGGGGTTTGGAGGCTTAACCAGATTGCCATAACCAGATCTGTCATCAACCCATGACACAAAAAGGTGAAAAACCCCTGGCTTAGGTGATTTGTAAGACCCTTGAACCTCTACATCAGTGATTATTACCACAGAAATTTTGAAACATTGGAAAATAATTGAGAAATAGTCAAGGGCAAAGAACTAGGAAAAAATGGACAGTGAGAAAATACAACATGAGGATACATTTAGGAGATGTCTTAGGACTGAGAATAAATAATATCTTGAAAAACCTTTAAAATGATTTCAACAGGGTTAGTCATAGATGAGAAAAACCATTTTGCAGTTGTTAGAGTAAAAGTTTTGGTTTGGTTTGCTTTTTTGGGGGGTGCAGTCTTGGGATGGAGTAGGGAGGAGGTATCTCTAACTTCTTCAGTAAGTTACTGATTCATATTAGAGTCAGGTAAGTAATTTATAGGCTTAAAGAATTGTCTGAGGTCATTGAGAAATAGGTGATGCCCATGGCCATTCAGCTAATAGGTGTCAGAGACAGAAGATGAGCCCAGTTCTTCCTGGTTATAAAGCTGGACTTTTCTATCCCCTACACTACACTGCTCTTCAGCATGTTTGTGAATTATTTAATTATTTTTAATTTGATTAATGTATTTAAATTAATTAATTCAATTAATTATTTAATTAAATTAATTTCATTATTTGATACTGATACTATGAATTTTCTACATAAGCAGTCTATTTCTGAATGCCTACCTTTTAATTTAGTCTTGACAAGTCCTTGGAAACAATTCTAAGATCCTCATGAAGCAACTTTTTACAATATCATTAACCATTTGGAGATGGTAATTCTCCAGTGCTTGTTGACCTATCTCTAGATTGTTTCAATAATTTTTCTTAATTTGTCTTTCTAAAAGTACCTGTGCACATTTTGGTATTTGGCTAACTCATCGCCTTGTATATCTGTGTTTGCCCTGAGATGTGATAATGGTACTCATGCTTTCTTGTTTTTAATCTTTAGTATAACATACATAAAGATCAATACAGAAGCTGTGATAACGTCTCTGCCAAATCATCAGATAGTGATGTCAGTGATGTGTCAGCCATTTCCCGAACCAGCAGTGCCTCACGCCTCAGCAGCACAAGCTTTATGTCAGAGCAATCTGAGCGCCCCAGGGGTAGAATCAGGTGAGTTGGCAATCTATGCTCTTTGTATGTCCTGAATCTTTTTTTTTTTATCAAAAAGACAAAATAAAAAAAACAAACTTTCAAATAACTGGTCAGGACATAGATTGAGAGTTCTTATAATTCTTCACTGTCTTTAGAGAAAGTTAATATTTTATTGTTTAGTGATACAACCTGAGACCCTGAAC
Source organism: Potorous gilbertii (assembly GCA_028658325.1). NCBI lineage: Eukaryota > Metazoa > Chordata > Mammalia > Diprotodontia > Potoroidae > Potorous > Potorous gilbertii. Next base: position 352,993,982 of record CM053770.1, on the reverse strand, counting down.
ATTTGAGAATGGGAGCATGGGTAAACAGTAAAAAAATAAAAATAAATGTCATTCCAGTTGAAGTAATGGGGTTGAGATCAGATGGCCCCTGACTGTCTATATTTATGCAGGTTGAATGGTACTCTATTTGATAGTAACTTATCAGTTTGATTAACTTTGCCCATCTTAAATCCCCTTAAAGAGGGCAGAATGTTTTAATGGAGAGAAGGGACAGTCTGGGTGTTAAGAAGATCTGAGTTCATGTCCTAGTTACTATTGCTATCACCAAAACTCCATAATCAGAAACTTGGAGAGAAGAATGAGGAACTTGAAATGTAATCACGCACAAATGACATTCTATGCACGAAAATGCCACAGCTCAATAGAAAATAGTCTTATAGATCAAGCAACTTCATTTTGTGAATTCACCAATGGGTGGCATATTGAAAAACCACCCCTCTCTCATTATCATTACTGCTCAGTTTCCTTTTGGGGGAGATGGGGAGAAAAGTCTTTCAAGTTTAAGTTGCTAGGACAAAATACATGTCAGGCTAATCTTTTATGATAGTGATCTAGTTACTAATTATCTGCAAACATCTATCATGTACTTAGTGTGTTCAGTTTATTGTGCTAGACTCAAGAGATACAAGAACCAATAGGACATGATCAATTCTTATCTGAAAAAATGTTAAACTAGTTTATAAAATAGTTTTATCCTTGGTCTTTGCCAAACATCCTGGTACAGAATAAAGTGCACTGAATTTTGATACAAAAAATCTGGTTTCAAATTCTAACTCCTTTACCTTTTGTGTGATCATCGACAAGTCACTGCAGGTCTCTGAACTTCAATTTCCTTATCTGTAAAATGAAAGGGCTGGACTCAATAATCTCTATAAACATTTCCAATCCTAAATCTCTGAGCTTGCCTTCCAGAGTAGCAATAAGAAGAGTTGTTCATAAATCACAAAGTACTACATAAATTGAATTTTATTTAGCTTACTCAGAAAAGTGTTTCCATTGACAATTTCCCTAACAATGTTCTAAGAAAATAAAGTTTTTGTGTTATGCTTATTTTGACTATAATTTCTCTAATCTCTAAAAAAAGAACTTCATATTATTGTGAAACATATACTTATAGGTTGTTGGACAACTTTTAGTTGAAAATTTTAAAAAAATGATCCCCAGTAATATCCTAGACTATTCTCTCTGAACACAATGTGTAAGAACAACTTTTATAAGTCAACCTAATACTAAGCATTCAAAGTAGTGCCATACAGTCCAAGGATTTATTAAGCACTTCGATACCACTAGGAATAAAAAGAAAAAAACCTCATCCTCAAGGAGATTTTTAGGTATAATAATTTACATATATCTAGTATTTTAAGGTATACGAAATGAATGCATTCTTCACACAACCCTGTGAAAGATAGGGTAAGCATCATTATGTATTCTAAAAATATAGTTAAGATGGAAAACTGGTCCATTGGCAAAGATTTGCCAAGGACTACCCACAATGAGTTTAGAACAAATCTGAAATTTTATTTAGATAACAAAGTTTACATAATGGGGGCTCTTATGATTTTATCTTCTTTTTCCTAGAGAGTTTTCCTTATTACTTTTTAAAAGTTTCTAATTTAAGTATAAATTTAAAATCATAATTAAGTTTTGTATTTAGATATTTACTTATGTTTATACTTATTTGATACCTACACTTAATGTCATGACAAATTTTCCACATATAATATGACAACTAAGTATTAGTTATACTTTACTTACATTTATAGCTGTTTGATTCTAGACTTAATATCATGGAAGATTTTCTACACAGTATTTTCAGCAAAGAATATAATACAGTAAAAACCCATTAATTGCTTGATAGTTTATGAACAAGTGTCCACCCGTAAAGAGATGATTTTTTTTCTGTGCATAGACTGCTTAGATCCACCAGTTCTTACATTAACCTCTTTTTGATCAGAACTACAATTATATTTACATAGGAAGCATCATTAATTCTTTTTTTGTATTTCTTTTCTTTGATACATGATTTATATTTGAGAGAACAGATAGATTATGTTCTAGCAACAAATGGTATATGTGTCATCTAGGGAACAGTTCAGCTGTGGTTCAAGAAACCTGTCTCTAGGAGCAATCTCCAGGACTTTGATCAACAAGTAGTGAAAAGGCTTTTAGTTTTTTGTTTTCAATCACAGAAAAGGTCTGCTATGGTATAGAGAGGGATGTTAGTAGAGAGATTATCTTGATGACATCATGGATTGCCTTTTTCATCATGAGTCCTTTGGGAACTGTCTTAGATCCTTTCATTGCTGAAAATAGAGAACTCCTTCACTGTTGATCATCATACAATGTTACTGTTACTGTGCACAATATTCTCCTGGTTCTGCTCACTTCACTTTGCATCAGTTCTTGTATGTCCAGGTTTTTCTGAAGTCAACCTGCTTGTCATTTCTTATATCACAACAGTATTCCATTACAATCATATACCACAACTTGTTCAGTCACTCTCCACTCAATGGGTGTACCCTCCATTTCCAATTCTTTGCCACCACAAAAAAAGAACAGCTATAAATATTTTTGTACACATAGTTCCTTTTCCCTTTTTAAAAAAAAATCTCGTTGGGATACAGACTTAATAGTGGTATTGTTAGATCAAAAGAAATGCACAGTTTAGTTTCAAGGTCAGTTTAGCAAATCAGAGGTTTCCTTGATGGACTCTGCTATATAATTGGACTGGTTTGACAGATTTATATAACAAAATGAAGTTCACTTAATGAGTTTATGTTTGTAAAAACTATGATAGAATAAAATTGATATTTCTGATTCTTATTTACCGGTTTAAGCCAGAGAATCACTGATTTGGATCATCCCACAATATTGCAAATATATGCCAAGTACTCTCCTCTTGTGAGGAAAGCACAAGAGTTGGAATTGGACAGCATAGGCTCAAATCTCAAAATTCTTCTGGTATTTACACCTGTTTGACCTTGGGCAAGTTACTGGATCTCTCTGAGTCTCTATTTTCATATCTACAAAATAACATGTTTGAACTATGTGATCTCTGACCTCCCTTTCACCTATACATCTTCGATCCTTTCATTCTATGTAGTGGAAAACAAAGAATGATCTACCATAACTTTCATGCCATTAAGTTTTTTTTATACGAATTCAGGTTTTTTTAGAGATATCAGGACTTGAGTTTAAGAATTTAAGACATTTTGAGCTTATTTTTTAAAACAATTTTACTATTACATAAATCATAAGATTTTTTTCATTAAGGTTCCATTTGCTGACCCTAGTGTTAATAAGGAAGTGTAATTTGCTAATCAGCCAGTCAGCCTACTCTTATTTTGCTAAGGACACTAAAGTTCGGGAAACTGTTATTTGAAAGAAAACCTGTATTCTGTTAACAAAATGAAGATTTTTGTGAAGTTAAATATTTGACCAATCATCTTTCCTAAAAATATTTTAGTATCTGATTAACCTTTCAATGTGTAATAACTTTTCATCTGTCCTCAGGATAGATAAAGTGATGATTTAGGATAAGACATTCTTATGCTTATTCTTTGTATATTATATAAAATATGAGATATTCTAGTCTAGAGTAAAAAATAAGTATACTCTTGATATATATTCACTAGTCATAATTACTGATATTCAAAGCCATATTAAATTATGTATACCTTAATATACCCCCCAAAAAATCTAGAGTGAGCAATGGTAATTTGTTATCTGCTGTTTAAGTTGTCTGCATTTCATTTTTCATGACTACATAGTATGACTTCAGAAAGGTTAAGTCCTTAGTAATCTGCACAAAATGTAAAAAGAAAGGAAGGAAACAGAGCATGGGAAGTAGAAGATCAGGAAGACAATGAGTCAGGACACAATAAAAAGAAATTGAATCTGAAAAGAAGACATTCATTTGCTGATGATGTGAAGTGAAAGTTAACTTCATCTTTTGTGTCTCCACTCCTTTCACCTGCTTAATTTTTGTAGAGTCCATTTTAACTAATACTTCCTGCAAGTCCCTTTGCAATGAGAAGGGACTACTTTTATTTTTGTCCCATGTGATGATCATCTTCTAATTGTATATTATGAATGTATTTTTATTTTAACAAGTTTCTCATGAGCCTAATGTTGACTCATTTTTTAAAAAACATCATGTAGGTATATGCATAAGAAATGTGGTTTCCTATCCATCAATTTCATTACCCTCTTCCACCACTAAGTATTTGTCTTTAGTGTCATAGTTTCTACCAGTGGTTATATGTAAGTGGTGCTAATGACTTTAGGAGATTCCCCTTAATCAACGTTAAATAGAGAATTCATATGAATTCAAAAGTAATGAAAAGACAAATCTTGGAAGGAAAAGGTAATGAGAAATTCATCTTTTGTCCTTAAATATGGAGGAAAGTCTCCAAATAATAATAGCTTGTATGTAGCACGTTAATGTTTTCAAAGAGCTTTACAAATATGATCTCATTTTATTTTCACAATAACCCTGCGAGGTAGGTGCTATTATTAACCTCATTTTACAGATGAGGAAACTGAGGCTGAGAGAGGTAATGGAACTTTCCCAAGATCACACAGCTAGTAAGTGTCTGAGGTCAGATTAAAACTCAGGAATTCCTGATTTCAGTCTCAGCACTCTATCCGCTGTGCTACCTAGCTGCCCCCATATAGAAAAAGATAAGAAGAGAAGTAAATATGCAGTGATGGAGTAAGGAACTTAACACCACATTTTTAATCACTCTGGTTATCATATATGAAACCAAAATAAAAGCAGTTAGCCTAAAAATAAATAACTCTAGAAATGATCCATTATAATTGCCATGGAGAAATTCCTAATGACTAGTTTTAAAGAAATGTAGGTAGAATAATAAGTTTGATATTTGAAAATCATATTTGGTATTTCATTCATTACTGATATTCCCTATGGCCTCTGACTTTTAACATCGATCAGTCAACAAATACTAAGTTCTTAGTACATGCCAGATACTGCGCTAGGTACTAGAATTACAAAGAAAATTAAAGTCTTCCAGAAGCTTCCACTCAAAAAAAGGAGACAACAAGCATGTATAGGTATGTACAAAACACTTGCAAATCTGATACAGGATAACTCTGAGGAGGGAGAGCAGTGGGGTTCTAGTACTAGTTGCATGGAAAAATCATGCAGCTACTTGCAGATTGTGCCATTTAACAAAATCTTGAAGGAATTCAGGGATTTCATGAGGCAGAAATAAAAGGGATAATTCATTCTAGTCATAGGGGACAAGTAGTAAAAAGATACGAAGATAGCAGATGGAGTGTTGTGTGTACGAAACATCAACAGCAGTATAACTGAACTATAAAGTTTATTGAAGGGAATAACGTGTACCAATAATTTGAAAGGTAAGAGGGGATCAGGTTGTGAAGAGCTTTTAATGCCAAACAGAGGAGTTTCTATTTGATCCTAGGAGAAATAGGAAACCACTGGAATTAGTTTATTTGAAATGTGATGTAACAATGCTAAACCTACACTTTTAGGAAATTTACTTTGACACCTATGTGGAAGATGATTGGCATAGAGAGAGATCAGATGTAGATTGCAGAAGCAGCCATGAGAAAATTATTGTAATAGTCCAGATCAGAGATAATAAGGACCTGAACGGAGTGGTGAGAGAGATATTGCATGCAAGGTGAGAGAAGAAATGACAAGAGTTGGTGTCGTAAACACACACATATGTATGTACGTATGTATATAAAATTTGTTTATGATATGTTGAGATTGAGATAGCTCTAAGACCAATTCAAAATGCCCAATAGAAAGTTGGTAATGTGAGACTAAAGCTCAGGATCAAGATCTGGATATACAAATTTGAGAATCTTCTGCATAAAAATGTACATTAAATGGATGGGATTTGATTTAATAAGATGACAGAAAAAGAAAAGAATAAAGAGAGGAAAAGTAAGGAGAGGTCCTTGGGAGCATCTCCTGTGAGGGAACATGATATGGATGATGAAAACCCACTCTTTTTTATTTCTTATGCCACTTTTAAAATATTTTTTATATTCATATAAAAATATTTTTATATTATTTTTATTTTTATTATATTCATATGCTGTAATTTTTTCAGTCATCCCCAAAACTGATAACCATCCCTTTAGTTCCCAAGTCTTGGAATAAGAATCTATCACATTCTTTCCCAAGGTCTTTCAGCAGCTAGCTGGATGCCTTTGGACAAATCATTTAGACCTTAGTTTCATACAAACGAATACATTGGACTAGATGGTTTCTAAAGTCCCTCTCAGTGCAAACAAGATAGAAACAGCATAGCAGAGGAGGTCACATAAGAAAGGAATCACATCCAGCAGAGTTTATAAAGAAAGATTTCATTGAGGATGTAGCAGTTGAATTGGGCCAATGAAGGATCAGTAGCATTTCAACAGGTGAAAATATGGGAAAGGGTAAGAGTATTAGCAAAAGTATGTTTGGGAATGTTGAAATATGGCCACTTTGCCACCAAGTAATCACAAAGATCATTTAAAAGCAGAGCAAAAAACCACTCAACTTTTGGAACTGTAATTTTGATGAAATAATAAAGCTATGAATTCTCTTAGCTACTTTTAAAGGTCAGAATGTACTAGGATTAGACAGATAATTTCTATAATTAATTGCTTGAGATCTTTTTGTGTAGGGGGAATTGGGGGAACTCTAGTAAATGTCATTGTATTTTTATGTAACCATAACTCTCTCAGTGCCAGAAGGAACGATAGCTTAGTTTCTGGTCCTGTCTCCAGAGGAGTCTGCCAGTCAGCAATGCTTATTTAGCATTTTTTTCCTCCAATATAGTTATGAGTCTAAAACAGACCTCAGTGTGTCTTAGCTCAACCATTTCAAGGTATGATTTTGGTTTAAGATCAAAAGCAACAGCCTACTTGTTTATACCTTCTCTCTAAAGTGGCATGATAAATGATGTGTGATTACTAAGAGGAATGTACTTCTTTTCCAAGTTGACAACATCAGGAGCCTGTACTGTTGACACACTGCAGCTCACAGTGCTTACTATTTTAAGACATAATAATAATAAATAATAACAAAATTCATATTTAAGAATGTGATGCATGCACACGTACATACACACACACACACTTCTCTATATCTTTGGGAGATTCTTTGATAAATTGGAATTTTCCATTACAAAATATTTTTGTACTATTTAAAGTCTGCCTTTTTTCCATGTATTCTCCACCAAGCATGCTTATATGGAATTATTTTTAAAAGCCTAAGCTTTTAAGTTACAGGAAAACATCTGATGTTCATTTCAAAAGAAATTATACTTGGGTATAATTAAGCAACTTTATGCAGGGTCATTGTTTTAATCAAGTACCAATCAAATAACAAGTATCTATTGAACACCTACTCTCTGTTCAACTCCATAAATAAAAAATCATAGATTTAACTCAATGATCATATACTCTGTGCCCCAATATAGGAAAGATTATTTCATGTAGGTCCAGTGATCCTCTTTTCTTTAGGTTAGATGCCATAAGTGCCCAGAAAGCAGTAATTTGGCAGAAAAATATATCTTTAATTTTGTGATTATATTTTTCATGACTGAACAGAAAAATGAAATTGTTTGCATCTGAGAGCAGAAATGTTTTCCTCCGTTTTACCTTATCCCTAATGTGCATATATATCTATCATATACATGATACATACATATAATATATATGTGTATATGTGGTGATCATAAATCTTTCTGAATATTGTTGTTAAGATCCACTAGCAATTTATATTTGATTAGAAAAAGAGCTATATGCTTCTTATGGGATTCCAAAAAAAAAAATAGTTACATCCTTTGTCATTTATTCAATTAGAAAAAAAAGAAAAGCTTCCTTCTTTTTTTCCATTTGTTCTCTCTAAATTATGTTCAAGTTACACTTAGAACTCTAGTCAATTCTGAAGATGAGTGTCTTTAAATTATGGTGATTTTTACAAGTGTAAAAAATATTATCCACATAAAGATTTAAAGCTATAATGTACCTTAATCATATAACTCAACTCTCTAAATTTAAAAATGAGAAAACTGAAAGCCCAGGAGGTGACATGACTTCCCCAAAGTCAAACAGGTCATGATAGATACATATTTTAAAATCAAGCTATGACTTTAAATCTATTTCCAATATACTACCTTGACTGATGATACACCTTGTTTTATAAACATACTCCAAAGGAATTTTATTATTTTTTAATTGAATTTATCTTCAAAAGACCTAAATTTTTGTCATTATATGTTGTCCTTCAGTCATGTCTGACTCTTTGTGACCCCATGAATCATAGCCTGCCAATATTGTCCCTGGGCTTTGGTTTTTTTTGTTTTTTGTTTGTTTGGTTTTTTTGGCAAAGACACTGGAATGGTTTGCCATTTCCTTTTCCAGTGGATTAAGGCAAACAGAGGCTATATAACTTGCCCAGGGTCACACAGCTAATAAAGATCTGAAACCGAATTTGAACTCAGGTCTTTCTGACTCCAGGTCCAGTGCTCTATTCACTGAACTATCTAGTTACTAAATGTACATATGTATGTGTAAATGAATGCGTTTCAGGATCTAAAGACTATTCCAAAAGAGAAATTCAAAAATATTTTGAGCAATGGTAATGTTGTTGGTATACGTATATTGCCTCCTGTAGAGATAGCTTTTAAGGGATAAAACTTATTTGGATTTTAGTTCTAGTATGTTTGTTACAAAATCAACCAAACTCTTTTATAGCCACTTATTGGGGAAATACCAATCAGAATTTAGATTGGCTGGAAAAAATACATAGATGCTCAAAAAAAGCCATTTAACTAAAAGTTGGCATGATTTTGAAACAGAATACATTACAAATGTACAATGTTACTTGATTTTTCAAGAATTTATCTAAGCTAAAAACCTATATCAGACTAAAATCCCATTGAATACAGAGGAAGTAAGAAATTAGACACTATAGGCAGTGAAAAGTGTTGATGAGGTAGAAAGAAGCAGGAAGTTTATTCCAGATGGCAAGATCCAGAGAGCACAAGGCTGTCAAGCCAGTAGCATCCTAATTTCATGAAATAGCATATAGAATTAGTTTTGGTAAGATAGTTCAGTAAGTTCATATTTATTCAGAACCACACTAATTTGCAATCTTTTGACCTGGATCTGTTTGCCATTTCCCCCAAATATGGTTTTCCTCCCAGTTAACCTTTATATCTTCTAAACGTAGAATCTGTGTTATTTGCTGATTTTGAAATAAAAATGATCTCTGTGTTAAATACACCTGCTGGTTCTTTCAAAAATGACTATACTGGCTTCCATCTCATCAACATGCAAATGATTCAGTCTGATAAGCTGAAAAAGTTTCCTACTCCAGTCCAAATCCACTATGATGAAGCCCATTAAAATGAATTTGAATTAAAGTTTATTTTTCCTCTAGAGTTATAAAGTGTCTTTTCCTCTGCCTTTATGTAAACCTATATAAGAGACTTGGATAGTCAAAGGGCAGAAAAAATAAAGGGATGGATCAAGATTTTCAAAAAGGTTTTTTTGAGGTGAGGCAATGGAATCTATAGAAACATTTAGGTATTTCAGAAATGTCTAGATAAAAGAAGAAAAGGGAGGGGGGATTCCACTGTTTCATGTTGCATTCATTTATGAGAAGAGGTATTGGCACTTATACGTGTGCAGTATTATACCTTTATAAACAGTGATAGTCACAACTAGCATTTCATCAGACTTTTCTATGCTTCTTTCAGAAACATTGTTATATTTAGAACTCACCAAAGCTCTGTGAAGTAATTTGAGCAGGTGTTGTTATCCTCAGTTCACAACTGAGGAAACTGATATTGATGAAGGATAGCTGATTTGGTTCAGATGACACAATGATGAGTGCCAAAGAGAATCACTAGTCCAGATGTTATTTCTCCAAATCAGTGCTCTTTTTTACTATACTATGTTGAATTAGTTAGACTTGTCCCCCAACTTCCCTTGAACAAACTATATTTATTGACATCTTTAAGGCTTTTCTTCATTCAATTCAATTCAACATATATTTTAAAGTGACCAAAATGTGCCAGGACTCAAGCCTACGCCTCTTGGTTCCAATCCTAGTCAGCTCATTTGTCCATGTTATATGGACCTTGGATGGCCAAGGTTCTACCTTCATCATAGGCATCACTGCTCCAGTATGCACTTGAAAGAATATTGGATTTGGAATCAGAAAAATAAGTGAAAGGATTGGGAAACATACTATATTTGAAGCCTTTCTAACAAAGTAGAACTTGTCAAAATTTGTCCCTCATTGGCAAAACCTTTGAGAACCCCTAGATCAATTCCATCAATGAATCCATAAGTATTTATTAAACTCCTACTAAGCACAATGCATGGTATTAGATATTAGAGGTATAAAAATAAAAATGAAACAAGCTGTATCCTAGTAAGACCTGCATTTCCTGATCATTTTCAAGCATTGCTGACCTTCCTTGCTCTTTCTCCCTCTGGAACTTGGACTACTCTGAGCTATTGTAAACATTATCCCATACATTAGCTTTCCTAAAAGCAGGCCACCATTGCATCCCCTTGTCCATAGACCATAATCCTCTGTTTCTTTAAACCATGACTTGGCTACCTCTGGTGTGTTTCCATTGACTAAGATTCATTAGGATCATGGCTCTGCTAAGGTTTATCTTGTAACTGTCTCTTCTATATACTGATCTTAAATTAATGGTGGTTCTGAAGAACAGCTCTTGAGGCATGAATTAGCCTCCTGAGCTACATAAATCAAACTGATTAGGGCAAATAATTAATCCCACAAAGTAGTCACATTATTCAATTTGCATGTTTCTATTTCATTTGATTTATTCGTCATATTTTAAGTAATTATAACTTCAAATAGAGCAAATGTGAATAAATACGACCACTTCACAGGATTCTTTATTTGTACTAATGAGGACCTAGCTATATAATAATCTTGTGATGTGATTGGATGTCATGAATGAAAATGTGCTATTGCACAAGCAGATGTGCCTTCTCTAGTCTCATAATCAATAGATTTTAAGAGAAGTATTCATTGCTAACAGGGAAAAAGATTAAGCATCAGAAAAATTTGTGAAATGGAAAACATTATCACACTGTTGGTCATTTATAAAACTCAGATATTGAATTGTTGTATTTATGTTGACTTTATCAGAAACTGTACCAGACCAATTATGTGGGATATTCTGGCCTGTCAAAGAATAATTTTAAATTCAAAAGACTTTTAGCTACCTTACTAAATCAAAATTATATATCACATTTAGTATTTCTTTGGATTCAATTTGAAAAAAACATTTAATTCAACAAGCATTTATTAAGAGCCAACTGTTTATAAAGGACTGTGTTAAATGTTGAAACAAAAAGATAAACATCAATTGTTCCTGCCATTAAGGACCTTAGATGCCATTGGTGGGTTACAAGATGTGCAAATATAAATTGCTAGGAACTATGGAAGTAAGGAAGGGACATATTATGAAAGCTGCTATATTTTGAAAGAAGTGAGGGATTCTACATGACGATTTTGACTGGTGAATACATTCTAAACATGGGATGGTCTCATGTAATGCATGCAATTTAGTGATAAAATGGCATGTACACTTCACAGAACACAGTGACTGGAACAGGAAGTACATTAAGAAGATTATGAAGAAACTAGGAAGGTAAAAGAAAGTCAGATTGTGGTGGGCTTTAAATGTCAAGTAAGGACTTATATTTCATACTGGAGACAAGAGAAAACCATTAAAGAACTTTTAGAAGTAAATTCTTGGATTATTTGAAAATGTTCTCATCACTCATTTACATTATTTGAAATTTTTCACTCTTCATCTGGATGTTTTTACGTATGAACAGCCTGTGTACTAGATTCTGTTTTAGATACAACCCAAAGCATATATCAAAGTGTAGAGAGGCTTTTTAAGTATTTTGTCTCAAACAACAAAAACAATGAAAACATCAATTTTTACCAAAGGATAAAAGGTGTGTGTGTGTGTGTGTGTGTGTGTGTGTCTATGGGGGTGAGGGAGGGGGGTGAATGGGTATGTGTATGTATTTGTATCAGTGAGTAGAGACTATACATGTAATTTCATTCTTATAGGGAACTCTGTACCAACTCAGATCTGCACCTTTTCTATAACTTATATTCTTAAGAGAGCTGCCCGAGTTAAAAGAAATTAAGTATCTTGCTAAAAGTTATACAGACAATATATATCTGAGATCAAACTTAAACCATTTCTTCCTGACTCCAGGACAGTTCTCTATCCATTTATGCTTCATTGTCTCACTAATAGTAAAATATTCTACTGCAATACTTATCATTGCTTTAAAAAGTTTAATAATTACAAAGTATAGGATAATATGTATAGAAAGATATATGTATAAAATGATTTTACACATATCTGTATCATAGATATATGTGTGTGTGTCTATTTGTATTTAATGGTGGCCATCCCTAGGGTGCAGGGGCGAGGGAGAGGAAGGAAAATGTTTACACAATAACTTTATTGTACATGTACAAAGAATAGCAAGTTGTATATAATAGATTTGCAGTTTTATGAGCAATCATCTTTTTATTATACTATGTTACAGAAATTCTTGCTTTATTCCATAAATTAAAAATATATATATTTTTAAATGGACAAAAAAATAAAGAAAAAATACTTAAGAATTCTATCAAGGTCTGCTGTTGACTTTGGGAAAGATGGGAAAGATTTAATTCATAGCAATGAATTAAATGTGTAACAAAGAAAGCACTTCTTCAGCATACACTATTTTCCAGGAACTGGGAAAACAAATATAAAAGAGACAGTTCCTGCTCTCAAGAAGCTCATGTTCTAACAGGAGAAGCAATGGGGCAGCAACCAGGAAAGGGGATCTAGAGTGACAGGGATAGTGAATAGTGCCATGGGACAGTGGATTATTACACACTTTCCAGAAGCAATGGGAGTATTTGTTTGATTATTGGTTCTAGAATTTAAACAAAGTAGGGAAGAGACCTTGCCTGGCATAGCAAGGCAGATAGTAAAAGGAATGGAATAGATGATTGGATAAGGTGGAAAGCATAGTCTGGGGCTAGATGATGCATTTGTATTCACCACCAGGATAGATCAAGACTGGCCTTGGTAGAGTTCCAAAATAAACTATTCAGAGTGATTAGAGAAAAATTACCTTTATTCTTAATCCAGTGCAGGTAAAACTACAACATCCAAAAATCTGTATATACTATAGAAATGTATTTAATATTTTGTCCTGAAGTATTATGTGTTTACATATCCTTAGTTGTCTGTGATATTTTCACATCTTTGGCTCTTTTACAAATGATTCAGCTTAAAAAAATGAACACCCTATACAACCTATTGTAGAATAAAGAGCAGTGAATTCAGTTAAAGGATATGGTTTATACTAACTCATCTCAGTTGGG
>CM053770.1:352958996-352980032 GCA_028658325.1 Potorous gilbertii | reverse complement strand
GCCAACACCCTAGACAAAAATCTAGCTTTGGAGGTGGGAAGTTCTAGGTTCAAAGCCCACCTTTAACATTTACCAGCTGTGTGACCATGGGCAAGCCATTTGACCTCTCTGAATCTCAGTTTCCTCTTACATAAAAGGGAAGTAATAATGGCTGTGGTAACTCCCCCACTGGGTGGCTCAAATTAGATAATGTCTATAAAGTGTGTTTTAATACTCTTAAGAATTCTATTATCATGACCTCAAGTATCCTATCAGATTAAGCTTATAATCTATCCAATTGAAAGATGACCAAATTTCACAGAATTACAGAATCTGAGAGTTGGAGGAGACCCCAGAGGCCATCTTATCCAATCCAAATATTAAAGGAATTTCTACTATAACATACCCAATATGTGGTCATTTAGCCTCTCATTTTTTCTTGAGTACTGAATCTACCTCTTACTACCTGCATGACTTTGGGTGAGTTACTTGAATGAACAAAAAGCATTCATTAAACATGTACTATGTGCTAAGCACTGTGTTAAGTATTAGAAATAGAAATACAAAAGATAGCCTCTGCACTCAAAGGACTTATGATCTAGCAAGATGAACTTATATTCTAATATTTATCCTTCCTGTCCAGATCTGCTTCCTTATTTGTAAAGTGACTGGTTTGCACTACATAATCTGAGATTGCTTTGTTCTCTAAATCTCTGTTTTTCTGATGTGAATAAGTTCTGGACCTACGAATCTACTGTTACACAACACTCTCAGGTAAGGAAATTCTGCTACTAAGGCAAGTCAGCAGCTTCTCTGTAATTTACAGTCTTATAGAGCTTCCCAGAACGTTGAGAAATCAAGTGACTTGCTCAAGGTCACACAGTCAATATATGTCAGAGTTGGAATTTGAACTCAGGGCTTCCTGACTTTGAAAGTGACTCTCTATAAAGGATGCCACACTGCCTCTTCTGATCACACCTGCAAAGGGCCATGTGCACAGACTCCCATTTGCCATGTGGATTAAGGATTTAATATCAGCATTATCATCATTAAGATGAAGGATAGTAGGGAGCAAAAGCATCATCCTCATTGTGTTCTTCTCTCCCTTCATCTCATCATTTCACAGATTTCCAGCTCATGGTCAAATAGCAATAACACAAGGTATGTACACCAGAGTATACTTCCATTTCTGGAAATGGAGACTGAAACTCAAAATTAATGCATGGCATGAGAATTTGGTGCCTTGATTAGTTTTGTTAAGGATTAGTATTCAACAGGTACATAAATTTAATAGGTATTAAATAGAAATCTTAACCATATCTGGGGCAATGACTCAATGGGGAAGCATTAGTAAAGTTTTCAGTCAACTATCACAGTTTGGTAGATTAGACATCTTCTCTCTGTCCATCTCATAATACTGATAACTGGTTACAGCAATGATGCAATCTTGTTTAAGTCTAATGATGACAAGACGTAATGAAGGATGAATAAATTCACTAATATAATATATTTAATATAGCTAACATAATATAAAACACTTAGAACAAATTCACTTTCCTGAAATTTTATGAGCATTGACAATGAAGGATGGAAAATGTGACTTTATAGATATTCTGAGGATCCCAGTAATGGGTGAGGGGAGAGGGAGAGAAGGTAAACATCATAGCATGGATGCACAAAAAGAAAATGTACAGATAGTCCATAAAATCTTTTCCTTAAATGGGAGACCATGCCACTTGGGCATTCAGCTAGATATCTATGCACTCTGGAAAGAGCAGTCAAATAACTTAAAATAGACACTTCAATTTGGATCAGAATAGTTTTAAATAATATTTTGTAAAGCTATTTTTTCAGAGTCTGATATTTTATTTTAGAACTTTTAAGACTGGTTAAGTCATAGCTCCTAGTTATACGTATGGAAGGTTACTTGGATGTGGTTTCATGTACTTAACTCTTAGACAAACCCTTCTGTTACTGTATACTACTGAGTCTCAAGCCAGTTGTACCCTTCATCAGTTTGGGTGAAATAATCCAATTGCACACTCTGAAACTGGTTTTAATGATGAAATTTTTGGAAATTTGCATCTAATTCCTATTTCCTACTAACTCAGGGTTGTTATGGGATCAAATAATTCAATATGTGAAATGCCTCATAAACTTTAAATTTTTGTTATTATTTCATATAATGCCCAACAAAATGATTGTCAAGCAAAAGAAAGATTGAACTGACAATAATCCCATGACTTTATATATTCACAATCATTTAAAATAATTCCATTGTTATCACTAACCAAATGGAAAATTAGTTATATTAAGCTTATCTTACTACCAGAGAAATGAAGAGATATGATGAATTGTTTACAAATACAACATCTTTCAGAATCAGAATTAAGGTCTGGAAATCAAGACAAGTATCTGTACCGATACAACAATAGAAATATTTATTACGCTATATGTTTTTTAGAAAAAATAGGGCTTGGGAAATAGTTATATTGTCTTTAAGAGCAATATAAATGGTATAAATCTAGTCCTGATTTTTGTGGAATCAGAATTCTAGGCCTATTAGCTGTTTGACCATTATGGTTGTAATATAAAGTTGGTATTTTGGGGACTGTCTCATGTCAAATTATATATTCCTCTTCTGAAGGACTATAGAAATGGTCTTTATCATGAAGAATTTTAGCTTCTTCAGAAAAATGGAAGAGCTTGTCTTACTTGTTATGGTGGATGTTCCTCATTTTTAAAATATCTTACCCTTTTTTCAAAACATTCTAATAAATTCACTCTTTCAGCTGCTGATATTCAATGATTATCTCTTGTTTACCTCCATTATCTTGTGAATTTTGCACGTCTCAATTAATCTTTCAACTCTGCACAGCTTCATTAATCTTATCTAAGACACTCTGTGGACATATAAAAATGAGAAGCTTCTCCACACTATTTGTTTAAGTCTTGAAAAGTTCCCTCCTGTGTGTGGTCATGAAAAGCTACATTTTGATTATGTTGGAAATTACTGTACTTGACACTCTTGACTGGTGATGCAAGTGTCATGGTGGCAATTCTGTTGGACGTACATGTCAATATGGTAACTAGTCTAATTGACAAAGGTTTTATTCTTAGGTGTATACTAATTTAATATGTCCAATAATTTTACAATAATATTTCATTAGGTTAAATATATTATAATTTTTTCTTATTAGACTGTAATGTTTACCCATCAAAAGATTGTTGAGTCATGGACTCAGTATGTATAATGGTTTATATTATTGTAGTGCTTTACTTCAGTTACATAAATGTATTGAAATATTCTCAAATATAGTAATAATAATTTATTGTAAGTTCATGATACTGCCTTTCAAATAAAATGATGAAAAAATAATTACAGTATTAAATCTAAATTTGTCTGTGAAAATAAAAAGTTTATATTCATCACATTTGGAAAAAGGCCTTATTTTTCAAGAAAAAGTAAATTATATTAATTATTTGACATTGAATTATTGAAATAAAAAGTGTTAGAACTTCAATAATAATAGAAATATAAATAACATTATCTCAAGGTATCAAGTACTCTAGGGTTTTTAAATTTTTAGAAGATTAAAGCTTGACTGATTTGATACTTACATATATGTTTATATATATATATGCATATAAATGACTTTTTTCAAGATTATGTCTTTAATGAAGACAAAACAAAAAAAGAAACTTCCCCAAATTCTAATGTTAAACTTACATTTCACAAACTTCTTATCATCTTTAACACAAACAATTCTAGTAGTAGAATACTTTAATAGAGATCTCAACTCTTTTTTCTAACAATGGGGATAGAATTCCATCAATAGCTACCCAGTTTGTATAACTTATCACCCATATCTTTCTTATGCATTCACCATAGAAAAGCTAATCAATATTCTGAGGACCTTTCTTCCATTCTCTTCTCATTATGCATACATCCCAATGGAGCACCTAGTCTAGACATTGGTTGTCCTTTACTCTTGCTACATGATAGTTTCCTAATTTTTCCTGGTCAGACATTTTTCTAATATCAACTTTTAGATTCCTTCTCCTGAATACTTTTCCATTGATAATATGTTACTGTCTGACTTCCAACATGCACCTAGCATATCAATCTCCCAAATAACTGAGTTTACAAATAAATTTTCAAACATTATAGTGAACTGAAAATCACAATAAATTCATAATTAAAATACTCTGCACTAAACACAATTAAAATACTCTGTTCTAAACACATAACTTAAAATCTACAATACTTTTTTAAAAAAAAGAAATATATTTACATTTGAATTATTTGGATTTTTAAAAAATGCCTCTTGGTACTCAAAGATTATTTGGTATACTCATGTAAGTTCATTTTTTATTGTAACTATGTAAAAAGATAATGGCATTAATTTTAGATTATACAGTTTTTATAGCATGCAAATTTTTATAGAAATACCTACATATAATTTTATAATTGTGGCTAAATGGATAGACTTGGGATCAAAAAAAACCATTTCAAACTCTGTCTCTGACATACTATTTGGGTGACCATGGAAAAATCACTTAAACTCTCTGTTCTTCTAGGTAACTCTTTGAAACTATAAAATTAGAGAAGAATTTCTAATATGCATTGTAGCAGAAGGTCCTATGTCACACAAAAGGTATGGACTTTACCTATCTATCTGTCTCTCTGTCTTTCTATTTACCAATCTGATGCAGTTTTATAAACTTTCATTATGGAAATCTGCATTCACTATGTTTTTCACAATGAACAATTTTATTTCTCAAAGGACCAAGAGATTCATTCAAATTAATTCGTAATATTCTAATACCATCTTTATTTATGCCTACTTGAATATATGGATCTCTTTCTTTGTAAATGTTCTCAAGGCAGTTCAAATTCATGTAGGGTTAAGAAGTCAATAAGATGTTTCACTGTTGAGATTTCAATGTTGAGTGAAAGTTCAATGTGGAAAATTTTTAAAAATCTATCTGTACCACTTGTCTGAAAAAAACCACCACAAGAATAGCCTTGATTAATGTAAATAATATTCATAATGCAAATAATAAATTCAATTTAACTACCACTTCTCAAAGTCCTCTTTTAATGAGTACTCATGGTGTTGAAAGTCTGTTACATCAGAAAATGAATTCTGGAGAACTTCCAAGTTGAAATAGTTTTGTGTTTGAGGTCAGCAGCACACTGTGTATCTATTTTTACCTTAAAGACAAGTCTAAAGTCAGATATTAACATCTCCAGAAGCGTGACCAGAAAGTGATATATTATTTTTGACCACGCCAATTCAAGAAAACAGTTTATTAAGACATGGGGACGTAGAAATATATTTTAGTGTAGTAAATACCTAAACCTAATGAAAGCAAAGGTATTCAAAAGTTTTTAAAAAGCAACAAAATGGAAGAAATCTTTACTGAATGAGTAAAGGAGTAAATTAATGGAGGGAAAGGACTTCATTAATTATCCCTTAATAATAGTGAATAATAGTGACGACAGAAACTAATATTTATATATCACTTAGTATGTGTCAAGCACTGTGATCATTCATATGATCCAACAATCCTGGGAAGCAGATGTTATTTCCATTTTACAGATGAAGCAACTGTGACAAAGAGATGTTAACTGATTTGCTCAGGATCATACAGCCAACCAGTGTCTGAGTACAGATTTGAACTCAGGTGTTCTTGACTCCAGGCCTGCCACTCTATTCACTATGCCACAAAATAGAAAGGGGACCAATTTCCTAAAATAGTGGCAAAGACAAAATGAAAATAATAGTTAACATTTATTTAGAGCTTCAATTTTTTTCAAAGTCCTTTACATATGTTATTCCATTACATCATTTTAGGTAGCTAGATGGTTCAGGGCAAAAAATGCTGGATCTGTAGTTAGTAAGAATTGAGCTCAAATCTAGCCTCAGACCAAATAGTCTTATGGCCTTGGATAAGTTACTTAACCTCTGTTTATCTCATTTTGCAAATATGAGGCTCCAGGTTGTAAAACGATAGAGTTGAACAAATGACCTCCGGTGTCTCTTCACTGTGATGCTGTGGCGCAAATCTGTGAAGTATTTTTCTTTTAATGCTATTATGACTCACTGGACATGGATTCTGGAAGATATGAATCTGAATTCTGCCTCAGACACTAGTTGTACAACATTGGATAAGTCATTTATCCTTCTTTGATTTTATTTTTTTCTTCTGTAAAAGGATCTTTAAGGTCAATTTTATATATAAATCTATGATACTATGATCCAATGGCCATATAATTGGAATCTTTATGGTTGAAGGAAACTAGGAACTACAGAGTTGAAATGAGTCAAGGGGACTAGAACTCAGGTCTCCTGATTTCCAAATCAGTGGCTTTGCATCTAACAATGCAACCCAGTATATGGTGAATAATAGTTGCATGGATTATCCTGTTCATTTGTTGTAGCATTTGGGAGGGAGGGAATCCAGAATGGTTATTTGATCAATCTAGATAACTTCCTAATAAAGAATCTCCTGCTCTGGGGGCACCTTTCTACAATTTCTACAATTTTTTGCTGGGCATACTGAGAGGTTAAGCTTTGCCCAGTGTCACATATGCAGTATTTTTTAGAAGTGGGATTTCAGTGATTTAGAGACCAGTTCTTTATTTGTTATGTTGCTTTTTTTATTACTGAGTCATTTCAGTTGTGCCTGATTCTTTGCGACCCCATTTGGGGTTTTCTTGGCAAAGACACTGGAGTGATTTGCCATTTCCTTCTCCACTTTAGTCATTATAGCAATTTTACTATCAGCACAATCTGCATTTCCAGAGGTAATTAAACACAATAGATGATTTTTTATAAAAAGAAATATGCAGAGATTAAGCAAGAGTCAAAGATGAGAAGGCTTAGGCAACTAAATAAGTATGGAACTGAAATACCAGGTTGTCATTTCCAAAGTAGGGGCAAAAGTTATAGATCAAAAACCTCCAAAAAAAATCAGGTGGTAATAGAAATATTTATATGATCTGAAATTTAAAAATATCCTATTATCATGGTCAATAACAGAAATATGCAAGTGAGTATGACCATATTTTTTCCCAATGGGAATGCATAGTTTTCACATACACTGATGACTAAAGTGGATTTGGATCTTCCCATTTATAGAACAAATGGAAAATTATAGTCAATAATTCTCTTCAATCATTTATTATTGTTTCACTTAACAGATTCTATTCTTCTATAATAAATGATCAAATATAAGAAATTATTAGCTAAAAGCAATCCATCACAGACATATTCTACAATGTTGTAGTCTTCAGGTTACTTTTTCCAGAAAAAGGAATTTAATGTTGTCTAGATGATCCAAAGACCTGTCATATCAATAAATGCCCTTCATTACAATTGTCTTAAGCAATATGCTTATGTACACTAACATGTGTATGTGAAAACACACTCAAATACATGTACACACACAGACAAGACTTAAAAATGATTTGACATTACAGAAATGTCAAATGTTTATTTCCTTGAAAAAGATACTGGAATTTGTAAGAGCATAAAGTAATTTTAAGTTCTTTCCATTTTGTGGATGAATATTTACTTTGAATCAGAAACTAAAATAAATATCAAAAGTAATAAACCTCTCTTACTAGGCAAACATAAAAAGTGGATTATGAATGCATGTTGACTTGAGATACTTAATTTTTTTTAGACTCTAAAAGACTCAGATTTAATGTAAGGAATTTTTTAAATGGAAGATTTTCACCTTATGAGATATCCCATTTCGTCCCATGCGTTGAAATAATAGCCCTCGAATTCCAAATCACGTATCTGCTACTTGTCTTAAACGAGTGACTTAATTAGACACATTTTGCTTAGCTACTTAAATCAATATCTACAATTCCTCAATAAGGACATCAACTTCTCAAGGACTGAAAACACTTTAAAGACATTTGAGCACCAATGAAATATCAGTCTCTGAGCAGATTAGGTTATTTAAGAATAACTGGAGCATTCATGGGCAAGTGAGCTGTATAAAAGGCTGTCTTCTGGGATGGTACTATGCCATCTTTAGTGACACTACTGTGCAACATTCATATCTGGACCATTAACAACAGAGAGTACATGGAGTACATCAAAGTGAAGTTGTTTTTATCTATTATAACTGACTCCCTTTTGAAGAGAGGGAAATAGAAGTAATCATTTGGTTTTGATCTTAATTGTTTCCTCTACAACTGTTCTTCCAGGGCACTAGTATTTCTTGTTTTTCTTTGTTTAGTCAATCAGGACTTTGTAGTTGTAGATATGTTATAGGATAAGTTTATTTTCTGTTCCCCTAAATATCAACTTTAAACCTTTCTACCCAGGATTGTGCTGGAGTTAGCTGGTTCAAGAGATCTAGTTGATTTTTGAATTTTCATATTACACTTAGAAAAGAAAGGTCTGAAAAGAGAGCTAGTTGTTAAACATTGACTAGAACACCCCTGCTTGCTTCTATTCCTAAATTCTTTATTCATTTCTGAATAAGTTCTTCTTCAGTCCTTCTCCACTTCCTACAGAAAAGAAAACCACGTGGGCGATATTGATACTCACAGAGAAAGCAAAAAATATCAGCCTTAAAGGGCAATTTTACCCATGCTGCAGACACATGACTAATCAACAAACTACTCATCTCTGAGGATGTAGAACTGCTAAAAGTTTTGAAGATTTGCTAGATTTAGTTTTTTGGGAAGTATATATCTTTGAGTGTATCAAAGGATTCTCAGGATGGAAATTCTTTTCACCAATGCAGATGACTGATCAGTAGTAACTTATTGGCGACTTAGAGTTGCATGTGTTAGAGCAAACTCTTCTTGCCTTCAGTCTTCTCTCCCAGACATCATGCAGCTTTTCTATCATGCATGTACACACATGCACACACTCTGCTCAGAAATCATATTGTATGTAAATACAATCTTTTTTTAGAGGCAATGTGGCTTAATAGGGAAATGGTCTTAGAGTCAATTCTCACCTCTGATACAACTATTTGTGTCATCTAAGGCAAGTTACTTAATGACTCAATGGCTCAGGAAACTCCCTAAGATTAAAAGTGGTAGAGAAGCTGCTGATCTGAAATGGTAAATTAACAGCTACTTTATCTGGAATTCCCCACAATGATAAATAATGGCTCAATTTACTCTACCAAAGCACCATTTAATGATTATTTTGGGGGGCCTCCTGGCTCAGAGTGAATGGAAATAGGAACTGTTTCTCTTTTAGCCAGCAATTCTGAGGATCTTCTCCTCGCAGTTTGATTTTTTTTTTAATTAAAGAGGCCATCCCCTTGACTCAGTTCTTAAAGAGGCATATTCAATGAATGGGAGTTGCCTCACTCTGAATGAGGACCTGAAAAAACCTTCACTCAGAAAGGCCAAGGTTTTCCATTGTATCCTGGACCATGTCCAGTCATCCTGATCTATATATAGCCACTGCACTCAGATGGCTCTGGAGGAGAAAGTGAGACTGGTGACTTTGCACAGCCCTCCCTCACAATCCAATTCAACTGCAAGTCATGTCATCATCTCTGTGATGCCATAGTACTCTTTGAGGATGAAAGACAAAGCACATAGAACCAAAATTAACAGCTGTCATTTTGATGGCACTTAAAGGTTTGAAAAGTGCATTACAAATATTAATCTCCTTCTAGCCTCACAACAAATCCATAAAGTAGTTTATTTATCCATTTTAGAGATGAGGAAACTAACGCAGACAGATGTTAAGTAACTTTCTCAGGGATACACAGGTAGTGACTATCCAAGGCAGGATTTGAATTCAGGGCTTTCTAACACGACATCCAATGTGATATCTAGCTGCATCAATGAAACAACAGCTCCAGACCAAAAATAAAGCCACTAAGAACCTGCTCTAAATAATGTTATTTAAATAAGAAAAACCTACAAAGAAGGAGGGCTCCTGTGGCACCAAATGGTTCTTTATGTTCTGAGTCCCCAAAAGTTGCTATGAAAACTTGGTTGATAAATATATCAACATTATGATGACACACAAGACAGAGACTATATCACCCTAAACATATTCCATACACGTTCCCTATCATCAGCCTGATACAATAAATGAGAAAACTCAGTTCAGGAAATTTAAACAACTTCTATTATATCTGGATATGGCCTCAACAGAAAGAGAAAGAACCTTGGATCCCTCTCCTTTTTTCCTTTACTAGGCAACTATTTAGATAGGAGTCAATTCAAAATCCTTCCAGTTCATAAATCCTTAAATAGCAACCATTATTTCCAAAGCATATTCCAATTAACAGACATTTCAGAAAAAGTCAGGTCTGTTGGGTTTGACATAATGAACCCTCCATGATGAGACTAAGGTCACTACACATATGCCAGCATGAATTCATTAGCTATGCATAATTGCAATGTGATTATAGTTATCAAGGCAATAGTGAGTATGTTGAAGGATTCAGCTAACAATGAGATGGTCAAAGAGGACTATTTGAGGAAAACACTTTTCCGTTTGTTCTCATGAATTTAATCTCATTAACTGATCATATGTCTATTTGCATATATTCTAATAGAAATTGCTAGCCTTTAATGAAAGGAAGACCAGCTAATCTGCTGAAATGTCCCTTACTGAATAAACTGCATTTTGATATTGACTAGGCTTAGAACTTTCCTTACAAAGCCAGCTGGGTTTGTGATTATAATTCTCACTTTTTCCTTCTTAAAGCTGAAATATACAAACAGCCCTGTCTTAACTTCTTTGTTTCTTTTGAGGGCACTAACATTCTTCCAGTCATTCCGATTTACAGCCTCAGTGTCATCCTAACTTTCCACTCTCCTTCAGTATCAACTGCCAAATCTTGCCATGTGTCAACTCAAAAACATCTTTGACAGCTATCTCCTTCTCTCTATTTAGATGGCTACTACTCTAATTCAGGTTCTCATCATGTCTCACCCGGGCTATTGGAATTGCCCCTATTTAGTCTTCCTGACTCAAGTTTCCTCCAAACTAGTTTTCACACAGCTAACAATTAGATTGTCCAGTTAGGATTTGACCATGTCTCTACTGTACTTAATAAATTCCACTGGCTCCTTCTTGCCACTAGATCAAAAATAAACCAGTCTATTATCATGTAATATTCTTCACAACCCTAACCCATCTACTTTTCTAGTTTTGTGACACATGAACCCTCTTCCTAAATACTGTGGTTCAGCTGACCTAGCTTTCTTCTTTCCTATTATGTGTTGTTGCACTTGTCTTTGGAATGTGGCTGAAAAAATACTGCCTCTGCCTCCTAAAATTCCCTCTTTCCTTCATAATTCAGCTTAAACACCATGTTCTAAATAAAACCTTTTCTGATCCCCTCATCTGCTTATATTATTTTCCATTTTTGTTATATATGCTTATTTGTCCATATTGCCTCCCATGATAGAATGGAAGCATCTTGAGGAGAGGGACTGTTACATTTTTGCTTTTGTATTCTCAGTGCTTAGTATCTGACACATAGCAGTTGTTTAATAAGCACTTATTGATTGATTATTCATTCTTTCTCAAGTGTTTTTTTATCATGTGAAGTTTAATTTTTCTCTCTATATGTGATTGTAACACAGTATATACACTGCACTATATGTTACTCAGCACAACATCCCATGAATGAAATTGATTCTTTTAATAAGTTTCTATGATTCTAGGAATGATTTTTTAAAAAGTGATTTTGATGTGATTTAAAAAGTTAATGCTTCCTTAGGTAGCTAGTTCTTTACTTTCACCCTTCAGTCACAAGAAAGGTAATAAATATAGCAGTTTCTGATGCTACTTTGCAGCATGTTGAAGAATTCCCAAAATTATATTTATAGACTTTACCCAATTTTTCAGGGATTGCAATACAAGGGTTGCCCAGGATAAAAAAGCATTTTGAAAATTCCTACACATCAGAACATTTTGGTCTTTCACAGCCCTGGTGTTATTATACTATAGACTATTAAAAGGGAAACAGAAATATGCTAGTTCCTCCTCGCACTTTCCCATCTCCAGTAGATAACATCTCATTCATATACGTTGGATATATTTCAACAAATGGAACAAAACATTCCCAGCAAGGTCCCCATTGCAATTCCCAGTGGAGATACTATAAACTGTGTAGCAATGACCATTACAAGGGAAGCCTTTGTGGTCTTCCTTCAAGGTATAAGTATAGATTTTATGATCATAGAAATGCTGAGGCAGGTATTCTAGGCAATAGCTTTATGAATCAACTGTCTCCCTAAGAAATGGTGAGCAATTTGAAACCTTGAATGATGACTCTGGAGACATGCTTTACTATATAGCAAGCACTGGCCACAGAGGACCATTTGTTCATTATCTTGACCATAAATGGAATCCATAAGTCTAAAACAACCAGAAAGACTTCTCTATGCTCATTAGAGATTATCTCTATTGTAGGAATTTCAGGCTAAACAAAACTTTTCGTCCTCAATGTGAACCTCAAAACTGACTCATGAGGTCAGAGGGTTTATGGCTTAAAGGAATCTTACAGATTTAGTAAAACCCCTTCATTTTAGAGGTATGAAAACTGAGGCCCATAGAGGTGAATTAAGTTGCCCAAGACTATACAAGGTATTTAAATATCCAAGGTCCTTTGACTTAACTTTCAATTGATTTCCTCTGTTCTACACTTTTTTTCATTTTCCACTGTAAACTTCAGTTAGTAGGTAATAGATTTATTTACAAAGTAGCCTGATTTTGTTGCTCTAAACAAAGAGCATTACTTTAAAAAAAACTGCTCTGTGGAATTCTGAAGTGAACTATTCAATTCTCACATTTCTCTAGTAAAGTCTATTGATTAGTCATAATTAAAGGACTCTATACCTTTCAGTTGCACTGGACCTCACTTTAATCCTTCTGAATGTGTGTTCCTTCCATGCAGCCATGTAGCATATACTTTAATGGCAAAAGCAGAATGCACAGAAAGCAGTGCAAAACCAAGAATAAAAAGAACACGTCATCTAGTGATACATTTGAAACCAGGATGACAAGAAGTATGGTGCGACAGAATTTAAAGCATTCAAATAAGGACAATAATGTGTTCTTTATACTACCAGTTCTGGAGGTCTTTTAGGGTAAAATGGTGACTTCATAAAAGCACTGAAAACTTAGTTTTCACCAATATAGTCATCATTTTAGCTATTAGATGGAAAATTTGCAACTGTCTTTTCTGTGCAATGAATATTGCAAAATGGTAGATCGATATTTTAACATTTTGAAAATCCATACCAAAACATTTGGCTCTTCTGTTTATATAGGAAAAGCCTAGGCAGTATGTAAGGATTCTGAGAGAGCCACATATCCTGGAGCACCAAACAAGTAATCTGGAAATAGTCTGGTACCTCAGACAAGATTAAAGAAAAGATCAAATAGGAGCTGGTAGTTCACACTTTTTTGGGATATTCAGTAATTTACAACCATTGCATCCCTTTGGAGACAGTGATTACAGACAGGTTGTAGTTAGGTAATGAATCATCTATCTTCCTAGTAAATTCTTAGACAAATAGCGGGATCATTAACTAGGACAACTTTCTGCTCCCCCTCTATACGTGATCATATGGTTAGGTCCTTGAAGAAATAGTAAAACTCAAGTCCTTGATCAAAAGCAGAAGAGGAAAGGTAATTAACTTGGATACTTTTATTACTTCAATAAGGAGCTTCTTGTTACACTGAATGTTCTCTAATTTATCTGTATGAATAAATACAGATGAAACACAGATATTAATTTCCTTAGGTAGTAATACTTTCTTCAAGAGTTTACCTAATCTATTCATATATACTGACAATTAACACTGAAAATGCTATTCAGCCCCTTTCCCAGAAATTAGAGTCCTCTAAGTATATTTCAAATTGAAAAGCAATAGTGATGAACTAGGTAAATAATTATCATTTTAAATTGTTCTATTCATTAAAATTTTGACTTTTTAAAATTCAAGAGAGCAAAGTTACAAAATAACTATTACATTTTATAATGGAAAGGTCACAATGTTAAAGGGTTAGAAAAGTTATATTAATATTTACCTTTGGAGGAAGAGCTATATTTGTCTTGTTCTTCAATGAATTAAATGCACATAATGATGGAAACAAAAGAAAGAAATCAGCAAATTTATAGTTAGACAAGGAAATGTGTAATAAGACAATGACATGAATAATAAAATATATATATAATGTATAAAAGTGATATGATAAGTTGTAATGACAAACCATGAGATGCCAAAGTTGAGGCAGGATCAAATATGGTATTAAAAATAATCAAAGAAGGGATGATGGAATCTCTATTGTCTTCAAAAAGACTTTAGGAAAGTCCTCAGAAGATGTCAAATAAAATCACAAAAATGAAGAAGTGAAAATGTAGATAGTCTAAAACAAAAAGTTCATGATATCTCTTGGGATATTTTTTGGGAGCCTCATGATTTTCTAATATCTCTAGATCTGTTTGCAATGTGATATTAGATTGCCCATGGGAAAATACATTTGTTTATTTTTATAACAGTGATTATTTGTGAAATTATTTTATTTTTGTTTACATTTTACTAGGATAGCAATTACTTTTCTCTAGTTTAGAGACTGTATCACTCCAGCCCACCTAAAAGTGTACTAGTGGTCATCAATAAAGAATTTTCTAGATAAATTCTATTTTCCTTACTTCATCAATACCTCTACATTATGAAGAGAATTCCTTAATATTATTTCCAAAGGAAAAACACTCTGAAAAACAAATGGTGAAATTCTGTTTTATTTAGCTTTTTCTGATTGCAGTGACAGTCAATTTTCATAAACTACTACTTGATTCACCAAAGTATCCATGAAAAAGTTGGTCTTAAATATTCTGTGCTTCAAAGACAGAAGACCTGCTTGAGCAGTTACACTGAATGAGACCTCCAAATGGAAGTTATGTTTTTGTTTAGGCTTCTAAATTAGATTAATTATCCATCCCCTTCATCCCCACCATCTTTCCATGTAAATCATATTATTGTGCATGAAGAAAATAACCTATCCTCTGGTCCAGTAAATTCTCCCAAGATGTTATTATAAGAAATTAAGTGTTGTGGTGTTCCGTTCACTCCTTTGCATTAGGATAATGTCAGTATAAATCAAGGAAGGTGACCAAATTCTTGGCTGTCTCTCCCCTGCCCATTTCTCTGATGTGATAACGTTATGTTATGTAGTTATGCTTTATTTAACACCATCTCTAGAAACTACATAGATATTTGTTCTTCTCCTTTTTTAAAGTCTATTTTCTTTTAACTGTAAATTTTCATTATGTTATAGAAAAATAGTACGAAACTCAATTAAAAACTGAGAGTACTAAAGCATATATAAAGATCCCTGTGGATTGCACCTTGACTTAAAAAACCTCATCTTAATGTTTACTATGTTTTATTGTATTTTTATTTATATTGTTAAATATTTCCCAATGACATTTTAATTTGATGTGAGTCTCAAACAAGAGTGTTATGGGCTACATGTAACCAGGATGTTTGAAATCCCTGGGATAGATCAATTCTCATCACAACTCTGAATTTCTTGGAGAAAGTAGTTTAATTGGAAACTAGGTGGCATATAGCAACCATTTAATATTCTACATATGCAAGTCATTTATTAATAGCAATTGAAACAAATTGTTAAGAATTAAATCCCAGATGGTACATGTAATTTCATATTTGATCAAATTATTTTTGAGAGACTCTGAAACAAATTTTATGGAAAAGTGAAATCATTTGTATTCTTTCAAAAAAACTATTCAGTTTTGCCATACCAAATGACAATACTTATCCTAAAGTGCAGAAAAAATATGCAGTGGATTGACTATCTGAAGAAAAGTAACCAAATAGACAAATGTTCTGATTGCCATATCAAAAATTTTGGAAACAACATAGCACATAAGTATAGGGAAAATAGTTTAAGAATGAAATTACTTTCTGCTTTGGTAAGGACTCAAAATCAGGAACGTTATGATCTTTGTTCCAAGAGGTTTATAAAAAGTGAGTGTAGGAAAAGTTAAACTAAGTGCAGTTGTCAAATAAAATTGTTCTAAAAAATAAAGGAAGGAAAGAAGGAAGGAAAGAAGTAACAAAGGAAGGAAATGAAAAATTGCTAGCGCAGAAGAAACTCAAATAAATGTAATCGACTCATACAGATCCATGATTTCACTGATAAGAAATGCCTATGTAGGAAAAAATAAAACAAAACAAAAACTTCCACCAGTAGATTAGTACTTTTTCTGAATCTTAGAGCTTTACAGAGTTGTCTAGAGCACTGAGAACTTAAGTGATTTGTTCAGGGTCACATAGTGAGGATGTGTCAGAGGCAGGACTTGAACAAAGTCTGCTTTCTATCCATCATGTCATACTAACTCAACATGGAAACTCAATCAATATTATTCTCCTTGAGAAACTGAATATTTATATAAGTATGTATGTATATATGTATATGTATATATATGTATATGTAATTATATTAAAATTGTCAGAAAATAAAGCAAGCTTGTTAGAACAAGTGTACTCACAAGAAAGTATAATGGATACTACTCCAACTTAAATTCTATCTTTTTTCATTAATTGAAATCTTCAATAAATTCTCATAAAAATGCAATTGAGTCAGTATAAATTACTTGTGCTCATTTTTTTAAAAAAAATGTGTTATCAAGAAATAGAAACTAAAGATTTTTAAAACTGATTCAGCAATGTATTCATAAATATGTATGCCAAGAAGATTTTGTTTTTCATGGGAATTCTTGTCGTTTGACTGTGTTGAACACTTTGACATTGTCTATCACTATTATCCAAAGCATTTATCTATAACACATTAAAAATGAGAACAAATTCAGAATTACAAATGTTAAATCCTCTGTTACCACAATATAGTTTTAGCAGCTGTAATTGAAGAACAGGCAAATTTCTATGACTCCCAAAGACATATATCATTGAAGAAATACCTAGTAACATCAGGCAAACAAAAAAAGTTTTAAGTACAATAAGATATAAGCCTGTAAAACTAAATATTAGAAGAAAAATCACAACCAATTCATTCTCAGTCACTTTCATTCTTCCACTCAGAGCAAACCTGACAAATTGATGAATTTCTCTGCAATACATCTGTGAATATTAATATCATGAATAGCAAATATTCAGTTTTTAAGCAAAAGATTATCCTCTAATGGAAATTTGAAATATATCCCTCTTGAATCTGTAGAAGTAATTCTTGGTTTTATGGCAATAAAATAGCAATGGTCTCATCGTATATGATCAATATGAAGTGCAACTATTTGATATCAAACCCTTAGAGTACTTGATTTACAAGTGGAGGAAATGCAAAGAATTTCTAACAAGAATGTCATTTAAGACTCAAATACCTGATAATATAAAACTGACAACTCATGATGGTAGCTAAGTGTCAAATTTAATATTATTTTTAAATTACGCAACAGGAAAACATGAATAGATATGGCAAATCAAGCCGGCATTGTTTTTAATGTAAATATAAAAGAATAGCAAGGTCTTTTAAGGATGAGGCTCTCTAAAATGGTCATCAATCTTGAACAGTCTTCTGACATAATTTCTTAGAAAATAGAATGAATAATAAATTTTAAATAAAACTATAAAGAGATAAATAAAAATCAGAATTATTATTTCAGAAAATAGTCACATTTCCACAAAGTTAATCATTTCCAAGGGAGACCCTATTGTCCCCATCTGTAAAAAGAATGCATCAGCACATATAAGGCTAGGGTTTTATAGAACCAGCATTGCTCTTCACCTATTACACTTCCTCATATGTAGTATTATATTCATTTGAAAAAAATCAATTAACATCTCACTAAACCTTTGATTTTTATTTACAATCAGACTCAAAGTTGGAGGAAACTTCAAAAGTCACCTAGTTCACCCCATTTTTGTGTCATGATGCTCTAAGTAGGACATTTTTATTCTTCGAGACCAACAAAGCAGTTCAAGGTAAAATAAAACACATAGTATTCAGAAAGAATATCCCCCAAATTAAATATATATATATGCATATACATATATATATATATATGTAATGAAAGGTAACATACCAAGAAATGTCATTATTCAGACCAGAAAATGAACCAAGTGAACTGATAGTTTCCAACTTTCTAATGCAAAAGTTCAGCCATATTTCAGTATATTATATAACAGTTCTAGTACCCATGCTGTAGTTAGCATTTAAGTGAAAAAGAGAAATCCCAAACATAGAATACAAGACAAAGTGAAATTCATCTATGGTAGATATTAGGAGGGAGAAAAATATTCAGTATTTCAATATTGACCATACATAGTTTCTGTTAAATCTATCTTGACTCAGTCAAGGATATTGTATTTATAATTACATAGATACCCAATCACAGTTTTTGAAACTTAATTATCAAACACCTACAAATTCCAAGAGCAAGTATCTAGATTTATACATTGTTTTATCACTATATAACAATAAGAAACACCATGCATTTAAAACAATAATTGGTTCTATGTATTTTTCCCCCTCAGTAACTAGCAACCTCATATTCATACAAACCATCAGACCTGGATAATGTTTATGACTTCAAATTGTCACTTTAAAAAGCAAGCTACGCGCATTATAAAATAAAACACACACATTAGAAAATAATAAAGTAAAACATTTCTAAAATTGAATTAAAAATCCAATCATGTCCATTGTTTGACTCCAGTAAATATTTGCAAATCATGATCCTCATAATGGAAATGTTCAAGGAAATAGTCATTTACTACTAAGATGGAAGTTGAGTCACCAAAGTAAGCCACAAGGATTTGGTGAAAGAATTCACTTTAAGCTATTTGTTTCCTTTGATGTCAGAGAGGTACTACAAAGTGCAACGATAGTTATCCTTTTGTTTTGTTATTTTCACATTGTAACCTTTGTCATTCACCAAAGATTTTTTTAACCACTTAATTAGTATTTTAGAATGACAATCCAAGAATTAAATGAATCATATTCTTACCATTCATATAACCATTCATATAATTCTGTCCAGTGTAAAAGTAATAATTTTATGCTAAAAATTAGTGACAGATTCTGAGAAAGGGTGTGCTCTGAAACCCAAAATTTATTGACTATGATAGCTCATTCATTAGGTGATACCTTGTTCTATACTGCCGCTTCTTATTGGAACCTGTGGGAGTTGTCTTCCCCTACGATTGCTGAAGGCTGTGTCTGCAGGAGGAGACTGTCCAGGACTTCCTTGTTGGTGTATTCTGCAAGGGAGATGAGGGGAAAAAAGAACTAATGCAACTTCAACACAAGACAATTATCCTATCTGAGTTATTTCACTTTTTCATCAGGCAAACATTAAAATGCCTGTCATATCCTTACTGAAGAAAAAAAGTAAGCACATTTTTAGATGGATGAAAAGAAAGCAATATCAAGAGAGCATGGAAATGGATTGTGAATATACTTATTCTTCTTAATAGAATTAGAATCAGTTCCTTGAGAGCAGCGGCTATCCTGTGCCTTTCTCTGTATCCCCAGTGCTCAATGCAGTGTCTGGCATATTGTAAGAATATAAAAAAATGCTAGTTGACTGACTGGACTTCTGAATTGAGCAGCTTCTAATGGAAATATTTTGATTATATGGATGTTATTCTGTGGATGATCCATTTTTGCTAGTGCTGAGCCAAACACCTATAACTGGTGACTTCAGAATTTGAATATACAAAATAGCTATTAAGTAGATTTTTGCAAATCCCCTATAATTCTATGACTAAAAATGATATTTCTAGAATTAAGCATACCACCTCCATACAACTCTAAAGACTAATGATATAGTCATCATTCTTGCATACTTCTCAAATTTTCCATTATGGATATTAAAAGTTTTTTTCTAAAAAAATGAAATAGAATCTTAACTTTGGACAGATGTCACAGGACTTAGAGCAAAGGTAAAAAAATAAATAGGATGAGACCTGTGATCTCATTGATGTAAGGAGTGCCTGATGAAGAATTTTCTCTACAATTTTAGGGCAGCAGTATCAATACATTTAAAAATCTTAGAGAGTTGCCTGGGGCACTGAAAGGGTAAGTTATTTGCCCAGTATCACAGAGTCAGTATATGTTAGAAGTAAGATATAAACCTAGATCTTTCTAATTTTGAGGCCAACTTTCTATGAACATTACTATGCTGCCTCATTCAATGAAACTTTACTCTATATGACAAATAGGAAAAATAATTTAAATTATAGCACAGGAGTTGTGGCTTACTCTGAGTATTCATATACTGATAATCACATATTTTAAGCTAAGCATCACTAAAATAACTTTTATCTAATTGAAATGCAAGGATATTATTTCTTGTGCACTCCAAAGGGAGTTCCAGTTTATATTCCAAGTCATTCACTATACACAGCTTTTTCCTGATTTTAAAAACCATTTCATGAGAATATGCCACAAACAGATGGATGGACACAACACAGCCAGATTTAATTCTTAATGGTAGTTTTGAGGTGGGGAAGAGAGAATTTCCATCAATACAGAGAAAATAGATTTAAGTCTTAGAAGAGGTAGGAGAATTGTGTAAGTGTCATGAAAAAAAGGACTCAAGTATAGTGCCATGAGTGAAAGCATCAAATGTTCAGGAAGGTACAACACCACACTGACACCTGGAAGGCAGCACATGAATGTAGGGCTGTACATGGAATAGCAACCTTGTCAGAAGCGGAGAAGCTGGTGCCGACCCTCCTGGCGCAAGGTGATGTATAGAACACAGTGTTCTGACACTAGAATGTTCACTCGACCTTGAGCGAGAGGGATGTTTTCCCCTAAAGACTGGCTGATCAGTTGTTCTTGGGGTAGGGTGTCCCCTTCTAGAAAGATGTTGTGGGAGAACCCTAAAACATTAGGGTCAGAAAAAATTTTTCAGTCAACACGTCCACATGATCTTTCCCACCACCCCTTTGTTAAATTAATGTAATAGTTTAGTGATGCTCAGAACCAAGTAAAACTCGAACATTTGACTGCTAGATACTGCTGTGCAAATAAGTACAAACAA
>CM053770.1:352888593-352958496 GCA_028658325.1 Potorous gilbertii | reverse complement strand
CTTTGGGTTTATCAAACAGGAGGTTGCCATATTCCTTGCCTACTGTGTCTTGAGTGCCAAGTCTATTCCATTTGTCTACCCCTCTGTTTCTTAGCCAATACCAAGTGGTTTTGCTAATTGCTGCTTTATAGTACAATTTGAGGTCTGGTAGCGCTAGGCCACCTTCCCAAGCATTTCTTTTCATTAGGCTCTTTGATATTCTGGACCTTTTGTTTTTCCAAATGAATTTTGATATTATTTTATCCAGCTCTAGAAAATAATTATCTGATAGTTTAATTGGTATGGCACTAAATAGGTAAGTGACAAACATTTTGGTCAACAGGTCATCAGGCTTCAGATTTAGAGCTGGAAGAGACCCCCCTGGATCTCAGCCAGTCAATGCTTTCATTTTAGGGATAAAAAAAAAATGAGGCTCAGAGACTATGATGATTGGAGCACGATTCCAATCCAGATTTTTGGACTTGATATTTATTGGTCTTTCCATTGCATCGTGCTGTTTATCTTGACATTGAGTTGATGGCCCTGGTGGTCCAATTAGGACCTACAAAAATTAAGAAAAAAAGGGCTTTGTGGTCTGGAACAAGATCAACTTTATGCTTTCCAGGTTCTTGATTATGTTTTTTGGATATCTCTACCCCATTTCAGATACCCATTTGTTTAATCTGTTTTTAGTCAAATAGAATAGATTAAGCATGTACTATGTGCCAGGAAGACGCAGTAAGATCTGAAGATACGAAGAGAAAGAAAAAAACAAACAAAAAAACTGTCTCTCACTTTCAAGGACCTCATAGTCCACTGGGAAGTATTGAATTTTAATTCCAACCACCTGGGTTAAACTCTCGGGGTCTCAGTTTTCTTATCTGTAAAATGAGATTAGAGTAGATGATCTCCAAGTCCCCTTTGTATCAGTCGCTAGAATGATCTTTTTGAACTGTTTGATGGGCAGATAAGAAGTTAATAGGAAATTCAGTGTGTTTTCGGCAGTAAAGTGATAAAATACTTGGAATTAGAATTAACATAGTGCTTTAAGGTGTATAAAGTGCTTTACAAATATACATATCTCATTGCATCCCTCCAATAACCCTGGGAGGTAGCTGCTGTTATTAAACCTATTTAACAGATGAGCAAACTGAGTCAAAGAAAGGTTGAATTACTTTCCCAAGGTCAAATAGCTAGTACATGTTTGAGGCTGGTTTTGCCCTCAGATCTTCCTGTGTCTAATGTTCTAACCAATGTACCAGCCATAGCTAAGCTTTGATATACTATTTTAAGGTTCAAAAAGTGCCTTACAAACAAATGTCTTGTCTGTTTTCATCCTCAAAACAACACTGGGAGGTAGATAGCATATCAGTGGACATTTATGAAAAGTATATTTTTAACAAAATATCATTTACTACCATTTTGAAGTAAGGATTAAGACCAGTGGTACACAAGAAGAGGAAAGCATAAGGCAGGGATGCTCATAGGGATGCGCAATGGGGCAGCAGAAGGAACACAGGTCCAAGGATCAGAAAACCAGTGTTCAGTCCTAGCTTTGATATAATAGATGGATAGCCTGGGATAAGTCGTTATCCTCTCTCAGGGACTTTTTGTAGAAATTATGGGATTCATTTAGATAATTGTTAAAGTATCTTTAAAAACTATAATTCTATGGTTTTCTAAGAGATCAAATAGCAATAAATAAGTTAAATCCACATGTAATTATTAAATAGCAGTTGTTTATCTTTTGCTCAGGAACCCCTCTCAGTTTGTCTTTTTTTTTTATTAAAGGGGTCATCCCTTGAATGAAGAAAGCTTAAAGAAGCCTGTTCATTGAATGGGTGTCTCTCACTCAAAGTGAGAATGTGATAAAACCTTAGCCTGAAAGGACCAGGGTCTCTCATTGCATCCTGGGCCATCTCCAGTCATTTTGGTGAATATCTGGTCACTGGACCCAGATGGCTCTGGAGGAGAAAGTGAATCTGGTGACCTTGCACAGCCCTCCCTCAGTCAAATCCAAGTCACCTGCAAGTCATGTCATCATCTTGATGTCATGGTCCTGTTGGAGAATGAAGGACAAATGCAAGTCCACACGAGACTTCCTAAAAACAAACTAATTCGATCCTATCATTAAGGAGACTTCTATAATGTGTGTGCAATGGCTTCAAAAAGTTTAGTTTTAATAAATTGTTTGATACCGAAATTTAACTGCTGTTTATGGTGAGGTTGGTTGCAACAAACTAACAATATCCTGTTTACCCATTTGAGTTATGTCTCTGCTGATAGAATGTAAGCTCCTTCAGGGAAGGGACTGGTTTAGTTTTGTTTGTTTCTCTAGTGTCTTATCTAGTGCCTGTTACATAATAGACACTTTAAAATATCTGTTGATGGACTGAAAAACTGCCCTCATTCTTTATGACATGCCATTAAGAACCTGTATATGGAAATATAGTCTTAATCACAGAACTACTCTTAAAAAATCACAGGTTCAATACTGTAGCTACTTTAGATCATAGGATAATAGATTTAGAGTGAACAAGAAACTTCTTATTTTGTTTTATTACTTGGGAAACTGAGGGGAAAATGATTTACCTAAGCTTACATAATTAGAAACCATCAGACACAAAATTTGAACTAATTCTAGAGCCATTGTGATATGAGACCTTGCCATTTTGAGACCCAGGGAGATTGTATTGCCTTCCTGTGCTCCCCCAAGAATGGATATTTTAGAACCAGCTCACACTGACCTGTGAGAATCCATTTTCAAATTTTTATTGGGAGCATTTACACCTGAGAAATAGGCAAATAACAAAAAGGTTTAATTTATTGTTTGGTTTTGAGTGTCTAAACATAAGAAGGTGATGGCAAAAATGTTAACAATGCAGATTAAACTTGTGTGTATTATGCTATAATTTCCTGCTCACCTTTCCTGAGATCTGGTTGCTAAACATTTGCCTTCACATCTCTGCTTCCAATCTATCATTTGCTAACATTAAGAACTTGATACTTATCATTACCTGTTAGGCCTTTTTGGTCAGCTTTAAATATAAGATAATCACTTAACACTCACAAAAGCTTAGGAAAGAGACAATTCATTAAGAGACGATCAATGAAAAATCAACTAGTTAGTGGAAAAATTTTGTCAAATCATTCAATTTTATTGAAGTTTGAAAGCAAAGATTTTTACCAAGTCTAAGATGGCCTAAGGCTGATTTTCCGTTTTTTCATTTTTTGTAGAGTCTGCTGTCAAATTGAGCTAAACACTTTAAGTAGAGTTCACTTTACTGAAGAGGGACAGAAGACTTCTGAATTTTTGTTATCATTTTGGTTTTTCATTATTATTAGAAAAATTATAAGTCTTGTACTATAAGGAAAGCAGCAAGTGATTGTGAAAGTATTCTTTTGTGCTTATAATGTATAGACGATATCAGAATCACTAACATATTCATTTGAAACTGACTGATATATTAATAGGGCTGATTTTAAGTAATGCAGTATGATAAGTAGTACCTACCTGTCAATTAGTAGAAAATCCAGTGATTGAAAGAATGTTATTGAATCAATATGAACCAAGAGGGGTTGTTCCTTATGGTTTGTTATAGAACATGTCCCCATTCTGAAGCATTTTTACCTATGATTTAAATGAATATTTGGAGGGAATACTTACCAGATTTTTGTATGACTCTAAAAGGATTAATGTCTTGAATATTAGGAAAGAAGGAAACACACACTAATTAAGCATCTACTATGCGCCAGGTGTTGTGTTGTGTTTTGGAAATAGTGTCTCATTTGATCCTTACTACAGTCCTGTGAGATAGGTGTTGTTAATATCTCCACTTTCTAGTTGAGCAAGCAGAAGCAGATAGAGGTTAAGTGACTTGACTAGAATCACACAGCTAGTAAGTGTTTAAGGCAGGATTTGAACTCAGGTCTTGCAGACTCCAGTCTCAAAATCAGGATCCAAAATAGACTCCATAGCAGTGAAACATAAACCTAATTTATCATGATGAAATTTAACTATTAGGAGATTGATCAGAGAAATGGGCTGGTCACATGGCAAGAGTGGGGTATAAACAATAGACAGGATGTGCGTTACACGGTGCTTTTGAAATGTCAAAGGCCAGTGGAGAAGGTTCCCAGGATGTTGAAGGGACCCCCTCTGGTATATTTATGGGAGGATGTTGACAGGAGTTACACAGGATGGATTATGGATGGATTATGACTTGCATCATTGATGGAAACAATCACATCTATGAGACCACAGATCCGTTTCAGATTCACTTAAGTATAAAATTATGCAGTTAGGTTAAAATATCAACTGTATGAGTTTTAAGAGGCATAGAAATGACTTTCAAGAAATTAGCATCGAAAACAGGGGGTTTTAATTGACCAAATGCTCATGATAAATTATTGATGTGACATAGGTGCTAAAAAATATAATCCAATAGTAAGTTGTGTTCATAGTCAAAATATTAATAATCAAATTAATAGCAAGAGAAATAACACTCCTGTTGTAGGTGGAACGGTAGATAAAACACCTGACCTGGAGTCAGGAAGACCTGAGTTCAAATATAGCCTCAGATACTTTCTGGCTATGTGACCTTGAGCAAGTCACTTAATTCTGTTTGCCTCAGTTTCTTCATCTGTAAAAATGAGCTGGAGAAGGAAATGTCAAACCTTTCCAATATCTTTGCCAAGAAAAAACCCAAAAGGGGTGGTGAAGAGTCAGATAAGACTGAAAAATGACAAGAAACTAAAAGTATTGATCAAGCATATGTTTATTTGTAAGCATTATATTTTCTTTTTTTCTTTTCTTGTTTAGAAAAGAAACTGTTTGTAAGAAAGAAA
This sequence comes from Potorous gilbertii, assembly GCA_028658325.1. Lineage (NCBI taxonomy): Eukaryota > Metazoa > Chordata > Mammalia > Diprotodontia > Potoroidae > Potorous > Potorous gilbertii. Next base: position 352,953,669 of record CM053770.1, on the reverse strand, counting down.
CTTTTATATGTTTTTTCTTTCCTGTGTTTATAGTCATCACATTTTCTACTCTCCACTTCTCTTTTCTCCTCCTTTTTCCTTTCCTTCTCTCAATTCCTTTCCCTTTCCCTTCCCTTCAATTCCCTTCCTTTCCTTCCCCTTCCTTTTTCATCCCTTCCCTTCTCTTCCCCTTCCTTTTTACCTCTCCACCTCCTCTTCCTTCCCTTTCCTCACTCTCCTCCCCTTCTCTTCCCTTCCTTACCTTGACTTCTGAATTTTCTTTTCTTCTCTTCTTTTTATAAGCTCAGGTTTTAAAAGTGCAGCAGCTACGCAGAGCCCCATCTTATGACTAATCAGGACAAAAGCTTTGGGCTGTGCTGGCTAGGCCGTGAGCCAATTTTCCCCTTCTCAGGCAGTCTGGTGGCCCTCTGCCCCCTCTCTTGGGAACTCACCCTATTGGTGACAGGCTTAGTGTAGCACTACTGCGGAACTTTTGAACTGTCGGGATCCACCATCCTTAGCTTCCCCATTAGCAAAGGTCAGAGGCCCACATCACCAGATAGTCATCACATTTTCAAAAGGCCATTGATAAAACGGAGTATAACCAGTAACGGTAACAGTAGAAGAACTTGTTCAGTTAATTTACATGCTTTTATTAATCACCTAGTATCAACCAGACACTGTGCTAAGCACTGGGAAAATAAAGACAAAATTCTCTTCCCTTAAGGAGTTTACGTTCTATAGGGAGAAACAAAATACACATGTACAAATATATGTAAGACAAGTCTTCTGTAAATTAAATGTAAGTTGATTTTGTAGGAAAGGGGAGTAGCTTATGGAGGTGTCAGGAAAGGTCTAATGCAGTAGATGGTGTTTGAGCTGAGCTTTCAAACAAACTAAGAATTCTAGGTGGGCACACTGAGGAGGGCACACATCTCAAGTATAGAGGAGAGCCTTTGAAAAAGCACAGGGATAAAAAAAGAAAAAGAAAAATACAGGGATGGAAGATGGAAGGTCCTGTGTGGGAAGCAGCAAGGAGACCAGTTTGACTGAATTTTAAGGGGAGTAAAGGGGAGTAAGACTGGAAGGCAATGTTGAAGCAAGGTTGTAAAGGACTTTGAATGCCGTCCTAGAGAGTTTCTACTTATTTTTTGTGCTAAGAGCTTATTGAGTGGAGTGACACATGAGGAACTTACAATGTTGAATTTACATAAGAGAACACTTAGGCAGAATAGACTTGGTATTTTCAAATTCAAATTACAGCTATGGTATAGACATTATATTGGACTTACTGTGTGTGGCTGAAGTAGGGCAAAATTAAGTAGATTTTGATTCAAAATTAGGAAGAATTGACTAACAGAGTAGTCCAGAATTGAAATGCATTGCCCCCTAATGGAGTGAGTTCCCTGCCACTAGAGGTATTCAAAAATCTAGATGGTCACCTTTTAGAACTATCATACTATTGTGTGGCTTTGAACAAGTCATTTCACTTTCCATGTTATTGGTTTTCTCATCTTTAAAATGAAAGAGTTGAATAAGATTGCCTCTATGGTCCCTAATAGTTCTAGGTCTGTGACTCCATAGTTCATGACAGCTGCCTGGGGTCAACTAGGACTACTTGAAATATTAAGGTCCCTCTCAAATCTAATATTCCCATTTAACTGGGATGTATCTTTTTGTCTCCTATGAAGGGGGCAGTATACTGAATAAAATGACTTTTGTACTATAAATGAATAAGCTATTATCCACTCCAAGTATTTTGATAGCCTTCTCTCTCTTTTCTCTCTCCTTTCTGTCTCTGTCTGTCTTTGTTTGTCTCTCCATCTCTGTCTCTCTGTCTTTTTTTCTCTCTCTCTCTATCTCTTTTTCAATATGGGAAAGCCATTTAGGAGATCATGAAAGGCCCCATTCCCGTGTCTTTTTTACTTTTCTCTTAGCAACTCCCTTCTCCCCAAAGGTGTATTCATGCAAGTAGCAAACTCTAACTCTTAAAAATTTCCCAGCTCTCTGTTTTCTTTGCCTTGTGGCCAAGTCCTGGTGGGGCTTAGTCTCATTGCCCTCTTGGGAAGAGCTGCCACCACAACTCAAAGCCTGAGTGTGCATTAGTCAGCTGATTGTTCTGGAGCTGGAAAGGAATATTGCTACACAATCCTAGCAGTCCTCTGCTGGCACTCAGTTAGTGCCTGCTGTTTGCCCTGGTGCCAGTTGTTGCCACCAGGTAAGAAGAGAACCTTCTGATCTGAAAGCAGCAGAACAATCCTTAGTCAAATAAGGCTCCCTGAAACCAGCCAAAGGGTCAAGTGATGGGACCCAATCATCTAAGGTAAGCCCTTCCTTCCTCTGTAGTAGGTTTGAGGTTGAATTGACTTTATCTTAGCCCACTGGTAAACCGGTCTGGGAAATATCACTGGAAATGAATAATACATAGGTTCCAGAGCATGTGTGTGTGTGTGTGTGTGTGTGTGTGTGTGTGTGTGTGTGTGTGTGTGCTTCCTGCTTTTCTCCTGTCAGATTTAAGGGACTAGAGCATTTATTGCCCACTGCCTGCAGAGCCTCTCTCTGCCTTTCTGTTTAGGACTTGGTTAATGCTGGACTTCTCAAACCATTAATGTTTGTGGGAACAACCTTTTTAGCATAGCACTGAGCACTATAGATTAATGCAGTAATCAATGAGAGCAGGGCACTGCAGAGATTTGTTTTGATGAGAGCAGCACTTCTGGCCCTGTTTGGTGTCACCGTTGTGTAATATTGGACACTGCAGACTTGGGGGGTGGGGGTAGATTTAGAATGTGAAGACCAAGGTTTTTCTCCCCGATCTCCTTGGCATTCTGGGGGATCTTGTATTGTGAGTTAGCTACTTTTGGTAGCTGGAATCTGGGAAGGGATCTTGATGACAGCATCCTTGATTTCACCACTCTGATGCTACTGGTATGTTTGCCGGCTTTCTGCAGTTTCTCCTCCTTCAAACATTGCACGCAGGAGCAGGTAAACCAAATTGTCGTATTGACATTATGGTTAAATGGAAAATGAGTTGAATCCATTATTTTAACTGATTTGGGGGTAGTTTATGGTAATGGAATGCTGAACTTCCCTGTAAGAATACATTTCCACTATGAAAAGAGAATAAGGAATGTTTTTCTCTCCCTTCTTTTTAAAGCTGTAATTTAATAAATGTGTTGTTGCAAAATTGTGGTATCTTGATAAAATTATGGGATATTTGAATGCATGATATCAATTGCATTAATAAGTACAGATATAGAAGAAAGTCTAAAATGATGCCAATATAAATTTACATTTTTTTCAGATTAAACAATATACACTTAGAAAATGCATAATAAGATTTAGATCCGTGTTGGCACTTTTTTAAACCTTATGTATCTGTATCCTTCAGACAGACAAAAAATGTAGAAATAATTCAGGAAGACTCCATGATTATGCTCATCTGTTTACCTACAGGCAGTCGGTGGACACTGCATTTTCTCTAACATCCTGGAGTTCATAGCTTTCAGAACTGTATCTCAAAATAGAAAGTCACATCCTTTATAGAAGCTCTGATTCGGGAAAACATTCCTCTCTCTGAAGTATTTAAACAAAAGCTGCAGAAGCCTTGCATCTCCTAACTAAAATATCCTTATTTTAGAGCTCTGTCCCATAAATTCCTATCCTTCTTATGACTGTGAATCTGAAGTTGTCTCATCCATAGAAATAAGTACTCTCATAAAGAGATAAAGGAAAAGAGAGAAAATGGAATGTTTTGGAAGGCAGTAGGGGGAGGAGAGGCGAGAGAGAGACAGACAAACAGAGACAAAGACAGACAGAGAGACAGAGACAGACAGAGAGACAGATACAGAAAGAGAGAGAGACAAACAGATAAAGCTGAGCGTTTGCCTTTTCTGTTAAGCCTTGGATGCATAACCAAAGCTCTTTCTTCTCTACAAAATGTGAATAATCCTTTCTAGTTCCCTCACTGCGCAATTTAATGATGAATAAATAAAATGATATTTTCCAAAGTATTCAAGGCCCTCAGAAGATAATATTTGAGCAGTAAGTGTCAATGTTGCTTACAAGTATGGAAACCCAAATTTTCTTATTGAAAAAATGTACAGTTGATACTTGTTTCTTTACCATGAAAGTCCAAGTCTAGGAAATGGCTCTTTCAACAAAGCCACCAAATATATCGGTCCTATTATAACTGTGAAACCAATTAATTTATTTTTAAAAATTTGGCTGTGTCTTGAGGGCACCATGAAGTTTTACTGCACTGAATGGGAGTGGAGCATCATGGGATGTGCCGCAGATGAATTAGGCAGTGGATGCAAAAAGAAGGCCACAGGACATATTCCTGAAGGTCTGCCAGCTACATGAGCTGTCTGAGCGCCCAAGTACAGTGGGTACTACAAAGAAGTGCCCTAGGACAGCTTACAGAATTATTTTCAATCCATAACTTTCAAAATGGCTCCTGATAACACATAAAGGACTGGAAACAGTTTGAGAAAGAACAGTAGCGATAACTTAGCACCTTCAGAGGAATTAATCAGATTGTTTTACATGCTTTCCCTGAGACTGTGGTTTAGGAATAAATGATAAACATTTTCTTTTAAAGTGCTCGTTAGTATTAATTTGGCTAAATTCAGCAAATCTATTTCTTAATGAGATAGCAGGAATTTTTAGGTGACCTTGTATGAAACTTCACAAAGGTTAATGAATGGTAATTGATCAAGATCAGGAATATTATATTCATGTACATTGCTTGTTCTCCACTGACCAATGTGAATATTAATCTTTCTATGTGATTTGCACCTAATGAATTTTGGGAAACTAAATCGAGAATGAGAGAATGTACAATATTCTTGTTTTGGGGTGACTCAGAATGATGGTATGTCCTCCTCTTCCTTATAAATGATGGCTTTTGTTCTGACATGTGGACACATTCATATAGTGGATGAAACTATAAGCAGATTGATTTCCATGCACAGATTTTGGCCAATATTTCCATAATTTTATAACTTTGCCATGAGCAGCTGTAATGATTGGTAACTTTGTGCTGCAGTATCTTTAGGCTATCACTTGATGTGGGATATTATCTGAAATTCCCTCTGAGCCTGTTTCCAAACTTTGAGATTCACCAAGGCTATATGGTGCCATTAAAATGCAAGAATATTACAAACCTTTTCAGTTTGATCAGTTGTATGAATTTTTAAAACTTGCAAACATTATTGTTCATGCAACGTTCCCCAGGAGAACCCCCTACCAGAGAGGAATAACGAATCTTGGGGAGGAAATAGAAGGTGGCTGAGCCCATTTGAGTGGGACCTCTTTGCCTTTGTTCTTATTCAGTCAGACTCTTAGAATTTTAAAAGATACAAGCAAATATTTTCCTAGTCTTTCAGAAAGAAAAAAATCTTGCAAGTTTTCTAGGTTCAGATAAATTTAAGGACATTGGACTTCATTTTATGAAGTCAGAGAAAAGAGTTCATGAGGATAATATGTTTATGAATTGATTTAAAATCCAATTAATCATTTCTCAGTTATAAACTTTTACATATTTGCATATACACATATACATGACATGTGTATGTGCATATTTCTATGTCTCTCTCATGTATGGAAAGATAGACAGACAGGCAGGCCGACAGACAGACAGAGAGATAGATAGATAGATAGGTAGATAGACAGACAGAATCTGCACAATCACATTCAAGGAAGAACATTTTCACATTGTGCACAGTCTGGTTAAGCAAGGAAAATTTCAATTCTTTCTTAAGGTTGATTCAAATCTCCCTCCTCCTTCCCTGGACTCACCATGAATATTGATGGAAATGTCCAGATAGAAGATGAGCTCATCGTTAGTCCATTTCATGCACGCTACACTCCAGCCAAACTTGAATAACTTGAATATTAACTGTTCCCCATATTTGAAAATCTGTCTTCTTCCTCTGAACATTCACCTAGGCAGTCCTCCATGCTGGAAAGCTCTTGTCATTTCCAGTTTCCAGAATGCTTTTCTGTCTTTATGGCTCAGCCCAGGGCCCACAGTCTCTGTGAAGCCTAATCCTCTCCTTTATTTTCCCTTCTCCCTCACAGGTCCCTAGCTGAAAGTGTTCTCTCCACCCTCAAGTTTATTGATTAGGGGGGTAACCTGTGCTTTAGAAAATTCATTTTGGTTTCTGAGGGAAGGATCGATTGAATTTAGGAAAGACAAGATGGGGAAACCAACCAGAAAGCTATTACAACAGTCAAAACAAGAGAAAATGAAAACTTGCAGCAGGGTGACAACCAGTATAAAACATCTATTGTAAGCCTTGTTTGATCTCAGAGGATGGTGGAACATGGTTATCTCTGTTATACCAAGGAATTTGGCATTGTTTTGATACTTGCCTTGGAAGTATATTGAAGAAGAACCTCTAAAGTTGTGTTTTACTCTCCTAAATATAATGCTTTTTATACTCAACAAACAATAGACAAAGAGGGATGGTGGATTTTTTGCAACAGTAGTGTCAAATCAAACTTTAACAGAAATGGTGACCAGTAAATTGTTCATGAGGCTCTTGCCTGCCTTAAGTTGTCTTAGAAGACTACATCTTAATATCTTCTATATTTTGTTGTGTTTTATTCATTTTGTTACATATTTCCCAATTACATTTTAGTCTGGTTCAGGCTGCACTGTGGAGTATTGTGGGCCACATACAGTCTGCAGGCCATGTACTTAACCCATCTGCTCTGTGACATTCAACCAAATGACAATAAATAATTAAATTATACACACACTTACACTCATATATATATATATATACATGTATATATATATATGTATATATATATATATATACATGTATATATATATATACATATATATATACATGTATATATATATATAAAACATGTATACTATCATGGAGTGTCATCTATTGAAGCTTTCTAATTCCCTCTTGAATGTATAGTTTATTTTCATAATGTTTTATATGGATAGAATTGTGTTATTAGTTATTAATGTTCTCTAGATTGCCACTTTTGGGGTGGGTAATATTATGATTCTATATTATTCACATGATTGTCAGTCCTTCAATGCTGTCAAAATTGTGTCATAGTCAGCATCTATCTGGCTCTATATACTCAGTCTTGTCTAGGTTTTTTTTTTATTCACTATTCTACACAATCTTTTCTACCTCCCCAAGAAACACATCCAGAACTGTGATGTTAGAGTTCAAATATGGTTAGTCTATTATCACTGACAGTAAAAAGAAAAATTTGATATAAAATCCTTAGAGAATTTTTTACCTTTTTTATCTTTTGTTCATCTGGTTCCCATTCACCCTATAGCTGAACTCTTGTATACTAATATCTAGCCTTTATAGAGTTATTTAAGGTTTGCAAATACTCTATGTGTGCCATTTGATTTGATCTTCACAGCTCTTAATAGATTCCTGTTATTATTAATCTGATTTCACAGATGAAGAAATATTGACTAAGCAAGGTTAAAGTAACTGAGGCATGGTATGAACTCAGGTCTTCCAGAGTCCAAGTCCACTGTACCAAAGTTTTGTCCATTATACCACCTAGTGCTTTACATGTGCTGCCTTGTCCAATTAGTGTGTGTATTTGCCCCAGGACAGTTACTCTCCCTTTTCTATTTGAATCCACATACTTAAAACAGCACTAACATAGACTCATAGTAAGAACTTAATAAATGTATTTTTTCATTCATTCACTCATCTTACAATGCTGTCAGGATTGCTTTGTTTATTTGATTCTATTGCCAAGCGTAAAAAAAAACCATTTTTCCCAATGATTTCTCACTTTTTCTTCTATTGTTATATGAAGGTTGTTTATAACCTTCTACTCTCATTTTCTGTAATACTTTTATCTATGAGTTTATGTTCTAAACAATTTGATAATTTTTTACTACATAATGTTTCATTAGATTCATGTTTGACAGTTTTTAGCCATTTACCAATTGATGGAATCTCATTTTGTTGTCATTTTTTTGCTTCCACATGTAAGGTTACCATGAATATTTTTATATATTTTCAATCTTTGCTTCTATCTTTTACTGTCTTGGTTTTTGCGTCCTGTACTGAAATCCACAGGGTATGTATACTTTAGCTACTTTTCTCTTTTAAAAAATGAAAAAAATAATGTATTTTGTTTTTATACCATCTGTATTTCCTAATGTAGAAATCTTGGAATATTCAGTTTTTATTAGTGACATTTGATGTGAATATTATGTCTCTTGACAATTTGCCTTTTTATTCTGTATTCATTGATTTGATTTGAGCAAGTGTTTTAATTTTACGTAATCAAAACTGTCTTCTATAAATTATATCTTCCTTCCCTTCATTGCTAAGAATCCTCTCTATTAACTGTATCTATGAAAGATATAGTCTCAATTCTCTTCTATTTTTAATATTCTTGTCTATTTATATAATTTTTCCACTTTGTATCTTATTGTGACAAGCTATATAAGATGTTGCTTTAAATATAATTTCCATAAAACTGCTTTTGAGTTTGCCTAGCAGTTTAATACCCCAGCAACTTATGTGCTTATCAAATATCTAACAAATGTTCTCTATGACTTTTGTTCCATACTTTTCTAATTTATTGCCCTGATCTACTTTTCTGATTTTTAGTTTCCAGCATATAGTTTTGATGACTATGTTTGTATAATATACTTTGAAGTTTGGTTAGGTTTTGTCCTCTTTGTTTTTAGTATTGCTCTTATTTCCCTCAAGAATTAAGACCTTTATTCCTCCAAATAACTGTGTATTATTTTATAAAGTGCTATAAAGTATCCCCTTGGTAATGTGATTGGTGGAGTACTGAATTTGTAAATTAATTTAGGTAGAATCATAATTTTTATCCAACTTTGACACAGTCCAACTTTGAGCAGTGACTTTAATTGTTCTGGTCTTCCTTTATTTCTCTAGAGTGTGCTTTGTAATAAAATCTATATAGTTCTTATGTCTGTGTGGTAGATTATCTCCCAGATATTTTATCCATTTTGTAATTCTTTTGAGTGAATTTTGCTGAATTTATTCCTGGTTTTTGTTAGCACTGCATGGAAACAGTGATGATTTTGTGGATATACTTTTTATTCTGCTACTTTATTAAAGTTTTCAATCACCTTAACTTATTTCTCTTCTCTTTCCTTTGATTTTGTAAGTTTTGCATCATGCTATCAGCAAATAAGTGTGCTTTCCTCTCCTTTTTTTCTAATAAGAAATAGCATGGCATAGTGGTTAGAGAGATGGCTTCAAAGCCAGAACAACCTGTCAACATTCAACAACATTCCTGCTTCTGACATGTACTGGCTTAGTGAGCCTGGGCAAGTCATTTGATTTCTTAGGCAAACCTTCCAACAGAAGAAGAACTGAATATTTGTAGAGATACTCACTGATAAGTTGGACTGTGCCAATTTGATGATTGATACCACTCAAAGAAGTTTATAAATTTAGTGTTTCACCAATCACATTACCAAGGGGATATTTTATAAGACTGTAAAACTATAGGAGTAAGTTCCAAAGTGTACCAGGGAGATCATGGGTCTAACCCATATCTGTTTGTTTATATATATGTATATATATATATATATATATATGTATATGTATATATATGTATATATATATATATACATATATATATATATACATATATATATATATATATGTGTGTGTGTGTGTGTGTGTGTGTGTGTGTGTGTGTGTGTGTATGTGTGTGTGTGTATGTATAATTTAATTTTGTTCTCTTGGATTATTATGATAGCTACCATTTCTAGAATCAGATACTAATAACAGAGATGGGGAGGGATGCATCCTTCCATTACCCCTATTTGTCCTAGAAAGCAGCTAGAATTTTTCCTATGTTAACTCTTGGTTTTAGAAATATGTTAGCTGTTATGTTAAAGAATAGTTCTTCCATATAAATATTTTTATTATGAGAGTACTGTATTTCATCAAAAGTTTTCTCTGTGTCTGTTGAAATAATCATGTGGTTTCAATTTTCTTTGTAGGAGAAATTTACACTCATTTTCTTCCAAATTTTTAATCATGTTTGCATCCCCATAATGAATTTAAGTAGGTCTTAGTGATATTTTTTTCTAGATAGAATGCTTATTATACTCTGCTTAGAAAGATTTATTTTAAATTTTTATATGAACATTGATTAGGGAAATTTGTCTATTTCTCTGCACTTACCTTCATTTATTGGAGTATCAAGATCATAGCTGTATAATAACAAAAGTTTGATAGTTCCTTCTGTCTCTGATAATTTTTGATAGCATAGGATAGATATTAATTGCTCTTTAAATATTGGGAAGAATTCACTTATATGTGAAATCCATATAGCCCAAGATTTCCTCCACCCCTACTTTGGCAGTTCACTTATTGCTTATTGATTTCATTTCTGAAGATTCATGTGTTTAAAAATCTTTGTTTCTTATTTTATAAGTTTGGATAGTTTACACTTTTAGGTTTATTCATTTTTTTGAATTCTCAATTTTGCTATTCTATTACTCTGTGTAATAATTTTTGATAATTACGTATCTTGCCTGTTTTTTATGAAGTCTAATTTCATATATTTTACTAGTTATTTGATTTTCATTATCTTTGTCCTGATAAAAAGAACTGGTAGCTTATTATTTTTATTAATCTTTTATTTAAAAAGTAGCTTTGTTTGATTTGTTTTTTTAAAAAATTATTTTCTATTTACTCTTCAATTTCTAGCATTTTTTCTTTTGCATTATTTTAAGATGGTCAATGTGTTTATTTTTTAAATTTTAAATTACATGCTTGATTCATTATTCTCTCTACTCCAGTCTATCCTTGACATTGCTGCCAAGTTGATTTTCAAAAAGCACAGATCATATTATATATCTCTCCCTTCTCCCACTCAACAAATTTTAATGGCTTCCTAATAACATCAGGATCAAATTACAAAATCCTCTCTCCTCTACCCCACAAACCCCTATAAAGCACTTCCCAAGTCAGACTCTTTGTTCCTTTCCAATCTTCTCACAAATTCCTTATTTTCTTCCATATTCTCTCTGCTCCAGTCAAATTGCCCTATTTACTCCTCACAAAAAAATACTTCATCTCCTGTCCTCATACCTTTTCAGTGGCTATCCCTCATTCCTGAAATGTTCTTCTTCCTCACTTCTACCTTTATTCAGAATCCCAAGAGCCATATGTACTGTAAGAGAGCTTTTTTTTGATACCAACAGCCATTAGTGTGATTTCTTTTTCTCTCCAACATTACTTTTTATATACTTTGTATGATACATACATACATACATATATATATATGTGTATACATATATAATTTCATATATATACATACACATGCATCCTCATATATATCTTATATAATATTATTTACCACATTAGAATGTCAGCTCCTTTAAGACAGGAACCAGTTCTTATTTGTCTTTGTATCCCCAAAGATTAGCAAATTTCTTGGCACATTAAAGGAGCTTAATAAATGTCTTGTGATTTCTTTTTCTGTTTTTATTAACACAATTTGTGAGATATAAACTTTCATCTGATCATTTTTTTAGCTCTGTACTCTAAGTTTTGGTATATTTTCTCATGGTTATCATTAATTTTAGTGTAATTATTTAATGCTTATATGATTGATTGACTTATTCAAGGTGTAAGTTAATCTGTATCAGTATATATCTTTTGCTTATATTTCCTTTATTAATTATTATTTTTATTTCATAACAGTCAATAAATAAATTTATCATTCTGGGTTTTTATTTGTTTATCATTCTTTTATGCATTAATATATGATAAGATTTTGTGAAAGCAATGTGGTATACTAGAAAATATATGTATTATTTAATATCCATACTGATAGATCAAAATAGATATGTCAAATTCAATTTTTCCAACAATCTTTTTTTTGTCTCCTCTCAAGTCTTGAGTAATCTTTTCCTGGAAAGCCTCATTTCACTTTCTCCTCTTTTTATACAAGCTGAATTCCTCTGTATTGTCCCACTACCAGTAATGGTGATTTTCTAATGAGGAGTGAGAGAATGTGATCTTTTGTCTCTGAAATAGTAATTCTTTGGATCTTCTTGTTATATTTATTTTCCCTTCTTTTTTCCTGCTTAAACTCTTTATAACACTGGTGTTCCTTTATACTCATTGCATCTGAGAAAATATGAACTTAAAAAAAAACCCTCAACCAAACAACATTATTTCTTCACCCACCAGTTATGGACATGTCTAACCTTTAATATATAAAAACAGAAATTTTATTTCTTGGTCTTTCATGACTATTTGAAATTTTTATCTCCCATTTCTTTTGTCAGTTGGCATATTAAATATTTTGTTTGCTTCCAGATAATTTTAGAGGAATCATCCTAATTCTTCCCTTTTGTTCAATGTTGTATTAATTTGTTTGATAATTGAGTTCAGAATTGTAGGATGTTATTTTTGAGGTATCAATTGATTTTCACTTTCCAGAATATTATGTTTTGATTTTTAATTTTTTTTAAACAAGGAGTAATAATATATGATTCTGACTATTTGCCCTTTGTTAATAATTTTTTTTCTTGCTTCCTGAAAAAAAAAACAACAATGTTGCCTTGGATGATCTCTGAAGCTTTATTATGACATTTCTTGGTGAATTCAACTTGGAGATTCTTTCTCTTAGTGTTTTATGAATTCTTAAACTGTACCTTCCCTTCTGCTTTTAATGGTTTTGAGCAATCTTTCTTTGTGATTTATTGACATTTTTCTTTTTCTGATATTTTTCTGGAACACTTAGATTACTTAATCAAATCTTAAGTACAAATTCAGTATTCTTTGTTATTACTCTCACATGTACTTTCAATCTTATCTTTGATTTTGCTCAATTAATTTTTCCTTTTATGCATTTTTTATTTAATTCCATCATTTTATTTTCCAAAATAGTGTTCCTTTGAGAGAGGACTTTAATAAAATATTGAAATTTACATTATTTTATGTGTTATTGATTATTTTTCCATGAGGATTGTAATTTGTATTTTATTTTTATATCATTCTTTGATTGTTCTTTTATACTGGCTATACTTTCTTTCCTTACTTTACCTCAAATTTTTGAAAAATCAGTTCAGTTCTATACTGTGCTCCACACTCAAGTCCCTTATCTCCTTATTCTTTTGCTAATAATCATTGCCATCCTCCAAGCTTGAGTTTTTCTCATCATCCACTGCCTACCTTCCTATTCATGCTGCTGAATGGAGCTAGAGAAATCACTAAACCTTGCCAACTTAGTCCATTAAAATTTGTGTTACATAATCTCAATTGGGTAATCTTTTTATATCTCCCTAATTGAATCACTGTTTCACTCATGATGGAAGCTATTTCAAATATTTTTTATATATCCTGAGACCTCCTATTTGGACTTCATGCCCCCACCCCTTGAAATGAAAATCTTGCCACTTACTTCACTGAAAAAAAATAGTCATTCGAAGAGAATTCCCGTTTCTCCTCTTTTCCTCATCTCACATCACTCATATATATTCTCCCAATATACCCTCCTCCAGGAGTGACCCTGTCTCACATGGAGAAATGACCTTTCCCTTTCTTAAAGAGTCTCTCTATATGCACTGTTGAAGCAATTCCATCCCATCCTCTCTAGATGATTTCCCCTTTGATTATGCCCAGTTTCTCACAATTTCCATTCTCTATCTATCTACTGGATGTTCCACTGTCACCTACAAATACTTTCATATCTTCCCCTCATCATTAAAAATAAAGTGAAATCCTCACTCAGTCCAACTGTCTTCCACTAGCTATGGTCCTATATCACTCTTTTCTTCATGACCAAACACCTTAAGGAAGTTCTTTACAATTAGTTCCTTTTCTTTCTTTTCTCTCACTTTCTTCTATAGTCTTGCTTTGACCATATTAATCAATTGACATTGCTTTTCCTAAAGTAATAATTAGTCTTTTCTTGTCCAATAAATGGTCTTTACTCATTCTCCTTGACTTCTCTGAAAACCTTGGCAGTTTTGATGACTGAATATTCCTTCTTCTATGTTTTTAAGATGACTGCCCTTGTCTTAACTATTTTGAATATTCCTTTTCAGTCTCATTTACTGCATCTTCTTCTAGATTATATCTACTAACTGCTAAAGTCATCAAGGCTTTGTCCTTGGCTCTCTTCTTTTCTCCGTCTATATTATGTCACTGAGTGATCTTAGGTTGCATGAATTCAATTATCACCTTTGTGTAAAACTCAATTACAAATGCATGGAATCTATAGTTTTGTTTTGTTTTGTTTTCCCTTGGAAGTGTCATCATGATATTGCTTATGTTCATGGTCCCAGTTGGAGTAAAATCTTCTTAGAATAGAAGTTGACATCCAAGCCCTGGACTGGGAGAGGTCATTCTTTCTTTTGTGGCACTTAATAATCTCTGACATTATTTGCATGAATAAAGAGACACCAGGCAGCATTAGGACAGGGTCTACTATAGGTATTTATTAAAAATAAGATTAGATCCATTACATATATTCTGTAAAAGGATAAAAACTCCACACTTGCAGGACTTAGAACTCTGATTCCTCTCTGAAGTTTTTGTCCTGGGATCCTGCTACTAGAACAAGCACCCCCAATGAAAAGAGTCACATAGCTCACAACATGTCCATTTAAAGGTTGTCTACTGTGGTCTCAAAGGAGATTGCCAAGATCATAGCTACTAGTAGCCATAGTCATTGCTGTCCTAGTATATCTGCTACCACTCTCTTTGCATTTTCTCATTCTCTCTTGAGAGCTCCTCAAAATTCTTGCTTTATGTAGGAAAAAACAATCTTTCCTACAAATCTTCTAGTTTGCTTCCTCTTTTCTAAAGCTAGTAAAACTACAACTCCCATGACATTTGTGGCCAACCAAAGCTCTTTTAGAGGCTATTACAGCTAACTAGATGATTCTCATATCTGTTAATCCAACCCTAATCTCTTTGTTCACTTCCAGTCTTGTACTATCAAATTGCCTATTACACATTTTGAACGGAATTTCCCATGGACATCTCAAACTCATTATGTCCAAAAGAGAACTCATTAACTCCTGTCCTGCCATAAACTTTCCCCTCTTCCTAATTTTTGTATTTTTGTGGAGTGTAACATCAATGTCATCCTCCAGTCCTCACTCTCACTTGCCCCATGTATGAAATCTGTTGCAAAAATCTTAGTTATACCTTCACAACTCTTTTCTTTAAAGTAACTTTGCCTCTTCTCACATTGTTACCACATTAGTGTAGGTTCTCATCCCCTCTTACAATGACTTTCTGAGTGATATTCCTGCCTCAGATCTCTCCATACTTTAGTCTATCCTCTACTCAGTTCCCAAAGTGATCTTAAAATAAGTTTGACCATACCACCCCCATACTCCCTTGTTCTCCTTTACCTTTAGGACAGATACAAAATTCCTCTTTTTACCCCAAGAAGCCCTTCAAAATCTTACTCTTTTCTGCCTTTCCAGTTGTATACATTACTCTCCACTATGTACTCTACTATCTAGCTATACTACTTTTTTCTCTTTCTCATCCATGATGCTTCACCTCCCTACTCACATGCCTGGGATGTTCTCCTTCCTATTCTTTACCTCCTAGTTTCCCCTGACTTCCTTCAAGACTCAACTGGAATTCCTTCTTCAGCAAGATGTCTTTTTTTCTGACCTCTGCTCTAACCACTGTCACAATTCTCCTGGCTTTCCTCGGTGACTGTCTCTCTTATACACCACTTATTTTATATATACATAGTTGTTTTTGCCCATGTTATAGCATGGACTATATTTTTGTATCCCTAGAGCTTGGCACAGTTCCTGGTACAGAACAGAATTTTAATAAATATTTTTTGACTGGTTAGGTCATTGCGGTGCTTCTTAGTATTAATCTACTATTATTTCACAGCAGTTTACTGTAGTATCTTTTCTTCCTCAATAGGATTTATTTGTCCATTGAGGTACCTCTTTCTTTTGATTACTTGTTCATTTCTGCTCAGTCAGATTTTAATCTGCCTTTTCGGTCACTCTACAGATTTTTCGATGGTATTCTTCCTGCTAATATAGTTCTTATTACTTATACTTTCTCTTCTCAATGCCCAAAATGCTTTTCTCTGTTCTTTCAGATGATAAGCTTTGAATGAGATCTGTCTCTCAAGGACTGAGAGCACTTAGTCCTGACCCTGACATATACTGGCTGTGAGATGATGGACATGTCACTTAAATGCTTAGTGTCTTGCATAATTCTCCAACGTCATAAACTGCAAAGTAGTTGCTGATCTCCTTTGATAAAAGTAGTTTCCTCATTGAGACTTCCCCATACCAAATAAAAGCAGAAAGCTAATCTGAAGGGAAAATCCAAACCAAAATAAAACTTTCCATGTCATTTCTCCTAATGATTCAAGGGATGGTGTGTAGGTAGAAATTGACTATATTATATTACCAAAAAGAATTAATGTAAAAATTTTAAATATTCATTAATAATGTTAATGAGCACAGTGGATAGAATGTTGGTCCTGGAATCAGACAAGACTCATCTTCATGAATTCAAATATGGTCTAAAATGCATACTAGCTGGGTGACCCAGGGCCATTCACTTAACCCTCTTTGCCTCAATTTCCTCCTCTAGATATTGAGCTGGAGAGGGAAGTGGCAAACCACTCCAATATCTGTTACAAGAAAACTCCAAATGGGATTATGAAGAGTTGGATATGATTGAAAGATGATTGGATACTCACAATGTTAATGAATTATGAATAACTGAAATGTTCATGCATGACTTGTAATACTTACAACATCAAAAAGGAAAAACAACTAGTTGTTGGAAATAGTTTCCATTCAAAATGATCCAGTCCCACTTGAATAGGAACTTTCTATCTCCAATGCATTGCTTCACTTAATGTAATTCAATCTTCCCAAAGTACTGGGGGAAACGTCAGTCAATCAATAAACATCTACTGTGTGCCAGCACTGTTCTAAGTGCTAGGAAACAAAGAAAAGTGAAAGACAGTCCCTGCTTTACAGTAAACCACAGTATAATGAGAGGAAGGAGAACATGCTAGTCATATGAAGGCAACTAGTGAAAATACCCAGAGTCTGGAGAAGGAGTGTCTTGTTCAAAGGGCAGAAGGGAGGCTAGAGTTACTAGATCACAATGTATATAAGGCCATATAAGATGAGTGGAAAGGTAAAGAAAGGGAACACATTATGAAGGCCTTTGAATGCAAAAAAGAGTATTTTATATTTTATCCGAGGAGTGATATGGAGCCACTAGATTTTATTGATGACATGATCAGACCCAATCACAGTAGACCAATCAGCAGTCTACTGTAATAGCTCAGATATGAAGTGATAAGGGCCTGCAGCAGGGTGGAAGCAGTATTAGAGGAAAGAAGATGATGCAAAATATGTTATGGAGATAAAATCAACAGTCAATGCCAGATTGCCCTTACTCCAGAGGACAGTCTCATTTTATTTTTAATTTCATTTCATTTTACTTCTTTATTTCTTTGCTTTATTTATGGTAGGAAGAAATATTGTAAACATCTTATATGTCCAATAGACACTCTCATTTTAGATCAGACATGGGTATACTGGCATGAATTAAGGAAGGCATAGAATGATGATCAATTTAAGTTTCTGAAGATTGACTCTAGATCATGTATATTAGAAAAATTTGATGACTTTCACCCAGAGAGTTTGGATTTGGGTCATTGGAGAGTGTGCCTAGAACTGAAAGGGACCTCAGAGAACATTTAGTCCAACACTTTCAATTTACAGATGAAAATAGTGACCAAAGAGGTTATTTTTCCCAAATTTGTAGAGGCAGGAATTATCAAAGAAGTGATTTTAACTATATCTTCTTACTCTAAAACCACTTTTCTTTTCATTCATATCACAGTGACTCTCAAATCACGGCTATGCCACAAACTAACTGTGTGATCTTCTCTTTTTTGATTTGATTATCTATAAAACAAAAAGATTGAAGGTGATATCTTAAATTTCCTTCTTTATTGACATTCTATGCTCTGTAAGTTCCCTCTTATCTGTAAATGGACATGATTTAATCCTTAGGTCTCAGTAGTCATTTGGAGATCCACTCTGAACTTGGGCATGGAACTGGGTGCATAGTTTGGCTCACAAAATGATAAAACTTCTAAGAAGTCCTCATCAAAGTACTCTTTGTGTGTGTGTGTGTGTGTGCGCACGCGCGCATACTAACAGGTCCAATTTGGAAATCTATACTAATATATGTGTGCTTTTTTCTATTACATTAAACTCAGAGGTATCTGGGGGCCACAGCTTCCTAGTGTGCCAAATTAAAATATAATTGGGAAACATTTAGCAAAATCAGTAAAACATAATAAAACATGGACTATATTAGCTTGTGGTACCCTAATTCAATATATGGTCTTCATGGAGCCATTCTTATTTGAGTTTGACATCACTGTACTAGAGCAATTGTTGTCAGTGAATTGTATAAGGACCTCTGCAGGGTTCCAAAGACCCTTTCAGGGCTATGTTGTCATCAAATAATTTTCATAATAATACTTCAAAAGTTTTAATTTCTAATGAAGTAAACATTGATATATATAACCCATATGTACAAAAACTCCTTGTGAGGGGATCCTCAATAAATTTTAAGAATGTAAAGGTGCCCTGAGACCAAAAAGTTTGAGACCCACTACAATAGAAAAGAAATAGAAGCTACAGCACTTTGCTGATGGTGATAAGAAAACTAGTTATATTTAAATGAAAAAATCCTTATGGACAGCAAAAATCCAATTGAATTTTCTTTTTTCGCCAAATTTACAATAGAATTTTCTGTAAGTATGCAAGATTATTTGACAGTTTACAAAATGAATAAAATGAATATAGCTAAATTGTTCAATGGATAGAAGACTGGAATTGCAGTAGGAAGACCTGATTTCTACCCTTAGCAAGACACTCAACCTCTCTCAACCTGTTTCCTCATCCGTAAGACAGCTCCTCCCTCAGAGGGTCCTTGGGATGATCAAGTGAGATACAATATATAAAGCTCATGACAAACTTTAAAACACTATACACATGTATTTCCAATATTTTGTGATATGTCGAGGACCTCTGATTCTTAGAGGATAACCTGAGGCTCTTTGAGATTGGATGATTCACCTGTGATTGCACAACTAGAAAGGGATGAGGGCAACCCTGATCCCAGGTCCAGTATGCTATACAAGTCGCTCTACTACTTGAAGATCAATGATCATCATTGATCTCATGTTCCAGAATGGTTGGAAATGCAGTTCTAAGCTGAATAACGAATGTGTCACATTTTCAAATGTGTGCTCCCATTTCTATGGAATGAAATCAAAATAAGATTGAGTTCAGTTTCTTTTGATAGACATTTTCCACTTATAATCATTGCAATGTACATCACAACATCAACCTTAATACCCATGTAAATAAAATCTATTCAAGGATCTTAAGACTTTCATTAATATTTGTCACAAATGACACCTCATTTGCTAATGTAAGCAGTATTATTATAATAAAATATCTTTTTTATTCATTCAATTAACATCTACTAAGCACTTACTATATGCTAGAATATGTGGAAGGTATATTTTTCAAACTAAGTCAGTCCCAGTTGGTCAGTTGGCATTTGGGACAATCTTCAAGACTGACTGTGTGGAAATCAACTAGATTGTCCATGTGATGATTTGAGATCATTGTTGAGACAAGCAGAATGATTGGATCGGCCATGGTATCATCTGTTTAATTTAGTTATGCTCATGTGATCTGTGTATGTCAGGTGATTTTTTTTATTACAAGGTAGAATAGGAGGATTATTTTTTTTCTGTATTTGTTTGAAACAACAACTTATCCTTAGATGGAAAAGATATCAATGTCATTGAGAGAATCCTGATGCATAAATATAGCTGGTATTTAGATTATAATTGCCATTTTAATATTACTGCAATCATTGTCAGTATAAGCAGTTTCTTTTTTCTTAGAGTAGCACAAAGAGGAATATCAATGAAAACTTCACGGTAACAAGATTATAACTGATTGATGTTTTTTTAGGTAGAAGGCTGACTTTGGTAGCTTCCTTTTAAAGTAAATATTTCATCTTTTGACATTTTGACAGCTGCGTGACATATCATTACTTTGTTCTCTTTCTTTAAAATTCAGACATTATTACTCTAGTTATAAAAAAATATATATATCCTATATAGGTATTCCATGTCTAGGATGATATGAGGAAAAACACATGACCTTCTTCTCCCCCCTCAATCTTTCCAATATTCACCATATTTTATTCCTGAAATATTTGAGGGAAAAGAAATAATAGCTAGTATTTTTATAGTACTTTAAGACTTTCACAGAACTTTCCAGTTATTTCATTTTTAGCCTCACAACAATCATGGGGGGCAAATAATATTATTTCCATTTTACAGAAGAGGTGGTGGAGGCAAACTTGTTAAATGACTTGCCTGGGGTCACACAGCTAATAAGTCTGAAGCAGAATGAACTCAAATCTTCCTTACTCCAAGTCCAGAGCTGTAACCACTGTACCATCTAGCTGATGCATCTTTTATAAACAAAGGCATTCTTCATTTACTACAAATTTGAGTTGACTCTGATAAGATATTTGGTAAAATAATCCTTTCGTATTTAGGTTGCCATAATGTATCATCAAAGTATACTTTTAATGTATTCTACCAACATATTAACTAACTAGAATTGTGGAGAATAAGTCATTTTAAATAGCTGCTTTTGAGTCTTTACTCAAAGTTGCCAGCCACATGAATAAGCAAATGAGTACTAGAGTGGGGGTAAACATTTGTGTGCCTCAAGCAACAGAGGAAAATTGTTTTTGTCTGTGTGTACAGACACACATGTACAAGTGCAGGTGCACACATGCATACAGACACAGGCACAGGCACACACACACACACACACACACACACACACACACACCCTTTGTGTTACTACATCAACCAGAATTAGCAATTTTTTTGTTGTACCTGTGCTGACAAGACACATGGGTAGTTACGGTTTGGGAGGAGAGCGCCAATGATTACCGATACTACATCGATGCATCTGTATATTTCTGATTTCAATTAATTATTCCTTCTGATTAATTTGCTGAGAACAGCTTGTTAATTTTCCTGACAGATTGCAAGTACTGACAAGTCCATGTGAATTTTGATATTATGGGGCAATGTAGAGTAAAAACGGTTCAATTTCTTTTGATAACTGGGACTTTTTATTATGAATATCAATTATTATATTCTAAGTTCAAAAAGTCCAGAATTATTCAGTAAATAACTGACATTTGCATACGTCTTTAAACCTGGCAATTTGTATCCATGGGCTATTTTAGTCTCACAATCAACAATCCTGTGAGGTAGGTCATCTTATTATCTCCATTTTACAGATAAGATTCAGAGATTTTCATACATTTAGAGTTAGAAGAGACCTTAAAAGTTATTTAGACTCACTTCTTTATATAGAAGAGAAACTGAACTCCAGAATGGTTAAATAAATTACCCAAAGTTACATGGGCAGTAAGATATAATTTATACTTACATTCCCCAATTCTAAATCTGTCACTTTCTCTATTGTACTGTGTAGCATTTAACACATTTATAGTCAAAAAGTTAATATGAATCAGAGATAGAATGTAACTGAGCAGCATTCAATCTACTGTGTTATTCTGGCTCTCATTGATTAAGTGATTCCTTTTCCTTGGGTCATGAAAGTGGTTTTGGCCATGCTAAAATGATTTTTTTTTATTTTTAAATTCTTCAAATCGACCCTTTTAAATCTTTGACAAACTAGCTCTCACCAACCTTTTCTATTCCGTTTATATTATACTCCTTCAAGAATGTCCCTCCATTCTTGTATACCAACTTCCATCTCTTTACCTTTAAAGAGATTATTCTCCATAACTAGAATTCACCCTCTACGTCTACCTTTTATCTTCCCTGGCTTCTTTAGGCTTATTTAAGGCGTGGATTCCTATGCTAAGCCTTAGCAGAACCACATATTTCACCACACACTCTCCCTTCTCAAATCACTTTGTTTTTACTTATCTATGTACTTACTGTATCTCCTCAGTAAAATGTAAACTCTTTGAGAAAGCTTTTTATTTTTATTTTATTTTGTTTTATGTTTCACCTTACTGAACCCATTGCATTGCCTATATTAAGTAAAGTTTTGCCAGTACTACCAAACTGGAAAGGTTTCCACATGAGAACATAGGGTAGATTATATCTACAAGGATCAGTCTATCTAAAATCAGAGAGGTCCTTTTTTTAAAAAAAAAAATCTGTTTGGACACATGGGGTTGAATGTTTTTGACCACAGCTACTTCTGAATACTGCTATCAATATGCCAAAGTATTTTGATCTGCCTCCATCCTAGATGTATAGTGACTAAATAGCAGATCTTTGAACAATGAAAACAATTAACCTTTTTCCTCCTACTTTTTCTGCCACCTTATATACCTTTTTCCTTATTTAGGACTCTGTAGTTGATAATGAAAATAGTTTTCAGTTAAATAATGTTTTAAGATATGCAAAATACTTTACAAAATTTACTTCATTTTATCAACAAAACACGCCTAGGAGATAGTTTCTATTATTTTGATTACATTTTAAGAAATTGAGGTGGGCAAAGGTTACATAGCAAGTAATTGTCTGAGGCTGAACTTGAACTTAGATCTAGTACTTTAGCCACTGCATCACTTAGGTTAGGTGCCTTATGAAGGCATTGTAGCACAAAGTTGTATAAGATAAGCATAGATGCAATTTAGCTTTCCATAACTTGTATAAGCATACTAATAAACACCTGTTTTCTCTAAATGAACAAATATTTAAGAGTACTGAAAAAATTCCTGAAACTTTGTTTTTTGCCCAAGTTACTTGTTCTAAGTCAGAGCAAATCTAACTTAAAAGGCTGTTATATATTAACTTGAATTTTTTTGTTAAAATAGCAGAAGAAAGAAAATATATTAACACTTGAATTTTTTTGTTAAAATAGCAGAAGAAAGAAAATATATTAACACTTGAATTTTTTTGTTAAAATAGCAGAAGAAAGAAAATGCTGCCAACCTTCATAAAGCATCTCAAAGCTTCTTTTGTATTCTCAGAACTCAGTTTCTCAGATGTAGATTCACTTTCCATATTTTATTTTTTCTTTCATATAAATCTGAGAAATAAAGATTGATGCTGGCCAATGTATACATTTTCTCACTGTTCTTTACATCCTTACAGTTCCTCTTTTCTTATCATTTGCTTTTGTAACCTTGGAATTAGGATAAATAATTCACCACAATGTAATAGTCACCATAGTTCTCATTTCTGTGTCTTTGGAATATGGAAGTCTAGGAGACATTCATTTGACGTTCAGAATTGCTGTTGTAAGATATGTTGTTTTGTCAGTGCCTGCAGGATGTGTTGCTTGGGTGTGAGATCTTGATAAAGATTGGCATCTCCCTTTATCAAAGATGATTTACATCTCACATGGTTTCTTTAATGTCTCTGCTAAAAACATGCCCAACACTACAATTTCGTAAGCCTGTGGTTAATATCAAGTCCCCAAACAATGAAAACAAATAAACCCCAATTTTTTCCACAGGGTTTCCTGGCTGGTTATTCCGAGGCTTTGCACGTGACAACCTGTTCTCCCACGTGAATGGAATACTCAGTGTCAATGTGGAAGCCTGGTCAGTTGGAAAGTCGCAGTTAAATATTTATACCCTGTGTACAGCACTTCCCAAATTCTTCTCTTTGGGTGGACATAATGTTTAAAAGAGTCTCCATCTAGCTTGTTAAAGTAGTGATTTGTAGCGCACAGTTAACCATTCTATACCCATGTGAGTTGAGCAGATTCTTTAACTATTTTTAAGCCTGACATCTACATATATACACACACACACATACATTTTATACATATATATATATATATATATATATATATATATATATATAGTGTGTGTGCATATAAATACACACATATACACATACATGTATGTATATACATATATACGTGCCTGCACATATAATATATGTATATATATTTTCACAAGTTTATATAAGATCACAGATCTAGTCAAAAGGAATTTCTGATGTTATCTATTCTAACCTCCTTCTTTAAGGAAGAAACTGAGATGCAAAGAAGGCCATACATCTATGACTTGCTATTAAACCTTGCTAATTATTTTAACCTAACATTTGTGGCCTTAGATATTATATATACAAACAAATATTGTGCATATATTTATGTGTATATGTATATGTTTAGAGATATAGAGAAACCTTTTTTCAGTTATTTTCATTTCCTATTTTATTAGGAATGAATGAAAAACTTAGGATCATAGTAACTTAGATTTAGAGAGCTAAAACAGATTTCCAAGGTCATGGAGTCCATCCCTCATACACATACCCCAGTCTTTTTTTTAATAGACAAAAAAACTGGCATACCAATTAAGTGATTTGCCCAATGTCATGTAGTTATCAAGTGACTGAGGTGAGTCTTGAAAGAGCTTCCTGAATACAGGTCCATTTTTCCATCGAGTAGACCACCCTGTCTTGCTTAATTTTATCTGAATTTCTTAGGTGTCAGGAAATTCTTACTTAAGTATGGTAAGTCATTTATAAATGTCTATGGAATCATTGAGAGAATTGGAGAACAAGCATACCATAGAGTATCATGGTTATTTGGACGTGTTTCTTATACTTTTATTCAATACATCACCATGGTACTTAACTAACACAATGTAGAGAATTGAACTCAACAGTAGTATTTGTGTTTTGTCCACCACTAACTATGTAGGCAGCATTGTACAGTGAAAAGAGCAATGGCACTTGGATCAAGGATATGGGTTTGAGTCAAGACTGCACTTTTGAACTGTGTGACCTTGGGTAAATCACTTCAAGAAGGAAGGAAGGAAGGAAGGCAGGAAGGAAGGAAAATAGAATCTCAAGCAGTTAACCATATGACAAAAGAGCAAGATATTGAGATATTCCAATAGTATTCTGATACTTTTTAAAACTGTAAGTTAAATATTATAAAATGGTTTCCATGGATATGTTTCCAGTGCTAATCTGACATATAATTAGTGGGAAATTTCATTTGCCACTTATCATGACAGAATAAAACTAAATCCTAACCATTCATTTTAGATTTTTTTTCCTGTAAGGGTTAAGCTTATTATCTCAATTTAAAAATGAGTAGTAGAAGAAAAGCATTGTTAACCTATAATGTATGAACACCAGCGATAACGTACATGCACCATAGATTAAGCCTGTGTTCGCATGGTTTCTTCAGGTTAATTATTTCACAAGTCAGTAATTTGTAACAGCCCCTACAACTGAATGAGACTAGTTTTATCTCTTTTTCAGTAATTGGCCCTGGCTATGGTGGAAAGGCCAAATAAACTCTATCTCTACTTGTCCTTAAAACAGTGCCTGAGCTATTCCAGATCCCTTCCTCTCTAAATTTATGGGAGTCCTCTCTGCTTGTACAAGGACAGTAATAGGATTTGCATTTTTATAAGTACTTCTAGGTGAAAAGCATCCCTTCCCTCTTTCAGCAAAAATTGGGATTAAAGTTTGAGGTCATAGAGTAATTTTGATAAGTAGATTTATACAAGAAGAATGAAAATTGCATTTTTAGAGTGCTTCTCTTCAATAGTTTTCAAAGCATCTTAGTAAACAGCACTATCATTCTAATTTGTAGGTAGAATACATATTTCTGGTATTACTGTAAAGCTGCTATGTGACCAAAGTCATTTAATCTTTTTATACCAGGGTTGTCTACCTTAATTAAGTAGACATTAGACGCTCGGGGGATTTTGTAAGGGATAACATGCTTGCAAATCGCCACATAAAGGTTTAGTAATAAGAGCAAGTGGAAAATTGGAGTACAATGGCTTCCTATTTTATTCAAGGTTAAACATTGAGCACAGAGATTGAAAGTGGTTTTTTTTTTTTTTAAGTAGCTCATACGGAATATTTTGTTTGAAAAATTCTGCTTAGCATTCAGAATCTAATACTATTTTATATTGTACTTCCTTCCCCTTGAACTTTTGTAAAAACAAAATGGATTAAGATATTCAGACTATGGCTTGGGCAAATAACCTTTAAGAAACTACTTTTCCTAAGCCTCTCTGTATATCTAAAAGTTTTGCTTTCAAATTTAGAAAACAGAAAAAGTAGAAATTCTTAGTTGAGATGAAAAAGTGGAGGACCACGGAAGAGGTAAGTGTAGCCTCTTCTTGAGCCTAAGAGGAAGCAGGATTTGAAAGAGTGGAAATGTCTGAACACAGATTTGAACTCAGGAAGATGAGTGTTCCTGACTGCAGCCCTGGCACTCTAGCCACCTAGCTGCTCTTTGTCTATCCTATAGAACATGTCTAATTCTCAAGGTTATCTGTGGTGCAGCTGTAAAGATAGCTCTAAGAACAGACTGTACCTCTTTTGGTTGAGAAAGCATTTTGTGTGACATACATTTCTTACTGTGTGACATAATGTGATAAGTGCTTGAACAGCCTGATTAATTTTCGTTGATATGTCTGATTGGAATCAGCACTTTTATGTACCAGACAAGCTAGCCCTGTCTCCACACTGACTTTTGAAAATAAACTCATTGGGAATTTTTTTTTTAAGTTATACATTACTCTAAAAAGTACAAAGCACTCAATTGTGCAATTTAGTTCAATTTGACAGGAATTTATTATAGCTTCTAGGAGAAGAAAAATCAAAAGGAAAACAATTTCAGTCCATAAGGAGCTTGTATTCTACTGAGGGAAACTAGTATATACATAAGTACAAAATATATACAAATAAAATGAGTTAAATTTTTTTGGAGAGGGACAAGTTTTGAGCGCAAGTTTCCCTTTCAGGTCAAAGAACACAACTTTTCACAAGGAACCCAAGGAACAGAAAAAATTTTATTTGTCCATGGGCTAAAAAACACCTGCAATCACCCAAAATGTTGTCAGAATGTATATAAAAAATCTATATCATATAGGAGGGGAGATGAGATAGGAAGCAAGACATATTTTCAGGAACAAAGATAGCTGCCATAACCCACTTTATGAAGCAAAAGGTAGACAATTATTTTATATTGATTTTAGATTAAAAATGCCTTAGATTAATCCATGCCTTAAAATACATGGATGTCTATTTTCAGGGACATCATCATTATCACCATCACCAGGACCATCACTATCATCAAACAAGTATTCTAAAGATTTCTTTATCATTGACATCTTGGTAGAAGCTTAATGCAGACTTTGGATCATTCAGACTTCAAAAAAAAATTTTTGACCAGAGCTGTGCTTTTTTTGGTAGGTAACTCCCAGTAAGGAAGCTCCCTTTACCAATGTAGACTGGCACCTGCTTTGCAGTGTCTACAGAATCGAATGATTTTATCACTTAACCTGAGTCACACAGACCTTTTATAACAGAGGTAGAAATAGAATCCAGGTCATCCTAACAAAAAGTACAGTTCTCTATCCAGTGATAGTTCGCTCTTCAGTCACCATTTACTGTCTTGGGGACTAGATCAAAATATTGAACATAAAAAAAAATAATTGCCTGAATTTGTATGTATTGAACAAGTTTTCAAGTGTTGTCACAGTAAGCATGATAAAAAATGTGTAATTTTCCTCATTCTCATATTAAATCAGTATGGAAAATTCAGTCATTTAAACTTTTCTATTTATCTTTCCTTTTTACTGTTTTAAAATAAGTTGAGATGGAGTTAATAAATGTCTGTTATCCCCAGTATGGCACTGATTTTGTACAAAGATAGGTCCATTGCTGCAACTGTATATTACCTTCCTCATTCAACTATAGTTGCCTTTTATTAATTGAGGACACTTTTTCATTTAGACTACTATGATAAAGAAAAAAAATCTTTTCTCTACTGCCATTTACCAAAATCTCATAGTGCATAACACTGTCATATTTTTCAGTTTTCAAATATTTCCAAGACAATTTGATTAGTTTAATATCATATAACTTTTCAATTTATAAACATTTATAAAATGCATGAACACAGTATATATATTTTCTTGTTTTGTGGGATTAACATTTAGATCAGCACATACTTAATAATTGTACTTAGAATTAAAGACCTAAAAAAAAGCTGTAGGTGGGTATTGGTTTGTTTGTATTGTTGTTGAGTTGTGTCTGACCCTTCCTGATCCCACACGGGGTTTTCCTGGAAAAGATACTGGAGTGGTTTGCTATTTCATTCTCCAGTGGATTAAGGCAAGCAGAGGTCAAAGACTTGCAAGGGTTATATACTTAGCAAGTATCTGAGGTTGGAATTGAACTCAGGTTTTCCTGACTCCTGGACCACCTAGCTGCTTTTCTGTACAGATGTGTGTATTTATGAGTTTATGTATGTACTCTGAGCAGAAATTAGTCTGGTATACCCACAATTATCTTTCTCATGAAGTAGTTACCATTTAATGATGCATAAAATCCAGATACAACTTCTTCTTCTCTAACCACAATCAAGCAGAGATTTTGACGATGGCAAAAATGGTTCAAAAAGGAGAATAAAAAAAACATTTTGTTAACTTACAAACTAATCAACTCCTGATAGCTAAGAAGAGATATTGTTGACAATCATTTCTATTCATTTTATTTTTGTGCATGTAATGTCTTCTCTTTTGTATGGAGAGATTAAGATTCCAGAGACATAAAGGATATTTTTTTAATTGTTTGTATTAATTTCTGGTTAGAATTCTGGACAAGCTACATGGGAAATGGTTTACACTCTATATATCTTCACTCATCACTGGTTGAAATTAGAAAAATGAAATTCCTACATGTGATCCACTGTAATGCTGTGGTTTGGAAGATCACGTGTGTAAGGTAGAAATAACGTACCTAATCATGAATACTTTTGCTTTGAATTTAACAATGGGATCTATCTCAAGGATTTAGAATGTAAGCTCCCAGGGAGCAGGAGCTGTTTCGTTTTTGTATCTCTGGTACCTAGCTTGTTATCTGGCACATAACTGGCACTTGGCAAATCTTTGTTGATTAGAAGCTCTTCTCTTAATGATGAGAAGCTTTAGCATTTCCATAA
The DNA here is from genome assembly GCA_028658325.1 of Potorous gilbertii. Classification (NCBI taxonomy): domain Eukaryota; kingdom Metazoa; phylum Chordata; class Mammalia; order Diprotodontia; family Potoroidae; genus Potorous; species Potorous gilbertii. The sequence continues at coordinate 352,924,610 of CM053770.1, read as the reverse complement.
CTGTCCTGTTTGGTGTATATTCTTCCAACACCTGCATCTTCAACATATATTACATTTGCTTCTACTTATTTGATATATGTTAGCTAAATCTACATTTGACGTGTGAAACTTCCAGAAGAATCAATTCTTTTTTAGAATTCTTGGTACTCACAAGAATTTGCATTGTCAGTTATAATTACTAGCATTTTTAGTTGTTTCATTGCTTATTATTATTGCATTAGTATTTTTACTTATTTGATGTTGTCCGTCTACTCATGGGATATATTATCTTATAGTGGCAGATATAAGGAGTTATCAGTTTTAAAATCATAGAAATCACTGTTTATTTGATAAGTAACTAAATCTTAACTGGAGACTAAAGTTCTCTTAGGAATAAGCCAAGTAACTCTTAAGAATATTTTCGTGATTCAATTCATTTCAACAAGCATTTCTTAATTGCCGACTATGTGCATGCCCTATGCTAGGTACTGGAAATAAAAAATAACAGATGAAAAAGAAATAGTCCCTGTCCTCAAGGAGCTTACTTTCCACTGGAAGGATACAGAATTTAGACTGAATAGTAATTACTTATCTGGAGAGAAATTTTAAAATTTAAAGAGTAAAAACAATTAGTTCATCAGGAATGGATGAAGGCAGGTGACATTTAAGTTTTTCTTTGGATAAAACTATGAAATTTAAAAGGCAGAAGAGAAAAGGCAATACATTCCAGTTGCTGTAAAAAGACACAAAGGCAGGCTTATTGAATATTACCTATTAGATATGATTAGTAGGTCAATTTCACTAGAGTGACAGGCATGAAGATAGTAACATGAAATGACTGAAATGATAGAATCTAGATAGAATCTAAGCCAAATATTTTTTTTTTCTAGAGGCAAAAGGGAACAATGGATGATTTTTCGTAAGATACTCTTTGGATAGTTTTTGTTGTTTAGTCATTTTTCAGTCATGACTTCCTGACCCCATGGAGTGTTGGCAGAGATACTGGAATTGTTTGCCATTTCCTTCTCCAGCTCATTTTACAGATGATGAAATTAAGGCAAACTGGGTTAAGTGACTTGCCCAGAGTCACATACCTAGTAAGGGTCTGAGACCAGATTTGCAATCATGAAGATGAGTCTTCCTGACTCCAGGTCAGGCATTCTATCTACTGTGTCACCTAGTTACCCCCTCACTTCCTTATATTGTAAGCCTCACAATATATTGTAAGCTCCTTTAAAGCAAGGTCTGTCTTTTGCCTCTTTTGTATCCCCAGTGTTTAACTCAGTACTGAGCACATAGGTGCTTAAGAAACGTTTATTGACTGATGGATTGATTGATTGATTGAGAAGTGTCCTGGTCAGATGTGTGTTTGAAGAATATCAATTTGGAAAAAGATTGGTAAAAGAAGAAAACGGAGGCAGGAAGAGCAATTAGGAGGCTTTTTTGAAGTCATTCAATTAAGATTTGATGAGATCTGTTCTGTTCAATTCATTTATTCTTTCCCATGCATTTATCTGTGCCCTGGCTATTTCTATCTTGACCCCTTCCTGTACCAACTCATTCTATACTAATTTCTGTTCTTAAATTCCTTCCCTCCTGGTCCTATCCTATATCATGGGTTGCCAAATCTGCAGCTGAGATTTTCAGGACCATCTGTCACCTTCTCCTCTATTTATGTGGTACTGAACAGAGTTGGAAGAAACCACACAACTGAATTGACTGGGTCAACTATAGATTTGTTATCTAATTTCAGTTAAATCCTTAAGGCAAATATTTCATTCCTCCCCTATGTATTTCCATCTGAATTCTCCATAGTGTCTCTTCCAAACCTTTTGGTCCCTCTTGAAGCCTCCCATGGCACCTCTCTCCCATCCTTTTAGCTTGTACCTTGCCTTTATTTCACAAAAAATAAGACCACTTACCAAGAACTCCTTTCTCCTTTCCCTGTCTCACAACATTTCTTCTATCTTTTCCCCTTATCTTTCCTTTCATTCTGGTCTCTTTTCCATGCCAAGACCAATCCCTCTGCATGCATCTTTGATCTTATTTCATCCCATTGTCTCTAGCAGATTGCAGGCGCCATCATCTTCCATCTTTCCTTATCTCTGGATCCTTCTTTGTAGCCAAAAACATTCTTTTGTCTCTCGATCTTTCAAACACACTCACTAGATCCTGCTACTGCCATCTGCCATCATCCTCCATCTCTTTTCCAATTCTTAACTAATCTTCAGAGACTTCTCCATTCGTTGCCTTTGCTTCCTCTGCCCCACTTTAGTAAACTCTTTCTTGTATGACTTCTGACTCTTCTGAAAAGTTACAAATCAACTAATTGCCAAATCTAAGGACCCTTTCTCAATCCTCATCATTCATGGCCTTTTTACAGTGTGTTGATCCAGTGGATCACCAATAGGGTTCTCTTCTAGCCCTCTTCCTATTTGTGTAAGTACTCCTTTGTATGGGGACTCCTCAGGTTCCTTTGTTGATTCTTCATCCACGTGATGCCCGCTTACGTTAGTTTCCCCAAAAGTCTGTGTCCTGGGTCTTATTTTCCTCTTTTGTGCTTCATTATCTATGTTGGTGATCTTGCAGTCTTCTGTAGGTTCAGTAAGATGACTACATATACAATACTAGTCTCTCCCTTGTACAATGATTCATTGTTCCTTTTTGCCTCAAGCATAAAACACTGTAGTCACACATTACAGGTTGCCTTTCAGATACCTGAAACTGGATGATTTGTACATAGCAGAAACTCAAGATGTCAAAAACAGAACTCATTGTCTTCTCCCTCATGTCAAGATCCCTCTCCTCTTCTCAATTTCTCTTTCTTCAGGAGAACCACCATCCACTTAATCCCTCAGGCTTGAAATCTTGGCATCATTCTTGATTCTTTCCTCTTAACACAGAACCAATTTGTTGTCATATCTTTTATTTGTATCTTTATAGCATTGCTCAAATATTTCCCTCTCTCTCTATCACCTACCACACTAGTACGGGACTTCATCACCACTTAGCAGAATTATTGACTTCTTAAACAATCTCTATGACAATCCATGCTTCACTCATCTTCCAAGTGATTTTTTTTATATAAATTTATTTAACTTTTTACATTCATTTTCACAAGATTTTGGGTTCCAAAATTTTCTCCCCATTTGTCCCCTCCCCCCTCCCCAATACACTGGACATTCTAATTACCCATATCCCCAATCTGCCCTCTCTTCTTTCATCCCTCCCCCCCCACCCCATCTTCTCTTTTGTCCTGTAGGGCCAGATAACTTTCTATTCCCCATTACCTGTATTTCTTATTTCCTAGTAGCAAGAACAAGTGATTCTTATAAAGCGTATTCTGACTGCGATACTCCACTCACCCACCACCATTAATTGAGCTTTATGATTATTAAGAACAATTATAACATCCTCTCTTTGATATTTAGTGTTATTTACAATCAGAATCTTTGGTACTTTTACAATTTTTTATATTTTATTCATTTAAATTTACTCTATAGTCCAATGATATCAGCATACTCAATTCCATTTTATCCTATCCCTTATCTTTGTATCTTTTTTCTTTACTGGTCTTCATGATGTCATGTCCTGCTTCTTTACCTCCATCTCTCGGTTTTCCCATTATCCCTCAAGTCTCAGGTTAAATCCCATTTTTAAAAGGCTTTTAAAAGTAGCTGCCAACATCTTCTTTTCTTGGATTACCTTCTATGTACTCTATAGCAAAGGTAGGAATTACAACACTCAGTACAAACTGGCTATGTAGTGTGATTAAGAGTGCGAAGTCAAGGATGACATCAAGGTTTCAGGTCAGGGTTACCAGAAGGTTACTGGTTCCCTAAAGAGTAACAGGGGAAGTTCAAAAGAATTGAGAGGTATGGGATGATGAGAATATAAGGAGTTCTGTTTCCATCATGCTGAGTTTCAGAGGTGGACAGGATATGCAGTTTCAGATATCTAATGTGCAGCTGGTTATATGAGGAGAGACTAATGCCAAATATACAAATGTAATGTACACACATATATGTGTGTGTATATGTATTTTTATACACACAGAGACAGGGGCTATTTTTACTTTTCATTATAGTTCTAGTGCTTAACACAATGTCTGATATGTATTTAATCCTTAACAAATGCTCATTGACTGACCAATGTAAATTAAGTGGAGGCAAGTAAAGTTGTGGAAATAAAATTACTAAAATTTCGTGGCTATTATACATAGGAAATGAGGGAGGAAGGGTCAAAGATGACCCTGAGGCTGTGAAACTGGGTGACTGAAAGAATAGGCAAGGTTGGAGAAAGGCTAGAGGTTTCGAATAAAATAATGTTTTCTGCCTGGAACATACCAAATTTGAGAAGCCTTTGGGACATCTGTATAGATATGTCTAGCAGGCGGTATGTAATAAGCATGGGTCTGGAGTTCAGGGGAGAGACTAGATCTACATGTATAGATTGGGGAAATATACATAGAAATTCAAATTCAACCACTATAAGGAGTTAGATTCCCAAGGAAAAAGGGAAGGGGTCCCCGGGTATAGACTTAGGAGACAGCCATACCTAGTTTAGACGAATCAGTCAGCAAGCATTGATCAAATAGTTACTGTGTGCTAAGTGTTAGGGATACAAAGAAAGGAGAACAAAATATTATCCCCAAAGAGAGTGAAAAGGGATGATCAGACAGAATCAAAATAGAATAAGGTCATAGGACTCAAAGGGCAGACTGAGTACACAGTGGTGAAAAGGGTGATGAACAGTGTCAAGAGATGTCAGATAAAAGGTTAATTTATTTTTAGAAAGCTATTAATTTAGCAGTCATGATTTATTTTTTTTTGCTAACCTTGGAGAGAGTTGTTTCAGTTGAATAGTGGCGTCAGAAGACTGATGGCAAGGGGTTATGGAGTAGAAAGTAAAAAAAAAATAGAGGTAACATTTATAACTGACCCATTCTAAGAATTTATGAAAAAGAGAAGAGACATAGATAACATCTTAAGATGACAGGACATTCAAATGTGGAATTTTTAAGGATGGGAGAGACCTCATCATGTTTGAAGGCAGCAGGGAAGGATCCAGTAGTTAAAAACAAAATTCAATATGAGAGAAGAGATGAAAAGATTAATCATAGAAGCTCATGGACTAGACTGACTCATCATCCATAATTTCATCAGTTCCCTTGTGTTTACACGTTATCTCTGTGCAGATTACTCACAGACTACATATCTAGCCCTAGTCTTTCTTCTGAGATTCAGTCCTAGAATAGCAGTCACCTCCTGGATATGTAAAATGGACCTTCTGGAGACATCTAAAGCTGGATACGTCCAAAAGAGAATGCGTTATCTTTCCCCAAAAACTCTTCCCTATTTCTGTTAAGGGCAGTATCATCCATCAAGTCTTCCAAATTTTTTTAGCATTATCCTTGACTTCTCCCTCTCACTCTGTATATTCAATCAGCTGCCAAATTTTTACCTTCACTATATTTCTCACAACTGACCATTGTGTGGTGCTTAGCACAGTATCTGGCATATATTAATAAATGTTTGTTCCCTCCTCTTTCCTCTTCTCGTAGAACCACCGCTTTATTTTAGACCTTCATTACCTCTTGCCTATATTATAAAAAGAGGCCCTTGATCTCTATGCCTTGTTTCTTCTACTCCAATCCATTCTACACATTCTTTCGAAGAAATTTCCCTTAAATATGAATTGACTACATGATTTTGTCGTTCAGCCGTTTAGTAGTGTCTTACTTTCTATGACCCCATGGACTATTGCACATTAGGCCCATCTAACCATCCCTGCCTCTCAAAGTCTGTCTGGATTCATATTTGTTGCTTCCATGACACTATCCATTTCATCCTCTGCCATCCCCTTTTCCTTTTGCCTTCAATGTCTCCCAACATCAGGATGTTTTCCAACGAGCCTTGTCTTCTCATTATGTAGCCAAAATATTTAAACTTCAATTCGGTATTCAACTTTCTAATGAACAGCCTGAATTTCTTTTAACTATTGATTGATTTTACCTTCTTGCTATCCAAGGAACTCTCCAAAGTCTTCTCAAGCACAATTCAAAAGTATCAATTCTGTGGTACTCAGATTTCCTTACAATCCAACTCTTATAGCCATGGAGAAAACATAGCTTTGATTATGGACCTTTGTCATCAAGGTGATGAATCACTGTCTTGCCATGACAATGGAACTATGAGTTATGCCATACAGGGTTACCCAAGATGGACAGGTCATAGTGGAGAGTTCTGACAAAAGGTGATCTACTGGAGAAGGAAATGGCAAATCATTCCTTTTTCTTTGCTGAGAAAGCTCCATGGACAGTACTAAAATGATAAAAAGAAATGACAATGGAAGATGAGCCTCTCAAGTCAGAAGTTGTCCAGTAAGCTACTGGTGAAGAGTAAGGATACCTACAAATAGCTCTAGTTCTAATGAAGCAGTTGGGCCAAAGCTGAAAGGAAGCTCAGTTGCAAATATGTCTATGATAAAAAGAAAGTACAATGTTGTAAATATCCATATTGCATAGGAACCTGGAAAGCAAAATCTATGAACCAAGGAAAGATGAATGTGGTCAGACAGGAGATAAAAAGATTAAACATTGACATCGTGAGTGTAGGTGAACTCAAATAGAAGCGAAAGGATGAATTTAATTCAGGTGATCAAAATATATGTTCCTGTGGGCAAGAATCCCTTAGAAGAAATGAAGTAGTATTCATAGTCAATAAAAGGGTGAGAAATGCAGTACTGAGTATAATCTCAAAAATGACCACATATCTGTTTAAATCCAAAGCAAACAATTCAATATTACAGTAATATAAATTTATGCTCCAACCGCTGATCAAAGCTAATCAGTCCTATGAAAATTCATAATATCTTCTAGATATAACGCTAATATAAGATGTCACATTCATCATAGGGGATTGGAATATTAAAGTAGAAAATCAAAAGATAACTGAAATAATAGATATTTGACCTTGGTTATAAAATGAAGCAGAGTATAGACTAAGTTTTGTCAAGATAGCTAACTGGCCATAACAGTCTTTGTTAACCACCCAGAAGGCAATTCTACACATGAACATCACCAGATGGTCAATATAGAAATTAGTTTGATTATATATTTTGCAATCAAACATGGAAAACTCTATACAATCAGTTAAAGCAAGACCCTTAGCTGACTGTGGATCATATCATAAGTTCCTTTTTGCAAAATTCAGACCATATGATTTCCCCTACTTAATTGACTCCAGTGACTTTCTATTACTGTTAGAATCTCTATGAACTCTTTTGCTTAAGACTTAAAACCTTATATAACTTGGCTCCATACTATCCTTCCAGTCCCATTATACATTGCTCCAATTTTACACTTCCTATACAGATCATCTCCCACTTATATGTCATTGTGCTGACCAAACCAAGTCTGAAATGAACTTGTTCTTTTTCCCTGCCTCAGTCTCTCTATTCTTTTACAATGCATTGCAAGTACTATCTTCTGTATAAAGCCTGTTCTGTCCCCAACTGCCTTCCACCAAAAATTACCTTGCATTTAACTCTATTGTATATTCTTGTATTTATTCATTTTATATTTATGCTGCTAACATTTATATAAGTACTTGTCTTCCACATTAGAATTTAAGTTCTTCAAGGGGATTGTTTCATTCTTTGCATTGTAATACCCAACACTGACTGGTACGTAGTAGGTGCTTAATGAATGCTTGTTGATTGATAATTATTTGCAAGTAGACAACTACTCTCTCCACCAAAGAAATTAACAAACAAAATAAACCACAACAAAAAACAAGGGAAACATTTAAATATTGAAAAACTTAGAGAAGTTGACCTGGGAAGGATAAGGTTTATCTTTTTATCAGGGATGTAAGCAAAAATGGAGAGTAGTGAATGATTTTGAGGAATTGAATAAAGGAGAATTCATCATAAATGGCCTCAATTTTCTTACTAAATGAGGAGGAGGCCCTCTAAAGAAGGTGGAGGACAAGGCAGAATGTGCTTGGAGACTTGGGAAAGATTGGAATGATTTGTGTGAAGAATATGATAGAGTGAATCAAGATGAATGAAAGTATTGCCATCTGGTGGGCAAGACCCAGTTATGATTAGATAATTTATTTATATTGTACCCTATTTGACTTTCTCTTAAGGTGAGATGATAGATTATGGGACAATTCAGGGTTTGGATTTGGCAAAATGATATAAAAAAGGCAAAGGATTCAAGTATAGCAGAGGCAACTTTGAAAGCTATTTGTAGAGATCAACTATACTGCTTATAATTCAATAAATGGCATTTCTACTTCTCGAAAACTCATTATAAACAGTACTCTCAAATATAACACTTTATTGAGCTTGGTATCAAAGGCCTTGCATTATATTCATTGGTCAACATGTTGAAGCTATAGACTCGTTTCCTTCCATATTTCATATTAATGATTGTTATAAATTAGTTCTTACATAATTTTAATCAATACCAGACCCAGCATATTTTCACATTAATTCTGTAAACATGCACCATGCATTTATCATTTTATACATTATGCCACTTTGAGTTCAATAGTATTAATTACTTATGGTAAATATGATAATGGAAATATGTTAGTGGTGTGGAAAACTTTTAATCTTACAGGAACAAATTTTATTGAATGTATAAACGTGCTTTTCCTTTCATTATTAATAATAAGAAAATGGATTATAATGACAAATGAGTATGCTCAGAAAGTCAATAATTCCTTTGAAACGACAGTAATTTAAAGAAAAGAGTTAACTATAATTAGATTTGGATATCAAAGGTCTAATCACTTTTTATATAAACTTAATGAACTTTCATAATTTAATTGAGAGAATTAGAAATATCTGCCAGAAACTGCTATAAGAAATGTAAATAGAATATAAAAGGAGCTGCATATAGTAACTCTTCTGTGTGGTAATATTGAATGTGTATTTTGAAGTTTGTTATTTTTAGAGACTACCTACAAAAGTATAAGATTATCAGTTTCAAGCTATTTGTTGTTCAGTTGTGTCTTTGTGACACCATGCCCCATATAGTCCATGAGTTTTCTTGGCAAAGATACTGGAGTGAAAAGGCAAACAGAGGTTGAGTGATTTGCCCAGGGTCACACTGCTAGTGAGTGTCCAAGGTCACATTTGAACCCAGGTCTTCCTCACTCCGTGCCCAGTTCTTTATTCACTGAGCCACTAGGCCTCAATTTTCTTAGTAAAATTAGGGAGAGGCCCTCTAAATAAGATAGAGGACAAGGCAGAATGTGGTATAGGAGGTTTGAAAAGGATTGGAATGATTGCTTGAAGAGTGTGACAGAATCAATCCATCAAGATGAGTAAAAGTAGGTTGAGTTGCCCAGGGTGTCACAGGTCTTGTCTAAGGCTAGATTTGAACTCATGTTTTTCTTGACTTCAGACCCTGTGCTCCATTCACCGAGCCCTACAGCTGTGGTAAATAGCTACTAAAGCTATTACTTGTGGCAAATGTGAAACAACTGTCATAATAATAGATATGAGTCACATTTGTCAAGTACCTACTATGTTCCAGGTGCTGTGCTGGGCTTTGTCAATACAAAGAAAGGCAAAAGCAGTCCCTGTTCTAAAGGAGCTCACATTTAAATGGGGGGGGGGGTGGGATGGCATGAAAACAGCAATATAAAATCAAGATATATAAAGGGCAAATTGGAGATAATATCAGATAGAAAACACTAATTTAAGGAGGATCAGGAAAGGTTTCTTGTAAATGGTGGGATTTTAATAGGGACTTGAAGGAAGCTGAGAAAACCAGATGGTGGAGATGAGGAGGGAGGGAATCCCTGGCATGAGGGATTGATGAAAGTGTGAAGCATTGGGAGATGAGCTTCTCACGGTAGGGTTAAGAGTTAGATATAGAGGAGAGGAAGGTTTAAGAAAACTGGAGGGATGAAATTAGATGAGTATAAAGCACTTAGCCCAATGCCTGGCAAATAGTAGATCCTATATAAAATTCTTATTCCCTTCCTTCTTCTAGGTTCAACACAGAATTAATTTAGGCCCCTAGATACAAATACTTATAAATGTAGGATTAGGTGCCATGTACAGGGTGGTAGTTATTGAGTCATTTCAGTCATGCTTGACTCTTTGTGACCCCATTTGGGGTTTTTTTTGGCAAAGATACTGGAGTGGTCTGCCATTTCAGTCTCCAGCTTTTCCATATGAGGAAACTGAGGCAAACAGGGATAAGAGACTTGCCCAGAGTCACAAAAATAATAAGCATCTGAGGCCACATTTACACACAGGAAGATGTCTTCCTGATTCCAAGTCCATTGCTCTATCCACTGCACCTCCTACCTGCCACATTACTCATGGTTGAGGGAGTCGATTTAAGCTCCAGAATGAAGAATTTAGGTATGATAAAAAAGAGTTTTTCCAGACAGCAATTCTTAAATATTAAAACAAATTACTAAGGAATCCTGTATCTTTTCTCTTTGGTGTTCTTTATAAATGGTATCAATATTTATTTTGTTGAGATGTTTTAGAGGTTGTCTTGCCTAACAGGGAGGGATTGTTTTTCCTGACTCCTATTTTGCCACAGAATAGGGCAAAATAGACAAAACTTGCTAGAAATCGGTCAAACCTTGATGGTGCATAGATCAAGCACTAAACCTGGAGCCAAGAAGACCTGAGCTCAAATCCAGGCTCAGAACAAACATAGCCTTCGCCGTGTTACCCTGGGTAAGTCACTTGACCTCTATCTGCCTCAGTTTACTCATCTTACTTCCCAGGGTTGTTGTGAGAATCTTAGTAGGTGTCAGAAATATAGTGGGTGCTATAAAAATGTTAACTATCATCAATAATAATAGTATAAAGGGCACTGATTCTGGAATCTGAGGAATTGTGTTTAAATGCCTGCGCTGCTGCTTGTGCCCTGTGTGACCCTGAGCAAAGCACTTAAGCTCTCTAGATCTCATTTCTTCTATGAAGTGATTAACTTGGATTCAAAAAGCCCTAAGATCCTTTTTGGCTCTAAATCTCTGATTAGGTTCTTCTGAAGTTTTTCTTTCATGATGTTTCTGGCAAAATGCAAATGTTTTTACTTGTGATGTTCACACATGAAACCTTAATTTAATCATACTGTTTTAAAGAAAATCAAGAAAAAATAAATGTTAGTGGATTGTATGGTCTATGTATATAGTGTGTGTACTTTTTATACAAAAATCATGAAGATGGCTATGATAATATTTTATTTATAGATAAATGTCTAAAATTGTTAGTGTTCATTATAGCTATGGCACTGTTAAATGCTGGAGGTCTCCTAATATTGAAGATAGGGGAGCATTCTGCATTTTTAAACTAGAAAAATATTAGAAGATACTTTAAAAATTGATTAAAAACACTTAATTTTCTTCCACGTCACACCTTCTTTATAGATGATACTAATTTCCCCCTGTGGTATTATAGGAGGATTTTTTTAAAATTGCAATTCTTGGGAACAAACATAGCATAGAATTTGAATTTTTATGAATACTAGAAATATGGGACAAAGGATGTGGGTTGAATGCATAATGACCTTACAGAATGTTTTGTATTTCAGTTTAGTTCCTGGCAGTTAGCTATTTATAGTATTGAGATATTATACTACACAAGACCAATGAATATTTATTTGAATTATCATGCAGCACACAAAATCCTTTTTTGCCTTCTAAAAATATCATATAGGTTAAGGTAAAAAATTGGTAGATATATCAGTGTTGAAATAGGAACTCTGGATGCTGCAGATACTTTATGTGCATATTGTTGATAGGCTGTTGTAATTCTTTTTAAATAATTTCCTATCTTTGATATGACCATCATTCAAAAAATTTTTTCATGATCTGTGAAGGCATCTAATTTTACATACTTTCCAATATTTAATCAAGCATCTCAACACCAACTGACCTACTTCATGCTTCAATGTGAACCCTATCCTCTTCATTGAACTAATCTGATATTTAATGGATTTGCTTCCTTTTCCCAATCAACATTATTAAGCATGTTCCTTTCTGCCTTTCTTTCTAGAGTAGACCTACTCTCTACAAGTAGCCACCAAATACCTATTTGGAACCTTGAAAAAGGTCCCTAAGTTTTCATGACCTTCTTCCCTTGTAAACTGGGTCAATAATTTGATCTTAAAAATAATCTTTATCTCATCATGTTTTTCTTTTGCTCATATCTTGTCCATAGCTTCCTTTTTTCTTAGAAAAGTAACAAATAAACAGACAAAAACCACTAAGGTCCTATGCATATATTCTTTCAGTATTGTTCATTTGGTGATCAAATGTCTCAAAGTTCTTCGTTCTCTTTAAATATATTGATCACAATATATCCTATTGGCATGGATGGTGTTTTAAAAAACTATATTTTTGATTTTATTTTGATTGTTGGATTGTTACTACCTCTCAGAAATATGTATGATATGAAACTTGCATTTGGAAATAAGAGAACAACTTTAAAGAATGATAGTGATGGCATGGGTGATAGAAGCATTAGAGAAGGAGTTTGAATTTCAGTAGAATAGAGGCAATTCCACAACAGTGAAGCCAAGTTCAAGTTAATGAATCCATTTTTAGGAGCAGTCTATTTATTTTCTTCTACTTTCAATATCAGTTTACGCATTGTATCTTCTAAATCTCAGTATTCTCAGGATTACTGTGGTTTTAGAGTTCAGAGCAGAGGATGAAATTAAGGCAATTGAAATAATTGACCTTGAGGAAACAATACATAATTTTGCCTTTTCCATTTTGAGAAAGTAGCCATGTCTTTTTGTTTGTGTTCTTTAGGTGACTTGGATTATTACTGGCTGGATCCTACAACGTGGCCCAGTAGGGAGACTTCTCCTATAAGTTCGGTAAGCAACAGAGTTAAATGCACCTTTCAGGCTTCAATTAAATTTCTGGTCATTACCTTGGCTCTCATTAATATATCATAAATATTTCTATTGTTCAGCCTCAGTGTAAAACTTTTAGAAGCTAGGAAATTTAATTTTTTTAATTTAAGGAACTCAGCATGTGATTTTGAAAAACACCATTATCACCAAATTCTATATTTCAAAATTTTAAAGTAAAAGATGGTCCTTAAGTAGTTAGCTCTAGTCATTTAATCCATTAGTTGTATGAACTCTAAAAGCCAAAATATTGTAAAAAAAAAATCAATGTCGTTGAAGCAAACAGGAAAATAGATTTTACACATTTAGATTAATTTCATTCCAAAGGTGTCATTCTGTTACTGAGGTTATTAATAATATTGAGTTTGAAAAATGTCTAGTGCAAACAATATGTAAATTAAATTTTAGTAAAGCTAGAAATAAATTCCACTAATATAAAGAATTTCTATTAGACTGTTTTTTAGCTGAGGTAGTCATAATTATGTTGTGCATTATATGATATTAATTCTCATGTGTGAAAAATACATCAATATATCCATTTTTTCTTTTATTCCCACTTTTAATAGCATCCTGTAACGTGGCAACCATCTAAAGAGGGTGATCGATTAATTGGACGTGTTATTCTTAACAAGAGAACAACCATGCCCAAAGAATCAGGTGCATTATTAGGATTAAAAGTAAGTATCTTATAATTGGATTTAAAAGAAACTTCTGGGCTGCATTTTAAATTTGGTTATCTATTATCTCTGGCACTAATTTTGATTTTTAAAAAAGTTCCTTAATTCTATCCTCTTTCCTAAATTATGTTTTCTATGATGAAATAGCATGTCCATCATGTTTCATATATCAAAACTTCTAGGGAATTTAAAATTCATTTCATTTTAGCACATGAATGCATTAAGAAAATACAATAAAATGAAGGAAATAAATAATGTTTTCAAGCAAGCATATCTTGTCACGAAATAGTAAATTATGTAATGTTAGATGAAGGGGATATTGTGCACCTTCCAGTTTTATTAAATTCTTCCAGGTAACATGAAAATATCACTTAGTTACTGTTTACCTTCCAACTAGCAGTTATTCTGTCACATCTGTGGGAGGTGGGACGGGAAGCATGAAGCTTTACTAGTTGAAGAGCAGGTGTGAAGTCATTTTCAATAATTTCAGTCATAGAATAGCTAAGATTATGACAGTAGGAAATGACCAGTACCTTTAAAGTAAATCAGGTATGTATATGCATGTATATGTATATATAATCAAATGTAATTTCAAAAGCCTATACCATGCAGGTAATCAGATTCATGTCTTACCAAGCAGTATTCTTGAAATTATGTGGGTTTGTTATTCCTTAAAAACGAGCACTAATAAATTATGTTTGCTGTTAAGAGAAGGATTATTATTATATTGGCCATTAACCTTCATTGCTGGGGTTGGTAGTTAGAACCCCCTGCAAAGTGGTTTCCTTGGGAAAGGCTTTCTGGATCCTTGAGGATTTCTTTTTTGCCCCCAAATTTAGAATATAAAAGGTCCATATTTAGGAAAACCACAATGGAATTTAAATGTTTGTGGTCATGTGGTGATACAATCTATAAGGGAAAATGTCAAGCACTTGGCAGTATTATAGAGAAACACTGACAAATTAGGATGAGGTATATAGTGATCAAAGCTCTGACTAGTCATTTTTATCTCAGGATTGGGGGATGGAGTGGAGGAAAGAGAAGACCTGGAGAAAGACTTAGTGAGAAAAAGACCTCTAACCCTGTGGTGGCAGAAGGGAGTATTGTGGGAAAGAGACTGCTATTGGATTATATAAGAAAGGATCAGCTAGGGTAGGGGTGGGGAACTTTGCAGAAGTTTGGGTTCAGTTAAAAGCTGCACTTGAGGACCTAGAGGGCCACATGGGGCCTCCAGGCTGCAGCTTCCCCACCCCAATAAGGATTCCACCTGGACTTCACCTTCATGGTATTTGGGCACACAGAGTTCATTCTTCCTTACTTGGTTGTGGTCAGGACAGAGGGGCTCTATCATATGCTTTAAGAGAAGGGATGGGGGTTGGTTGAAGTCCAGTCTCCAGATATTCTAGATAACCAAAATTTCCCTCTTGGGTATTGGTCGTGTTTGGGTGAGGGAGGTAATTTAGGGTGTGTGGGGTAGAGTCAGAGAGACATAGAGACAGAAACAGACTCCAAAAGAAGGGAGAAAAAGGCCCAGGAGTGCTGAGGAAGGAAAGAGTTGTGAAATGAGGTAAAGGGAGTACAACTGTGGTTTTTAGTTAATGGTTCTGGTAACTATAAGAATTATTTAGTGGATAGAAAACAGTCATAGAATAAGGAATATGTAATTTTGAGCTCTATTTCTATCATGTATTTTTAGTACGATGAAAAGAAAACCACATTTATAGTCTTAAGGAGTTGCCCAAGGAATTGAGCCGTTAAATATCTAGCCCATAGTCAGCGTATGTCAGAAGTGGAAACTGAACCCCTGACTCCAGTCCAGCACCATGCTGTCTTTGGTAGTTTTTAAAAATTCTTTCAATACAGTTTGCTAAGCATCTAGTCTAAGGTAATGCATAGAGATGGACTGAGGGCAGGCCTTTCTGTCAGGAAGATGGGTTCAAGGCTTACCTCTGATACCTACTGACTGAGTGATCTAGGCAAGTCATTTAATCTCTCAGTGCCCCCCACTCAGGTAAATCTCTCAAATTATACATCATCAGCATTTATGCAGGAGTTTCCTCATCAGGAGCACTTCACACTTCAGAAACCAAAGGTCTAAAAGAAACAAAAATCAGCATATACAATTAGTAATAGATCCTATAAGAATGAACTTAAAAGGAATTCACTAGACCCATAAATAAGTAAATTAAATGATTACTATTTGACTAGCTTAAAGGATCTGCATGTTGATTTTTCCACTGTACAAATTACTTGCTTTGCCTAGAGATTTGCAGGAAGCAAATGAAAAAAGCTACCTTTTGTTGTAAGGTGATTTTTCATTAGGAAAGTAAATGCCAAAGTCTTACTGTTGTTTTTGTTGTTCGTTATTTTTAATTTAAGTAATAATGTTTTAAATTATTTTAAAAATCAGATAAAAATCAAATAGCATAATACTTTCATTTTATATCATGGAAGCACCTAATTGATTAAAAATAATTTCCTGTGAATTATAAATTAGTATAAAATGTAGTTTAACTGTTAAGCTTCTATTGCTGTAGTATGAGAATCAGAACCTTACAAATTTGTGATTATCTAGGTTGTTGGAGGAAAAATGACTGATTTAGGACGTCTTGGTGCCTTCATCACCAAAGTAAAGAAGGGTAGCCTAGCAGATGTAGTAGGACATCTAAGAGCAGGTAAAGAGATACTTTTATATGTATATATATTTTTTTTGTTCATATTTTAAAACACCTAATAAAGCATATTCCTTTTGTTATTTCATTGTTAATGCTTTGAATGTTGAACAAATCATGTAGAAGAAAAATTAAATATAATTTTTTTTCAGTGAGCCAGTGGACAATCTACAAATGTTAGCACTTGCCAGTGGCAGTGATACCTAAATATACTCTAGGGTGTGCAACACCCTAGTTCTTGTGGACCAACCAATAGCAATTCTGTGGAAAAGAGTAATTTTCTTCTAATGAAGTATCATTCATATGAAAGGACTGAATTGTGTTACTAAGTGCATAATGTTGGTATATGTTTCAATTAAGATTTAAAATAATGTGAAGATATACTCAATTCTTAATCATTTTCCTCAGACTCCTTTCTCAACTGAAATAACTGTTAAAGCAGTATTCTCTAATTTTTCTACACTAAAAGTTGCTTATGTTGTGAAACAATAATTGTGTATGCAACAATAATATATCTATGAACTTGCTAGTACAAGTACCTTCTAACAAACACCTGATACAGATATTTTGGGTCTGCAAGTATGTTTTATATATCCTTTGCATTTTTGCAGTATTCGCAATAGAACATGGATATTGTGATTGATTTGATGCTTATGTGGTTGCAATAAATTCGGATGTTTAAAATTTATGGACATGGTCAATGTTCCTTCCATGATTCTTACACATCATAGAGTAAAATGAGCTAGGAAATTCAGTCACAGTCTATGTTAACTGAAATCCAAAGATAAATTTCCTTTACCCTTGACACACTGGTATTTTCCTTTCTTTTCTTTTCTTTTCTTTTTTTTTAGATGATAAAAGAATAACATCTTTTTGAGTAGTTTGTTTTCTTCTGTATTCTCCTGCATTAAAACATTTTGAGGAGTTCTTGATGGGGGGGGATGGAATTAAGGAGACAATGAAGAATTAAAAGGCAGTAGTCACATCCTGAAAAACAAAGAGCATTGATTTGTACTAAATTCACAATTGGGTTCCCTTAGAAAATATTCTGGAATGTTGCCTTTAAAGACTGGTCCATATGGTTTCCTAACACAACTGAAGATCAAATCATTTAACTTCCCTGTGGCTCAGTTTCCTCATTTTTAAAAGGAGGAGAATTGAACTAGATAGTTTCTAAAGTTCCTTGAACTCCAGATCTATGATTCTAAACTTTTTGCAGGATAAATGTTGCACAAAAATTACTGAGGAAGAGGCTGAGAATCAGAGAGTTTGCTCCACCTGCTGTTTAGTTTGTGAAGAAGTACTGGAACTCCATGCCAACTCTTTTCAGAGACCAATTATGGTGCAACATGCAGCATAAGGAAGATAATCAATTTGTGAACACCCATATGTGGGCCACAAGCTGAGCATGTGCTGGTTTAGTGAGTGGAATACCAGCTTCAAAATGAGTAAAGCCTGACATACAGCTGTGCCCTGTCTGTGAAAATCTAATGGCAAAAACCTTAATTTGCAGAACGGATCCACCAAGCAGTGATTTTCCCTCAGCATTGGGAAAAAATCCTTCCCTTTGTGGAAGGAACCTTGCAGGTTTCCTTTAAATATGAGCTCCCCAGCGTTTCTCTAGATTTCATTAACAACTTGACAGCAATTTGTCTGAAGAAACAAATCTAAAATGGTAGAAGCTAATGCTAATATGCCTAAACAGTTTAGCTACAGTCTTCTGTTTGTAACAGAGGTGTGTGATAGGAGGGTAGGAAATTGATCTGCCATTTTATTGTTAGACAGACCTCCCAGAGGAGAAAACTCCTTCTAAAAGTGCAGGTTTGCAAGTTTTTTATAATTTATAGGTTTAGAGATTTGCCTAACTGAGAGGTTCCATGACTTACCCAAGGTCGAACACTTAGTATGGGTTTAAGAGGCAAGACTACCTTCAGGTCTTCCTGACTCCAAGGCCAGTGCTTTACCCAATCTGTCATGGTTTCCATTGTGGAAGAAATACACATATGAATACAATACATTTAAAAGTGGATTATGCCTTCCACTTCACAATTTCAATGATGTTTTTATCTCAATGGTGTTTTACCTGATTTATTTTATGCATAGTAATCTATGATCATTGGTTGCTTCTACCCTTTTTACTACTTTCTGTTTCCCAATTAAATAGTTAATGCAAATGATCAATGAAATTCACTAAGGGAGCTTGTACTTAAAAGGAATTTTCAATGAGCCTTTTGTAAAGGAAAGGATTATTTTACTGTATTACCAATCAATTCCTGATATACTTTTACATATCAGGTTCTCTCAACAAAGGGCACACATAAAGTCCAATCTGAAGAATTATCATGTGCAGTTATTCAGATGCTACAATTTCTTCACTAATATGAGGTAAAATGAAATGGTTTCATCAAACAGAAATAGCATAATACTTTTTAAATTTCTCTTATGTAAGTTGATGTCTGATTTCTTTGAGGTTTAGATGACACTATGACGAATCAGTGAACCAAAATTGCCTTCCTTTATAGAAAAGTCAGTGTTTATTCTTACCACTTGGGGGAGAGCTCATTTAAATCTAAAAAATTCAAATGTGCAATTATCCAGATTTTTTTAAATGAAAGATTGTACTGATTCTTTGTAATATACTTTTAAGTGCCTCCTGATTTACTTGCACTATTTATTTAGGAGAAAAATTCATTAACTCTCAAGAGTATATTAAATAAATTGTATTCCAAAGTTGAGAACTCCACACTTTACTCTTAATAAAAATATTTCCCAGTCTTTATGTTGATTTATATTGATTTTTCTTCAAAATTACTTTTATGAAGCATTTTATTTTTGTAATTTAATTCTAACAAAGTTATATGTAAAATTATGTACTTTGAACATCTGGAAATGGGTTAACCCTCATGCAACAGTTTTACATCTGCTTGCTTTGTTATCTTGCCATAGCTACCTAGGTTACACTATGTTTGTGGCCTTGAAATCTTTTCACTCATCTTTATTCTTTTGTGCATCTGGCGAAGACTTTATAGCATCTTAGGACCAGAAAAGTTACACTCACCAATATTACTTACTGTTGTTGTAAAAAAAAGAAAAGAAAAAATTAGGATTTGTGTGTAAGAGCCTAGTAGTAAGTGTACCCTTACCCAGAGGTTGTGATGCTTGCTGCCTAACAGATAGATTCCTTCCAGTCGGAATCTGCTAATTTCATCCCCTAGCACAAGGCAATTGTTTTGTTTATTATTGATTCATTTAAAATATATATATATAAAAACATCATGTACCATATTGTTTGAAGGAGACTGCAAAAGAGATACCTAAATAAATTATTAAAGACTTGGAAATTCAGTTTAACCAGTTTCCATGGTATGAGACTTTGCTTTTGGTTAGTGGAGCTTAGATAACTAAAATATATTTGTATATGTTTTGCATTCTTTGTTTAAAACATTTTAAAAGACAGAAAAGAAAACATAAAAGAAAAATCATAAGGTAAAAAAATACCCTTTTTTTTAAATTCAAGGGGATGAAGTTCTAGAATGGAATGGTAAACCCCTGCCTGGAGCTACAAATGAAGAAGTATACAACATTATTTTAGAATCAAAATCAGAACCTCAAGTTGAAATTATTGTTTCAAGGCCTATTGGGTAAGGCTAAAAAAAAACTTGCTTCTTAAGTTTAGTAAATTACATGTATTAACAGGATTTTAAAAGGAAGTTTATACATTCATATAATACCTGTTATGTGGATGGCATTTTCTTCAAATATGGGCACATATACTGGATTAAAAAAAACACAACTTTTTAGATCTGTATACTGAATTTTCTTCACTACATTTTATAGGATTTAAGTTCTGATAAGGCTAAATGTCACAGAATATGATAAGCTTCTATTTATGTAATAAGAATGAAATCCATTTTCGAATCAAGGCACACTATTGATTTCTAGTAATTCAAATTCTGTGATTTGTGTTACTAGAGAAAGGGGGCAGCCATAATTCTTCTTACTATGAAAACTGAAATTTAGCAATCCTAGCCTAATTCTATGACAAACATTTTAATGTAATAGTTTATAGACTATAAGAAAAGAGTACTTTATTCTATATTTTTACATGTGGATTGAGTCTAGAATTCATTTAACGGTAGATGATTTTATAAATAACAAACTGTTGATTTTTAAAATTTCAATATTTTAAATGTTAATATTTATAAAAAGAAAGACTATAATTCAATTAACTTCAGCAATTTAATAAGCATTTTAAGTGTCTACTGTGTACCAGACACTGAACTAGGTACTGTGGATACAAAGACAAAATTAAAAATAGTTCATGCTCTTAAGGATCTTACATTCTACTCAGAAAAAATGAAATAATTTAATTTTGAGTGTCCAAATTTTCACATACTTAGGCTTGTTCTGAATTATAGCATATTTTTATTCTCTATTAATATGAAATGTGTCCCAGAGAAGTACATAAATGCAATACTTGCCCCCACCCTTTATCTTTTCACTTTAGCTAAGTATGACTCCACAGTTTAGAGTGAATATTCCTCTTAAACATCTACATCTTGAGATGACATTTTGAAATTGTTGATTACAATTCACTTAATATTTGAACACATTAATGGAGAAACATTTTCTTTACATTTTCAACTCTGTTATTGTTGGGCTACAGCCCACAACTCTGTTGAAAAAATACATATGTAGGTTAAATTCTTATCCTCTTCGTGGATATTTACACTCATAAAACACACATGTAAAAACACATTCTTATTTTAAATTTTCATAGAATTGAATTATATTATCTATGATCAATATGTCTACAGCATACTTCTGCTGGTTTTCTTTAAATAAAAATGGAAATTTTTAAAAATGAAATGAAGGCCTGTTTAGAAACCAAAATTTAAATGATGACTATACAGAGTACAACAATAAGGAATTTTGTAATAGTATTATGCTTTCTATCTATCCAGATTTCTAGCATATTATTAATATATAATTTATATTAGTTTTATATTACATGTGTTCTTGAGCTGAGGCAAATATGGGGCTGGGAATGAGGTAAGTAATTCTGGAAGAGGGGCTGTAAATATAGAAATAAAAGATGAAGGAATTGTATGGCAAAGCTATTGCCAAAATGCATTCAGATGATCAGGGCTACTGAAAGAATATATCTAAAGTATTATTGATTGTTGGCTATTTACAATCATAAAAGACAAAGCAGATTGTAATGTTGTAAAACTGGTATAACCAAAATTAAGAAAGGAACTATAGACACAGCAAAAATCAGGAACTATAGACACATCAAAAATCACCTGTTAAAAATATAAAATTAAAAGAATGTATGGAAATAGATATCTTCCTAAAGATATCTTCATTTTTTTACCTAAAGAAGAAATTACTGAGGTGCTAGAAGACCCTTATTCATAGTTTAATGGTAGTTTACTTACAAACTGTTAGTGATCTTATATCAATAGATAATTATTTCTTCAGATACTGTTATCAGATCCTGATTAAAGAATGTCTCTGAGAATAAATCCAAGTACAGCTTTTGATTAATATTATCAGAAGAGTCTGATAGTATAAAACTCAATACATTGGCAGTATGTACCATGCAAACCCATCTTAACTGGAAGTATTAGATAAGAAACAATCATGAGACACATTTTTTGAAAAGGTCTGCTTGTAAAATCCATATTAAATGAAAATAAAGCATTTTGAGATCCTGTCCCACTCCCCTTAATAAATTCCAAGCTCATAATAGGGTTCTGTGGTAAAGATTACATTCTCCAACATTGATATTCAAATTAAAATTTTCCAAAGACTCAACTAACCATTTTATAGAGCACTTTTCTTTGAGGTGACCCCTACCTTGTTGGAATTAGCAAAATTCTGTGAGTCATCAAAGATTTAAAATATTGGTTGAACCACAGAATTTTTCTGTAGGAACTTTTGAAAACATGTAGGAGATATAATTTATTTTCATTCCATCAAGGGCAGAGCTTAAGAAAAAAAGTCATTACAAATGAACCAAAATATTCCACTTTTCCCACACCACAGTATTCTTGCATCTCTTTTAACATATTGATCTAATGTCAGAATGTAAGGGCTGGTCCATCATACTCCTTCCTTGTGAATTCATTGTGCTGAGGTTGATTCTAGGTAAGTGGTTAGTTTGTTTTTTGTTTTTTTTAAATAGTCTATTAAGGATTGTATTTCCAGGTCCAAATTCCAATCTGTTTCGATTTGTCATGTCAATATGTGATCTTCTGTGCTCTCCCTATAGCATTGCTTCCTTGGTTAACTTGATAGTAACCTTTTTATAAAACAAAATATAAGTCACAGTTATACACAGTGGAGTGCCTAGGTCAGGGTTGTTCAGGGCTTCTGTAGGTTGTAATTAAATTAGGAATATGACATATCAAAAACTACTATCTCAACAATAACATCATATTGAGATATGTAGAATTTTCCCATGGATTGAATGCTACTTTCTCATTATGTGGTAAATAGCCATACAATAGTATATTTAGGTATACTTCATATATAGAGTTCTCTCTATATAAGGCATATGTGTAATTTTTTAGCTTTTTATGTTGCAAGCTTGATTTTAATTTCCAAAGCACCTCATCATTTTCAGGCTTAACTTTGCCCACATCATCTGCACTTTCTTTATTTTTATTATTTTAAAGATATTTTCCATCAATTTCATTCAATAAACTCTTTCAGATGTGTTTGTAAAGCCTACTAGTGAGTTGCATAATTTGTGTCATTCTGATTTATCTTAGAGTGAAACATTAGTGTTAGCAGTACTTGAACATTTCTTGTTTCCAAAACCTACTGTTTTGGTAGTAAAAATATTGTGGCAGATTTAGCCACAATATTAATGTGATTGTTGTCATTGTAAAAAAAAAGTTTTATTTTGATCTTTTAGGTCTTTGGGAAATGCAATTTTGTCTAGTGTGTAACATTCATGCACATTAGTAGCTGCCTTTACAGTAACTCTTCCATTGCCACTCCTTTTTAAATCTCAAAAGGATTATGCCATCACATTGAAATCAAATGTATCTATGAGACCTTCAGAAAGATTCATGGGCTGAATTTGGCTGATTTTAAAAATACGTACTGTTTCTTTGTAGTGATATTCCAAGGATTCCCGAGAGCTCCCATCCTCCATTAGAGTCTAGTGAGTATGAAGAGTTCTTTCGATTAATTCATTCATCTAAAATGATTCTTTCTGTTTTTAAAGTAATATCTTCTGAAGTCATTTATTACCACTCCCTTAATCATTAAGCACAAGAGAATGGATAGTTGTTTCAAGGAAACTAGAGCATAGGCAAGTAGAGCCTTATAAGTCATGACTAAAGGTGGAAACAATATGGACATTGAATGTGCTGGGCGTATAGAGAACCATGTATATCATTGGACCCAACGAATATCTACTTATTTACACTTTGTGGCACCATTTCTCACCACTGTGTATGGTTATAGGCATATCACTTCAATGACAATGGTATTTTCCTAAAAGATACCATCATAGGATCTGATGTCTAGCATGGGAGCATTATTTTTCAGGGTGATAGGAGTGGAAACTAGGTTTTCCCTGTCATAGAATGGTTCCAATTGAGGAAACTCCCTCTATCAATTAATACTGGCAACTAGAGCACCAAAAAATTACATGACTTGGAAGTAACTCTTCCATATAAGACAGAAAATCTCACTACCCTCCCCTGTCAAACCATGTTATTTTAGTGACTATATTGGAGAAAAGGATTTCATTTTGTCAGAATTCATCTTTATATCCTATCATCCATTGCAGAATATCTTGAACATGGAAGATGATCAATAAGTACTTATTAAGTAAATGTATTTATGAATAAAAAAAAGAAAAAAATGAATGAGTGTCCCTTATAAGGAATTTCCATCTATTTGATAATTCCATAGCATAGACCCCAATGATGAAATTGTAATGAGGCACCTATTTACCAATAACTATTTCATGATAATAAAGGTAATATTCCATTCAGAGCCTCATACTAGTAACAATGAACCATATTCCACCACCCACACCATGGTTAAAGATACTACTAAAGGGTTTTCATATTTCTTAAGCATTTCAGCTGTGAAGCATGGGCTTGAAAAGTGTGTCATCAAGTTATGTGGCATTATGTCCAGTGAAATTGTGAATACATTTAAGTTTGTGAATTGTTTATCCTTACAATCTTTAAACTACTCTACCATGTGTACTAAATAGCTGTAAGCGGGACATATTTTTAATTAGTTGCTCACCTTGCTTCTGAGGCATATAGTGTATAAGAAAATAGAACAAAGCCCAAAAGAAGATTAACTTGAGACTTTAAATTGCATCCAAATAGCCTTGGTTGATACTTAAATCAAAGTGTATAATAGAGTCCAGAATCTTCTTTTAGATTTTAGAACTTTATTTTGTAGTCTGTCTACTAAGAAACTGGGTAAAACTGAGAAAAAAGATAAATAAATCAAAAATTAGTTTCTGATCAGGAATTGTTTTCTATCAAATTTATTACAATTTTACATTGAGGGTAACTCAAATAAATCTAGTCACCCTACCAGTGTGATTGAATGAACACCTTCATCATCATTAATTGCATCCACCACCACCCTCACCTGCACTTGTCATTCCCCTAGGTCCTGTTTAATGTAAGTAAACATTCAGAATGGTAAATGTATTTAGAGTCTGGTAACTCAAAGTGAATGCTGAATCTATTTCTTACATTTTAAATGTACCACTCCATCTTGAAAATGGTAATTAGTCATTTGATGTCCTCACCAGAAATTTTATAATATGAATCTCTTCATAGTTTTAGATAGTTTTTCATTATCAAGTTATAATACATGACTTGAGTGTTTTAGAAAAAAAAGTATTCATTGTAACCTTATTTGGCCATAATTTATCAGAATCATCTTTTGCATTTTTTCTCTTATTTCAGGTTCAAGTTCTTTTGAATCTCAAAAGATGGAAAGACCTTCCATTTCTGTTATTTCTCCAACTAGTCCTGGAGCATTAAAAGATGCCCCACAGGTCCTACCCGGCCAACTTTCTGTAAGTGTTTTTTATCTTCCTGATAATGTTGGAGAAAAGTTCATCATTCCCGTTACTTTTAATTGTTTTTAGTTAAAGTTTCTTCCTTAATCAAACATAACATCTTCTTTTTGTCCCTCTCAATTGTCCCAAATTGAGAAAGATAAAAACCTTTTTGAAAACACATATAATTAAATAAAATAATTGCCATATTGGTCACATCAAAAAAAAATGTCTCAGTCTGTACTCTGAGTCCTTCAGTTCTCTATCAGGTGGTAGGTATATGTTTTATTTTTCCTTTGTAATTATGATTGGTCATTGCGCTAGTTTCTAAGTTTCTCCAGGCTATTTGTCTTTACAATATTGTCATTGGTTATGACAATATATATGTATGTATATATGTATGTGTATGACAATATATATGTATGTGTATATGTATGTGTATGACAATATATATGTACGTGTATATGTATGTGTATGACAGTATATATGTATGTATGTATTGTGTATATGTGTGTGTGCATGTGTGTGTGTGGGGAGAGAGAGAGAGAGAGAGAGAGAGAGAGAGAGAGAGAGAAGGGAGGAGGGAGAATATGAATTTTTCTGGTTTACTTAAGTATCTATCATTTCAAACCAGTGTTTCCAGTTTTCTCTGAACCTTGCCCTTTATACTTTCTTTTAAAACAGTGGGTTTCCATCATAATTAATATCCCATAACGTGTTTGGTTATTTTCCCAATTATTGAGTAATCCTTCATTTCTTTTCATATCTGTCCTCCCTTTTTGAAGGGGGAGAAAATTCCTCAAGATGTCCTTCTATAATCTATACCTAAACTCCTCTTCCTCTCTTCTTAGCTTTCTACAGCCTGGCTTTTGATCTTATCATCCCTATGGAAATCCTTTTTCCCAAAGTTACCAACGGCTTTTTGAGGGCAGCTAGGTGGTGCAGACAACAGAGCATCTGGCCTGGAATTAGGAAGACTTGAGTTTAAATCTGGTTTCACACACTTACTAGCTGTCTGGTCCTGGGCAAGTCATTTTAAAAAAACACTGTTTGCCTCAGTTTCTTCATCTGTAAAATGAGGATAATACTCTCAGGGTTGTTGTGAAGATCAAATGAATTGATAATTATAAAGTGCTTACCAGTGTCTAGCATATAGTAAGAGCTATATAAATGGGAACCACTACTACTACTACTACTACTACTACTACTACTACTACTACTACTACCACTACCACCACTATCACCACCACCACCATTACTACTTCTTCTACTGCTACCATTTTTAATTACCTAGCCTAATGGACTCATCACGATCCTTATCCTCCCTGGCCTCTAGGCATCTTTTAACACCATCCATCATTGTCTTTTCCTTGATAGATTCCAGTTGTCAGTGACACAACTCTATCCTATTTCTTCTACCTACTTAACCACTCCTCAGTCTGCTGTACTGAATATTCATCCAAGTCATACCTTTTCTTCTGCTTCTATATTATTTTTCTTGGTGACTTTATCAGTTCCTATTGGTTTATTTATCATCTCTATGCTAATAATTCCTAAATCTACCCTTGCTCCTGACCTGTAGCCTCACTTCTCCTACTGTCTATTGGACATCTCCATCTGGATGTCTCATAAAATGAAGTCTCATTTTAAATGTTCCAAACTGAACTCATTATCTTTCTCCCCCATACTCTCCTCTCATTGTAACTTCCCTATAACTGTTGAGAGTGGCACAGTTCTCTCATTCATCCAGGCTTACAACCTTAGGTGTCACTTTTGACTCCATATATGTGTGTGTGTGTGTGTATACATATGTATGTATGTATGTATGTATGTATATGTCACCTTGATGAAGACACTCTTTACCTTGCACATAGACTACTGAAGTAGCCTGCTGGATTGTTCCCTGCCTCAAGTTTCTCCTTACTCAAATCCATCCTCCATTCAGCTATTAAGTTTATCTTCCTATAGTATGAGTCTATTTCACCCCAGTTTATTCAATAAACTCTAGTGGCTCCCCATCATCTCCAAGATTAAATATAAAAATCCTCTGTTTGCCTTGTAAAACCCTTTATAACCTGCTCCTCTTTTACCTTTCCAGTTTTCATACACCTCATTCACACCTGTGTTCTCTACCATCAAGGGACACTTACCTCCTTACTGTTTCTTACGTAAGACAATCTGTCTCTTCCTACAATTTAAGGAGACATCCCATGGCAATCATCTTATAAATTCCTGTCCAATTGCACTCCTGGATATGATCATGTGCTTTCCTGCTTCATGCCAGGTACCCTTCCTCCCCTCTGCTCCCGTAGATTTTCAGTTTCTTTTGATGCATTGTCTTCTGCCATTAGAAAGTGAGCTTCTTGAATGCAGGGATTCTCTTTTGCCTTTCTATATATCCCAGAGCTTAGCATAATGTCTGCACATAGAAGACTCTTAACAAGCACACACACATATACATGTATACATATGTGCACATATGTATTATATACATATATACACATATATATATATATATATACATGCATGCATATGAATAAATTGACTTGTGACTCATTGTAATTTTATTGCCTTTCCTCTATGCCTGGAATTCTCTCCTTCCTTATTTCTACCTCATGGATTCCTGACTTCCTTCAAGTGCCAACTAAAATTTTCTGACCACATAGTTGTTTATATGAGGTCTCCCCCATTAGACTGTGAGCTTCTTAGGATCGGGACTATCTTTAACTTTTCCTTGTATCTCCAGAGTTTAGTACAGTTTCCAGCATATAATAGGTGCTTAATAAATACTTCTCAATTGACTGACTGTTGATTTACAAGAAAACCAATATCCCTGCCTACATAGAGCTTAGTTGACTTAGTATAAAAAAAGATATAAAGCATGTAAAAGCACATACTGCATACTAGTACCTACATGCAGGTGTTTTTCCAGCAAAGCAGTTCAAAGAACAATAGGACTTTAAAGTTAGAAGGCCTCCCAGTAAGTAATGTTACCAAACTTCACTGTAATATCACAAAAATCCCACTACATTCTATCAATGTAAAATTACATAGCTTTGCCAAGCATCGTGTTTACAAGAAACTAAATGCACAAAAAATCTTATGCAAAGAAGGAGAAACATTCCATAAGCATAAAAATTGAGATATTGGTACAGTGGAAAGTGCTGACTCTGGAATCTTAAAACTTGGATTCATCTTCCAGCTCATCTACTTAATTCCAGAATAACTTTGGGCAAATCAATTTATATCACTTGAACTCACTTGAACTCATTTGTTTAAAAAATAGTGATTGGTGGTTAATGAATAAGCATTTATCAAGTACCTACTAGATACCAGGCACTGTCCTCAGTACTAGGGATACAAATAAAAATAAAAGTGTCCACTCAAGGAGCTAATATTCTATAAAAGATCATACGAGAGGAGAGATGGAGATTTATGAAGGTGGAATTTTGCTTCTCATGCATTCCCTATGATTGCTAAATATTTGTCACCTTTTCATAAAATTGCCAGAGAATTATAATCCCCATGTGGAGATATATTGGATTTCTCAATATTGTTTTTCTGATTGCTCTTTTCCTTCTGGATCCTCAAGGTCCATTGACACTTCTATCTCTAAATTTTTAAGAGAAAAAATTCACATGAGCTCTGAGGCTAACAACATACCACATTTTATTACTGATCAATTTCTTTTTGACCCTATGTTGTCATCAACACCTTGGCTTACTTTATTTTTTTTTAACTTCTCTACACCACAAATAGGATTTTCAACACTCAAAACAATAAAACATAATTTTAGAAAACACTTTTTGGGGTGCTAATGAAAGACAAAAGCATATACTGAAGAAATAACACTCTTAAGAAGGCCAGGAATAAGAACCTTTTTTTTAGGTTTAAGGTGAAAACTAAAAATACCCAATTTTATTTTGCCCAGATAGCATATCTTTATTAACATGTATATTTTAGCATTCAGGGAATTATTTACTGAAAAATTGCTTGACTCACAGAAAAATCAACAAAAAGCATTTATTAAATGCTTACTATAGGCTAGGCATTGTACTAAGTGGTAATTTTGATTTTCAGTTTTGCCTTCACTTTGCACTAATACTGGTTTATCATTGGATTTTAATAGTTAATACCTTTCTGATTATCTCATAGGTGAAGCTGTGGTATGACAAAGTTGGACATCAACTTATTGTAAATGTTCTTCAGGCAAGAGATCTGCCCCCTCGAATGGATGGACGACCTAGGAATCCCTATGTGAAAATGTACTTTCTTCCAGATAGAAGGTAGTGATTCTTTTGTGGGAGAAAGCATACTAGAATTTTACTTAGGGAACACAAAACACCTCTTTTT
The DNA here is from genome assembly GCA_028658325.1 of Potorous gilbertii. Classification (NCBI taxonomy): domain Eukaryota; kingdom Metazoa; phylum Chordata; class Mammalia; order Diprotodontia; family Potoroidae; genus Potorous; species Potorous gilbertii. Next base: position 352,894,967 of record CM053770.1, on the reverse strand, counting down.
CTAAAATTTTTAAAACATAGGTGAGATAATGTTCAACTTGTTGATAAAGGAGATGACTTCTCCATGGTTCTTCTAAATTGTGTGTTTCCATGATGCTTTCTAGTTTTAATACTCTCATATGACTTAATTTAATCAAAATTTTAATTTCTCAGACCTTTATATTGGTAAAACAGTTAAAACACAGGTAGAATAAAAAAATTGTATTGCGTAGCTCTTGCATATTTAGAATTGAATGAGAATATCACAATTTCTAAGAAAGCACTTAATTCTCTCAGGATGCAGGCAATTTATATAAACAGCATTGGAAATTACATTGCATCTTGTACAGATACAGTAGACAACGCCATATGCCTCTTTCCCTTTATAATTTATAAGCATGGTATCTACCTCCTGACAAAAAAGTAATATATTCAGGGTGCAGAATGAGATACATTTTTTAGAGGAGCGGATATGACCAACGAGGGAATTTGTTTTGCTAAATTATGTGTATTCGTTACAAGGAAATTGTTCTTAATTTCCTTTTTTTCCTCCGTAATTTGTGTGAGGAATGGGAGAGAGAGAAAATACATTTCTTTGTATTAAAAGGTCAGGGTTTAATTGGGAAAATTTATATTTTTCAGTGACAAAAGTAAAAGGAGGACGAAAACGGTGAAGAAAGTCCTAGACCCAAAATGGAACCAAACATTCCTCTATTCGCATGTGCACCGTAGAGATTTTAGAGAGCGAATGCTAGAAATAACTGTGTGGGATCAGCCAAGAGTCCAAGAGGAAGAAAGCGAATTTCTTGGAGAGGTGATGTATGCTTTGAAGATTGGAGTGCTTTGCCTTTTAAATGCTAGACTAAGTATTTCTGAATGTAAAATGTGTTAATTTCACAGTTAATATTGGGACTGCTTCCGAATTTAACTTGAAAAACGTCTCTCTAGATCCTCATAGAGCTGGAGACAGCCCTGCTAGATGATGAACCACATTGGTATAAACTGCAGACACACGATGAATCTTCGCTACCTCTGCCTCAGCCATCACCTTTCATGCCAAGGAGACACGTTCATGGAGAAAGCTCTAGCAAAAAACTACAAAGTAAGCTTGAGATCTTTGTAAGTTATCATTTAGCGGAAATATTGGCTGTAGGTCAGCCATGGTGAAATGATTCTGAGGGAAGTCAATAGTAACTATAAGAATAGATTTTTGTTTCTGGAATTTTAAAAGAGATAACCGCATTAGAAAGAATTGCCAAGGTATACAATTAAGGTTAGAATGCAATTATATACTAAGATTCCCCAAGTGATTTTATTATCTATCTTTCTAGCTACAATCTATCTATTTATTTATATCCATCTTTATGGATACTTAATGGAGAGCTCATTTAATCATGCCAAACAAATTTTACACCTGTGAGAATTAAGTAGTATCAGGCTTTTTTTTTTAATTTAAATTTGAATAATGTTATATTGTGCATTGTACTGGTTATATGGCAGGCCCTAAATTGTGTGAGTTTTTTATAATCATACTTTTTTTTATAACTTTAGTTATTATATGCAGATTATGTTATTTATAGATTATATGTTATATAGTATATATAATATACAGATTATATATATATATTATATACAAATCTCAATACATGACTTGAAAAGTACATTCAACAATAATAAAGTTTTAAGTATTCGAGTTATTTTTTAAAGTAAGAATAGCTTGGAAAATGTGTGAACATTTGGAAAATTAATGGGAAAAGTGTTTTTTGTAAGAGACTTTAAGGGAATAATGCTTTGATTTATATGTATGAATACATGAGTTGTTACCAATTTTAACAATAATAGTTCTTACACTTTATATATGTTATCTTATGTAAGCTTGGTAACAAACCTGTGAAATAAATCGTGTTATTGCTCCCATTTTATGGAGGAGAAAATTGAGCTTGAGGGAAACTAAGCAACTTCTGTAAGGTCATATGACTAGTATACGTCAAAGACAGGATTTGAAATAAGTTGTTTCTGACTCCAGCATTCTATCTATCATCTGAACCATTCTCAAAGAAATCCCTTTGTCGACCTCCCTACCATTTGGGAAACTCTTCATGGGTAAAATGATCACAAGAATATCTAGAATCTCAGGTTTGTCCCTTGGGGTGTCATGTGTCGTAAGCAGTAAGACTTGAGTGTGACTTGGCACCAGATTATGAATCAAACAAATATGTATCCTGTGTTGTTCTAAAAGCTTCCATAGCAATGTCATTGGATAAAAAAATGATCATTTCTTTTATATTTTGCAAGTCAACCAGATACATAGGTATGTATTTGCCTTACTATTGTGCAGGATCTCAGCGAATCATTGATAGTGACATCTCAGATTATGAGGTTGATGATGGTATTGGAGTAGTTCCTCCAGGTGCGTGGGTGCAGAGCATGTCCCTGCTTCTTTGTGCTTTGGCTTCTCCTAGTAACCCAGGATCCTCCCTAACGCTGATTTGGAGATACAATATTCTAGTGAAATCAGTATTAGTTATTCCATGGTGACTTTTCTTCTAAATTACCTAAGCAGTTGAAAATGGACGGACATTTAGTAATTAACATTTCCATTTATTCACCTCCATCAGTTTGTTGCCTAGAAATGAGATGAGTGAGGCCAGTTAAATTACTTCACAATGCTCTAAGCATATATGAAAAGATGAATTTTATCTCAAAGAATACAGTTCGTTCTCATGTGTTTTGTATGGCATTTTTATGATTTTTCTTTCCTAGGCTTCTGAATGTCATACAGCCTTCCATGGAATATACTGAAAATATGCATGGTAGTATTAGGACTGCATGTGGCATGGCTGTATCTTTTATACCTACGTGACGCATTCATTATCACTACCCTGCGTGTGTAGATTTCTTTAAAACATAGAAAAATGCACCAGCATTCATTTTGTCAACATATTTTTTTTATCTTAGAATCAATGTAAAATGGTTTATGTCATTATATTGTCACAATACTTTAAAAAAAGATATGGCTTTTTGGTAATATAAGTTAGAGGTAAAATTAGTGTCTGAAAATTAAAGGTAAAAAATTAGAGGAAAAAATAGTTTCTAATGTTCCATCTCTTGGGCAAGATTCCATGGACTTCATTTTTAAGTAGAAAATAATTATGCTAAACATGAAGTTGATTTTTTAAATGTCCGAATACATATTAAGTAAGATGAGTCAGCTAATATTTTTTCTAAGGCATTATTAACATTTTAATTGTTATTAGTATGTTATTTCTCATTAATTCATTTCAGTTCAGAGAAGGAATGCATCCTTAGCTTGAAAAACATTTCTAGGTACTTCTACCTACCAAGATGAAAACTATAAATGGGGTTAAAAATTAACTGGTTACACTTATGACAAACGTAATTTTTCTGTACATAAGGAAATAAGAATCTAGTATCATAGAGTTAGAGCCTTAAAGGAGCCGAGAGGTCATCTATTCTAGCTTCCTTATTTTAACTAGGAATTGCTCAAGGTCACACAGGTCAGAGCTGGGAACTAAACACAAGTCCTTTGACCCCAGATCAATGTTCTTTCCACTGCACCGTAATACCTCCCTGCAAATATGGAAGAGATTAGAATTGGAGAATTTTTTAGTTGGAAGGGAGCTTAGAGATCACATGGTACAGAATGGAATGCAAGAGCATTTATTAATCACTTATTTACTAAGAGCTGGGTGTACAAAGAAGGGTAAGATGACCACTGTTCTCAAGGGGCCCACATTTTAATGGGGGAGACAGCACAAAGTTCTCTCCCTCCAGAGTCAGAATTCTTTTTCTTCTGTGCCATGCTGTGTCCATATGTAGTTTTTAAATTTTTTCATTGTGATGATGAGAATAGTTAAATCCAATCTAACAATGGTTTTCTACCAAAGACCATGGTTTCTGGTCAGTCTTACAGTTGTCCTTACACAGTCAGATGAAATTCTACCTTAGAAAGACCTTCTTGTATATGGAAAACTTATAGAAGATATCTTCTAAAAAACTAATGTGAGACTTTTTGGAATACTATATAGAAAGAAATATATCTTATCCTTGATGATTCTACATTACGGTTTCAATTCTTTGACAACTCCCTCACCCTGTCTGCCCATAATACTTTCAGTATCAAAAATTTGCTTTCAAATAAACAGACACAAAATTCTTCCATTACATGAAGGATTCATGTGAAAACTTGGAACAAGACTGGGGACAACTCAAAGCAGAAATGCTGGAGAAGGACTGAGTCAGCCTTTTAAAGAGTTTCTAGCTTAATATTATACAAATTGATCCTGTACTACATCCAAATATGTTAAGTAACACCACTGATGAGAAATAAATGCTTCTACCTCCTTCCATTTTAAAAAGTGTTTGCCAAGGTATGGGCATAGAAAACCATTAAAGATATTAATCTTGCCATTTCTCCTTTGATTGGTTCAGTATTAATTATGTATAGATACAGGAACTTTAATTGGTGAGCTGAACTCCTGGTAAAGAACTTCTTCTAAAGACAGATTGATGGATACATTTTCTGCAAGATATAGTCTTACAGAACAGCCTAAGGCATGAAGAGGCTACCAAACTTGTCCTAGCTCTCCAAAACTTGAAGAGAAGCACTTTCTCTACTACTCCATAACAGAATGAGGTAATTAGGGGCCGACAACCTCCTTCCACTGAGATACCACCCATTTGTATGTATTTTGTGCCTATCTGGGGAAGTTCTTTAGTCCTTTTAATACGTGAAAGTATGAGTTTTTTGTTCAGTTTTTGACATGTTGAATTAAAAAAATCTCTAGGACTAATATGAAAAGATTGATATTTTGAGACTAAAGCTACAGGAAGACTGATGTTAGATATATAGATCTGAGAGTCATCTGCATAGTAATGACAGAGTCATGGGGGCTTATGAGGTTATCCAAAGACAGTGCAGAAGAAGATAAAAGGACCTAGCACAGCATCTTAGTGAACACACATAGTAAGGGAGTATAGTATAGATAATGAGCCTGAAAAGGATACTAAGAAGGGGTTTTTAGATAGATAGGAAGCAAGTCAGAAGAGAGTAATGGCTCTTCTTATAATATATGTGAAAAGTTAGTACCTGACCAAGTATCACATGCTCATCTATCACTTCCATATCCCTCAATTTATAGATGAGTAAACTGAGGATTAGAAAAGTAAGTCTCACACTAGTAACATAAAAGAATTAGATTTGAATTCAGGTCCTCTAATGTTCTTCCTACTAAACCATACTGCTTACTCCAAAGCTAGATGCCTACAAGAAGATTTGATTTTATTTCTAATCTCAGACTTTGTTTCAAATGATTTAAGGAAGCATTTGACTGCCCTGATTTCCAGGAATTGAAAGATCCTCCCTTATGTTCTCCAAAGCCTTTCCCAAACTTTCTACCCTGAACTGACACTCATCTCTCTTAACTTTTTTCTTATTTTTTGCATTTATTTTATATTTAATTTTTCCCCAGTTACATGTAAAAATAATTGTTAGGGGGAGGAGCCAAGATGGCGGAGTAGAAAGACACACTTATGCTAGCTCCAAAACCACAGCCTATAAAATATCTGTAAAGAAGAACTCCTAACAAATTCTGGAGCACTAGAAGCCACAGAACAACAGAGTGGAGGAGATTTCTGTTCCAGAAAGACCTGAAAAACCTTCACCAAAGGTCAGTTGCGCACAGGACCAGAGAGGAACCCAGCCCTACATTGGCTGTGCAGCCCTGGGAGGAACAGATCCAAGCAGGCTTCAGGGATGGAATCTCAGTGGCCACGGGGGTCCCTCCACCCACAGGTGCTGCAGATCAGTGAGAGAGACCTCTGGGCTGTCTGAGAGGGGAGCGGGGTGTCTCCATAACTCAGGTCCCAGCGAGAGGCAGCAGCAGAGGCAGCAGGCGGCCAGAGGCTCCTGGAGCAGGCAGGAGCTCAGCAGGAGCTTCATTACAGAAGGTCTCTGCATAAACCCCCTGAGGAAACTGAGCCTGGGCAGCCACCCTGCCCCCACCTGAGAACTTGATTTAATCCTGAGTAGCAGCCAGCCTCCCCCTCCCCCCCCCACCGCCCTGAGGCTGGGGAGCAGCATTTGAATCTCAGACCCCAAGCACTAGCAGGGCAGATCAAGGCAGGAGTGGAGAGGACTCTCAGAAGTCAAGTAACTAGCTGGGAAAATTCCCAGAAAAGGGAAAAAAATAAGACCATAGAAGGTTACTTTCTTGGTGACCAGATAATTCCCCCCTTCCTTTCGGATGAAGAAGAGCAATGCTTACCATCAGGGAAAGACATAGGAGTCAAGGCCTCTGTATCCCAAATATCTGAAATAGATATCCAATGGGCTCAGGCCATGGAAGAGCTCAAAAAGGATTTTGAAAATCAAGT
>CM053770.1:352811296-352888093 GCA_028658325.1 Potorous gilbertii | reverse complement strand
AATTTTATTTTTCCTTGTCTTTAGGAATGGATGGATGGATGGATGGACGACCTTATATATAAGGTGCCAATTCCATTAAGCAAATACAAAAGGGAGACAAGTCTCTGCCCATAAATAATTTGCATTCAACTGAGGAATAAAATAGCAAACAATGGATTTGGAATCAGAATACATGAATCCTCATCATGAGTCATTATGTACTATCTATATGACTTTGATCACTGCTCTGGGTTTCTCGATATATATATATATATATATATATATATATATAGATATAGATATAGATATAGATATAGATAGATAGATAGATAGATTTATATATATGTGTGTGTGTGTGTGTGTGTGTGTGCGTGTGCAATGAGCATATTAGATTAGCCGATTCCTGGGGTTCCTAGTACTCTAAATCATATGGTCCTACTTATTACATCCCAGCCCACCTTGAAGTGAATTCTATATAAACATATAGAGAGAATTTCCTTAAAAGATCTATGATTCACTTAAATAAATATGAGGTAAGGCCAAGCTTCGGGTGAGAATTGCCCATTGGAAACATTAATTGAAAGTGATTATTGACCAGGGCAGAAGTTATATTAGCATTCAAATTACAGCTCAGTAGGTTTTTATGCTAATGGTACAACCAGAGTAGGCCAGACTGGGCCTGAAAAGTACAAGTGATAACACCAAAGTTCAAGGAAAGGGGTCATCTGTCAAGTGAATGCTAGGACGAAAACTTGCAAATGGAAGAGTCAGAGAGTTGAGTGGGAGATTAGATAGCAAGGCATATGAGTTGTCAAAGGGAGATAGATACAGGGGATGGCAAACCAGAAGCAAGTATTGTCATCAATGGTACATTTTATTATTAGACCTATAGAGTGGATGGTGGGGGATATTAATTTTAAGCACCAATTATCTTTATCTATCTTGTATGTGCATCTTTATTTACTTGTAGCCTTGAGACCAATGCTGCTTTTTCCTTTCTTTGTGTATACATTGAACATAGTACTTCAACTCTAGCAGGAACTTAATAAACATTTGCTGATTGATTGTGTTATATGTCTTTGTATCACCAATGTCCACCGCAGCGTTTGGCATATAGCAGAGACTTGATAAGTACTTATTCATTTGAATGTCACTTATGATGACTTCTAGGTTTTTCAACTTCATGAATTTCACCTGTATTATTTCGTATCTATTACTCCAAATCCAATATAGCATTTTATGTTGAACATAAAAATTTTCCAGGGAGAAATTATAGCTCTTAATAAAAACCTTTCCTTTTCTGCTGTATGATCTTGATGAGTAATTTCCAGTCCACCCTGCCATATCATAACACTTCCCCAAGGGTCTGAGCAGGATTCTGCAAGGGACACATTGATAGAAGTTGCCCATTATTATGCCCCAGACATAATGGATATCCATATATCACAGAATCGCAGAAATTTCAAGTGTAAGAGACTTCACTGACACTTAGTATAACCTATATCTGAACAAATTTCTCTATTTAGTGCTTCTTAAACTGTAAGTTGTGATCCTAGATAGGGTGAAGAAAAATTTGACAATAGTAAAAGGTTTCTGAATACACAAGGACCAGAAATTAATTAAAAATCAAACACATAATGAATTCAAGGCATTTCTGGCAGGGCTTGGTGGTGTTGCATACAATTTCACTATAGCCTTGCTTCTGAATACAAAACATATGCACTTTGCACTGTGCATACTCTCAGACCATGTGATGTCAACAAATGTAGCTGAAACCCTCAGAGGGACTGTGAGTGGAAAAAATTTAAGAAGCCTTGCCCTATAACATACTTGACAAGGGGTCATTCTATATTCGTTTCAAGACCTCCTTTGAGGGGGTTATGCTATTAGGGTGTGCTGGAGCACCGTTCCTACTGGTTTTTCAGTCAATTGCCAAATTTTGAGTGTCAGCATTTACACCTTAGAAGTTGACAAGCTACAAACCAGGACTTGATTTATTGTTTTGTTGATTGTCTAGACTTAAGAATGTGTTGATAATTCAGATTAAACTTAAAAGTGTATGTGCATTTTTATGAGCATTACAATGAACATAATATCTCTTGAAAGCTTCAAAGCAAAAAAAAGAATATTTTATATTGAATAATAGTAATCAATAAATGTATTTGTCCTTCCTTTTAGAGGGGGAGCATGACATCAAGAAAATGATGACATGACTTGCAGTTCACTTTAATTTGAGTGAGGGAGGGCTGTGCAAGGTTACCAGCCTCACTTTCTCCTCCAGAGTCATCTGAATCCAGTGATCAGATACTCATCTAGATGACTTGAAATGACCCAGTATGCCATGGAAGACCCTAGCCCTTTTAGTCTAAGGCCTTTTCAGGCATTCATTTAGAGTGAGGTAACACCCAATAGCTATATATTGTACGTGTCAATGGGTCTTGTGTCTTGTCATGTCCCAGCAAAATGGTAGTGGTGCTCAATGGGTACAAATTTCTCCTCATAAAGCTTTCTGATGTGAAAAATATAAAATAAAATAAACATATAATATTTTAAAAACTCTGTTTAATGGTGGTAGCATGGTAAAGCTGGTTGATCCTGATTTGGGAGTTTAAAAAAATATCATCATGACAATCTCACGAAACCCTTAAAAGCACTAATTGTAGTATCACATAAAACGAAAAATGAATCACAAACCAGAAGAGATTTACACATCCATGATATTAATGCAAGATATGAAATTGGGAAAAATTTAGTCTTTAAAACCAGCAAGGTCAAAACCACAGAACCATTGTGGTACTGAGATTACCACATTTCTAAATGGTAATTAAGTATAATGGAAAAAGATGTTATAAAATATAATTGATGTTATCTTAAAACACTTACTAAGCCTGATAATGGGGCACATTGGAAAACTGTACAAATTAATTTGATAACCAGGAAATGCTTCTCAAAATTTATGCTTTTTAAAATTTTTGTTTCTTCTAAATCATAAATGTGCCTTCTGCTTGAGTAGTCAATGGATGCAACAGTAACTACCTCTACAAGGATCCATAATTAAAATGACAGGAAAACATTAATATTAGGCAGGGCTAAAATAAATCATTGATACATTTTTTTTCCTTTGGACAGCATCAAGAACTCATGCTGCTTTCAGGGCATATTTGCAGAGACTGAATCAAACATAGGCTTGCTCTTACATTTTGATTTTTCCTTCTAAGGAATATAACTTGAATTTTAATATTCAAACACAGGTGATATTTTAAACTCCACTGGTATGGTATTTTATGCCATTAAAATCTTTAGCATTATTCCTGAGAAAAAATAAACACTGAATAGGATTTAAACTTAGCTTATTGGTGAAATAACCATTATTCTTAAATGCACAGAAAGAATGGATCTTAGAGAAAGTGATAACAAAGAATACCTTTAAAAAGGTAACAGAGTTTATTTTCTCAACTTTAACCTTACTAAGGGTAGGGGATAGTATAGTGCAAGGGTAAGGAACCTGTGTCCTCAAGGTCACATGTGGCCTTCTAGGTCCTCAAGTGTGGCTCTTTGAATCCAGACTTCACAGAACAAATCCCTTTAATAAAATTTTTTTTTCTCCGCAAAACTTGGACTCACTCAAAAGGTTGCACCCAAAAACCTAGAAAGCCACATGTGGCCTCAAGGCAGCAGGTTCCCCACCCTTGGTATGATGAATAGAGCTCTGGGCTTGGTGTCAAAAAGAGCTGAGATCAAATCAAGCCTTAAGGCACTTACTAGCATTGGGAACCTGGGCAAGTTACTTATTTTCTGTTTACCTCAGTTTCTTCTTCTGTAAAAAGAACATCACAATAATACTTATCTGCCAGGGTTTTTGTGAGGATAGAATGAGATATTTGCAAAGTGTATTATAAACCTTAAAGTGCTATATAAATACTAACTGTGGTGATGATGATGCTACAATAATTCATTTTAGTCTGGAGGAAATGAATTTGAGTTTACCTCTGACACACATTGGCTTTCGGGCAAGTCATTTATCCTTTAAATGTTTTAGGCAACTCTCTAAAAATGTAAGTTTCAAAATGAGTGCCTATATTAATTGGTTGATACAATTCCTCATAAGAATTTCTCTTTACTCATGAAATCAGAGGTGAGGTCCAAAAATAGAGATGTAAATTAATATGAGATGTAACATCAGGAATTAGATAGACAGCCCAACCTTGGATTCATTCAAGAAGTCCTTTGTTCAGAAATGCTATTAATACCTACTATCTGCGTGACCTTGAGTAAGTCACTTAGTCACTATCGGCCCTAGACAACTAAGACTCTTGAGTTATAGGCAAGTAGCTGATCTGCATCAGGGAAAGATGTTTCCACATCTGGAGTTTTCTGAACTAACAAAGCACAGACCCTGACCAAAGTGAAACAGCTTATCACAAAACTGGAAATGTGTACTACAAAATATGCTTGAGATTTTATACCATGCTGGACCTGAAAACAAATAAACAAAACCGTGGCAGGTCCTCACCATCATGATGATGAAGCTACTGAGATGTTAAGTTATACTTTACTTTTAGTGTTCTAAATCTTGAAAGGTAATTTCTATGATTTACAGCTAGTTAACAATGGGAAAAAAAAGTAGAATAACTTTAGGAAGTTCAACAGTTTCCAAGAAAAATTTAAAAAGCTCTAGCAAAGCTGCAAAATGTGACAATATTGCAATAATAGTGGTCTTATCTACCAAATTGTACCTTTATATCTAGACTAAATACATGCAACTAGGTGGCACAGTATCTAGCATTTGAAATCAAGAAGATTCATCTTCCTGAGTTCAAATCCAGTTCAAATCCACTTACTATGTGACTCTGGACAAGTCATTTAACTTTGTCTCAGTTTATCATTTGTTAAATGAGATGGAGAAGGAAATGGCAAATGTCTCCAAGTATCTTTGCCAAGAACCCACATAATGGAGTCATGAAGTGTTGGACATGAATAAGGAACAATGAAATCAGTCAGTCTAGATTCTCTCTCTTTCTGTGTATGTCTATATGTATGTATGCATGTGTGTGATGCATGTGCATATATATACTATCTTGCAAACTTATTTTTATGTATTTGAATATATAAATTTATGAATATTAAATATTATAAAATACTGAGAAAACATGCCACATAAAAAGTTAAGATTTTTTATTTTAGTTTGGTTTTGTGTTGTTTTCAAGGTCTATCTTTCCTGACTAATCTAATTCTTGGTTAGAGGCTTTAGAAACTTCCAAAAATGTTTCAAAATAGAATTTCTACTAGAGTTCTACTAGAGAGGCAATATGGTGAGGAAATACTTGAATTCAGAAGATTTGAGTTTGAGTCCCCAGTCCAACATTTACTGGTAATGTGACTTTTGAATATCTCTATGATGAGCCTTAGTTTCATTTGTAAAATGGGACTGATGATAATTTCTTTTTACCTTTAAAGAAACTTTTACTAGCTAGGAGTATTGTAGGTATACTTGATACAGCACTAGGTTTGGAGTCAGAAAGACCTAAATTCAAATCCTACCTCATATACAATAGCTGAGTCTGAACAGGTTGCTTAATTTCTCTCAATCTGAGTTTTCTCATTTTTAAAATGTGGAGTGAATGAAATGTGCATGTATATATACATAAAACGATGTGTCAGACCGTCCTTTTGATAAGTGTTAATAATCATCTATCAATATTGATAACAAACAACTCATTTGATGATATGGATGATGATATCCACAATGACCTCCTAGGAGTGCTGTGAGGACCAAATGAGATAATATATAGAAAACATTTTGCATACTTTAGTGTGCTATATAAATGATAGTTATTGTTATTGCCTATCTTAGAGTTAGGTTATGAAGAAAGTACTATGTAAAGCACAGTAGAAATCTCATTTTCATGTAATTTTATTATTTTTATGACCCTTGTGAATGATTTGGAAAAGAAAATCGAACTGTCTAGATTGGATCTGGTTGGCAATATTTGCACATCCCTTCTTCATACCTTCCTCAGTATTTCCTTATCCTGCTCCCCCAATGGCAAAAAAACAAAAACAAACCACCAAAGTTCTACTCAAAACCAAGATTCTCATATAAATCAAAGGAATGGGGAAAGGAAGAGAGCAGCAATTCTAAGGTCTTCCAAATCAATTTTCATTACGTACACTTTATTTTCATGACTAATACAGTTTTGTTTCGTAACCATTTGTCTATGCAACAGATTTATGACTCTCAAATTTTAGTCTACAAAGACTAGATGGTAGGATTTTCAATAATAAAACTAAGCCTCTGCATCATGAAATTGTGTTTAATGAACATTACACTAAGGTAACTCCAGGGAAGAGAATGGATTTTTCTGTTTTTTGCTCCCCAAAAATAGATTTAGAAGTTTCTAAGGAGGGAGAAGTCACTACTCCATATCTTTGTGGGGAAAGCAGAGAAGGGAGAGGAAAGAATAAGTCTTTATATATACTTATTATGTGCTCTGCATTGTGCCAAGAGCTTTTTTATAAATATGACCTCACTTGATCCCTTCAACAATCCTGCAAGGTAGGTATTAGTATCCCATTTTACAGCTGGGGAAACAGAGGCAAAAAGAGAGCAAATAATTTTCCCAGGGTCATCCAGCTAGTAAGTGTTTGAGGCTGGATTTGAATCGAGGTCTTTCTGACTCCAGGCTCACTCTATCCATTGACCTCATAAACTTTTTTCTGAGTTTCTCAAATATATTTTAAAATGTATGTTGGTGTGTGGGGGGGTGCAGAAGCCTATTCCCTTTAAGAAGGGAATAGGAAGAAGAAATTGGAAGAAGCTGGGACGCAGAGAGTATAAATTAAAGAAATCTCAGGGTGTTTCAAAGTGACTCATATTAACTCCAGGGTTCAAATAGAAGGTGGAAATCAAAATCTGATTCTTGTTGGAAAAAAAAAATATTCCATGCCAAAAACAGCATTTCTTGCTCTTATGGAGTTTGTTAGGGGAACAAACAAATCATGAAACAAATTACAAAGTAAATTACATTATGAAACAATTATAAACAAAGTAGTTCTCACTTGTGAAAAATATAGAGGAGACTAAGAGGGAAGACTTCAAAAACTAAACTGGAATGTTAAAGAAGCACTTAAAGTCTTTTTGGCAAATTGCAGCCCATAGTTGAAGGCATTTGATGCCAAATCTTCCCTAATTTGCCAAAAGCCAGAATGTTCTGAAGGAGATAAAGATCTAGAAACAAGCTGAAGTTTTTTGGCATGTAAATTACTATATTAAGAAAGACAATGAATGAGGCAAACCAGGGTTAGATGAAATAGTTAATAACAGATTATTTAATCAGGAAGTACTTAATTTGTACCTAGCTGCTTGTATATCCTTAGTCTTTTTCTAAGGGTCATCTATAATTAATCCAAGATTAATTATTAGTGATTAGCTAGCATTAAAACATGTCATTTTTAACAAATTATCCAACTATGGAAAAAGCAAAATTGATTGTGTACAATGTTCTTAGTCATTCATACCTATGAACGACTTACTAGCTGAACCATACAGCATAGTCAACCTATGGGTTAGTAGTCACCTACAATTCAGAATTGATGCCCAGAATGAATTACATGGCCTATTTAGGATCCCAAACCCATAATTTGATAACAGATATTTTGTTTACTTCAAGGCCATTAATTGCTGGAATAGAAATGATGAAAACCTTATGGGAGAGGTATTAATGAGAGGTGAGTTGTGACTGTTCTTTTTTAACATTTGTAGTAGAGAATAAGAGGAAAACAATGCAAACTCTGATAAGCACACTCAAATTTTAGGGAAGAGATTTCAAAGTACACTGAGAAATGATAAGTAGATTGCGTTGGATTAAAATTCTACAACATATTTCAGCCATTGATGGATAAGAATCAAGAATGAAATATTTAAGAATCTAAAAGGAAACAATTCTAATGAGAAGAAAAAGGTAGATGGATTTGTCGGTAGAGACTGATGTGAGTGCAGAGGGAATTCACCAACCATCATGGGCTTTAAAATAGACATATATAGGAGTTGGAAGCAGAGGGGAAATAACAGAGGACAGACAAAATACATGGTATCATACTCTAAGAATAGGAAATATTAAAATACAGAATGTGCTAAGGCAGGAAAGTAAACCTAGGATTAAAAAAAAACTATTTTAAAGGAAATAGAAGGATCAAAGATGGGACAGGTTATCTCTGGGTAGATAGGATGATGATAAATGATAATGAAGGGAAGGAAGAATCTCTCATCTCCCATTTTACTTCTATTTTCTCTTCCATTAATCATAATCTTTCAAAACAGGGAGGGATAAATCTAGTAGAGACTTGATACTCACACAGCTACTGTCTGAGGATGACCTGAACTCAGGTCCTCTTGAGTTCAAGAGCCATCACTTGATCCACCGTATTAACTCCCTGCATCTCATCTTTCTAACCTTCTTTGAACTGAGTTAAATTGGTGAGGTTAGTCTATTTTTTAAAATGTACAAATATTTTTGTACTGAAAAAAAATTGACTGAAAAGTAGTTTGAATGAATAATTAGTCTAACCAAGAAAAATCTAAATTCTGAATAAAAAAAAAAACTCCTACAAGCTTTCATGGTTCATTCTTTCAACAAAATCATAACCTGAAAATCATTTGATAATGGTTGAATCCAATTCAATCTGGGTTGCTTTTATCCCCAGAAATAGAGGCAAACAGAATTTAGGTAACAAACCCATGTTGTATGACACCATTAAGCTGACAATAGCACTTTTACCTTGTCAGTATATTCAGATCTCATTTGTATAATGTTGAGGAAAAGACATACAATTCCAAATTATATAGTTAGATTTTTGACCACTAAATCATTGGGACAGAATAGAGTTCTAGATCAGAATTCTCTTTCATTAAGACCAATCTTCTCACCAAAGGAGATGAAGGTTAAGTGATTTGTCCAAGATAGTGACTTGCCACACAAATAATAATTATCAATGGTAGGTTTTAATCCTCTTTATCTGGTGCCAGAAACAATGTTCCTCCTACTTCTCACACCATTTCCATATACCCTTCCTCCATATCTAGACATCTCATAAAAAAGTGTACCAACCACAGATAAAAATGGCATATTTAAAGGTTATAATACTTTTTCTTTTAGAAAGTCATAGGAAAGAAATTTAAAATACTTTGTAATACTCTAATAATTTAGAAATATCTAAGAAAATAATACTCATACTTATTCTCAAGTAGATTGGCTGAGAAAAAGGGAGAGAGGAAGATAAAGGAAGATGGAGATAGGAACAAGGAGAGGGAAAGAGAGACATGCAGAAAGAAAATCCAAGTAGCTTCTTTTACTTGCAAATGTTAAAAAGTTTAAATTCTCAAATCTAAATCCAAGCTCATTTACTTAACAATATTCAAAATGATGGGAATTTTTTTTTTCTGGGTGACACATAAGTTCATTGAAAGCAATAAGATTCTTTTGGTTCAATTTTCAGTTAAAAATATAAACTATTTCAAGCTTAAAAACAATGTAAATGTTTGGGCATTTGTGTGTGGTAGTTAGGTCATTAAGACAAATTCTTTTAAAGGTGGAAAAAGAGCTTAGAAGTTAGTTTAACCTCCTAATTTTAGAGATGAGGAAGCTAAGACCCAAAGAGGTGCAATTACATTAGACCTACAGAAAATAAGTATTGGTGTCAATACACACACACACACACATGTGTATATATGTGCATACACATATAGCTATGTATACACATGCAAATATATGTTAATTACATATTTATGTGCATCTATATAAATATGTCCTATTCAACATTTATGAATTGTCATTTATGATATTTATGAAATTTAAGACAACAGACATATTTTATGTACATTGAAACATAGTGGACTCCTATTTCAAGAACAAAGATAGGATTCACTTCAAAATAAATCAGTAGAAGCATTGCTATTCACATCTAGTACAATTTAGAATATCTACATTCTTAGTACCTATTTATCATAAACCACAAAAAACAAAGAAAAAAAGTATAGGCTTTAGACTTTTCCTGTCCAAATACACTCAAAAGAGACTAGATACTGTTTTTAAATTAAATTACAATTGCTGTTCACCTCCTCTTTACCTTAAATTTATAGGTTTTCCAATATCAAATCTCTTTTTGAATACTTGGAATACTCCTTCTGCCACATCTTCAAGAAAAGTGATTTTTTTCCCTTAAGTTTCCCTTTGTGTTCTCCACTTATGTCACCCATTAGGGCTGCTATACATTCATTCTCTGTACTTGGAAGTTCCAAATCTACTTTCTCAACAAGCATTTTTTATATTTGCCTAAATAATATATTCAATGCAACATTTCTTAATTATGCATTTATACATAGATAAATATCTTCATTTCAACATTTATTAAGAACCTTCTGGGTGCACATCACTTTTAGGCACTTGGTGGCATGTACATTTTAGAGATGAAATGGATATTGCTGACTCTTGGAGTCAGAAGACCTGAATTCAATTCTCATCTCTGACACATTCAAGCTCCATGACTCAGGGCAAGTCCCTAAACTTTTCAGTTTAAGTTTTTGAGAAGGTGCTGACCTTCATTGATAGAAAGCCCTTCCTCATTCGAAGTTTCCTGTGACAGTGAAATCACAGGTCTCTATCCTATGATTTCTCATGAGAAGTACAGAACACAGTGCCATATACCTTCAAAACATTGTCACAGAAACCTAATATGATTTGTTGAAGAACTGTCCAAATGATTCATATATCCTTCTTTGTATTTCTAAGAATTCGTCTTTCTACAAATCTATACATAATATTAGAATTAAAGAAAAAGAAATCAAAATTCTGAAGAACATGATTATTTTTCAGAAAGTGGAATAAGAAAGACCTAGCTCCCCTGGCAAAATCAGCACTGTATAAAGGATTGACTCTGGAGTCAAAGGACCTGGATTCAAATTCTACATTTGACATTTGCTACCTTTGTGGCCTTGGGTGAGTCACTTATCCCTTCTTGGCCTCAGTGTCTTCCTCTATAAAATTAGGGCTTTCCAATAGATGACTTCTGAAGTTCCTCCCAGCTCTAGATCAATAATCTTGTTATAGAAAGGACAGACTTTACACTGCATCTAATAAAACTACTATAGCAATGTGGCATAATGGAAAGTTAAGTCAACAAGCATTTGTTAAGTACTTATTATGTGCCAGGCATTGCACTAGGCACCAAATCTGGGGCCTGGATGAACCTAAGTTTGAATCTTAATTCTGATATGATGACTTTATGAGCATGAGAAAGTCACTCTCTCTGAGCCTGTATCCTCATCCACATGATGAGGACAACAATACCTTATCTGCTTCACAGGGCTCTTGTGGAGCTCAAAGGAAACACTGCAAAGAAAATCTTTTATAAACCTTAACATATTCCAGAAATATTAGTTTTTGCTTTTGCCCAAGTCCCCCAAAACCAGTTTATGCCACTAACAGACTAATGTTATGTTATGGGATATTCTAAGACCCCTGAATTCAAGTCATCTTCTACAAGATTTTAAGTTCCATGAAAAAAATGACTCTTTTTATCAAAAGTTTGGATCTTTCTCATGCTTCACACAGTAGGCACATAATTAATGTTCATCAAATTCAAATGTAGGTTCAGAAGAGAACCCAGGCTCATTTTATGAAACTCAAAACTTTTTCTTGTCCGTATGGGTATGCATGATCACAGATAGCTGGTAATAGAGTTCAGAGATCATCTACTTTAACCCACTCATTTTATGGATAAGGAAATTTTGATGCAGAGAACTTCAATGAATTGTCCCAAAAAATAATTAATAAGTAGTAGATGTGAAATTCAGTCAGGTGTTTTAATTCCAAATTCAGTATTCTTTCTCTTGTACCATATGATCTATATGTTTGAATGACTGTATGAAAAAATGAGTGAATTTATAATTGATAGTGATTCGTTCATTTGTTCATTTGAATTCATTGTTCTTTCCACTGTGCCATACAGTTATGTGCATGTGTACATGTGTGTTTGTGTGTACTTATGTTTCTATTTGTCTCTGTCAAGTATGAGGAAAGTAGGATTGGGTAAGTAAGCAGTATCCCTTCAAAGGCCAAGCACTAGCCTCACTCATCGAGCAAAATATGCCAAGAACATTCCATATGAGTAAAAAAAATGTTGATAGCTTAAAGAGAAGAATCCAAGGAATGACATTTCCATAAAACAAATGACACTGAAATCTAGGGAAATGCAGTATTTCCTTGAATGGAATTGGAGGAATGAAAATTTACCCCTAAAATAACCTTCAGTTCTTGAAATGTGTGCATTCTGTCCTATAAATATAGATTTGTGCCACATAGGTATTTCTGAAGGTGATTTTTTTGAAAATTTGGTTCAGGTTTTAGCTTCTATTTCTCCTGATTGATGAACAGAAACCTGCTGCAACTATCAGTACTGAAGTAGATAGTATTTCTGAATACATTTCATTTGAAACTGATATCACTGGGTCAAGTCATAGACAGTTTTGTTTCTTTTTATGGGATTCCACTGGATTTAGGATTTAGAAGATTTTTGAGTCATTTGCGTATTAGAAATTAACAGTAAAAATTCAATTCTTTCATTGGAATGGTACTGAAACTCTCACAGAACTGGGAAGTTAGGTGGCAGCTGTAAACTAGAATGTCAACATATTGGTTGAGTCTTCTCAATACTTTAAGATTTAAATAATATTGAAGAGATAAATATTTTGTATTGGATAGTCTCCATTCCTAAAACTATTGACTGCTTTTTAAGGCATTGAGTGAATTGCTTATATCTCAAATTCTTCACTTTAATTCATTGACTGTGGGTTTAAATTATACTTTTATAGTTCATCACCAAAGCACCTATTCTTTGTTCTACCTCTTACATGTCCATCTTTTCTACTATGAAGGTGAAGTATAATAGGTGAAAATGAGTGCTGCTAGACCAGCCTGTTCCCTCAGGATGAGATCAGAGTACTTCTATGCATGTTGATCAGAGAAAGAAATGAAATACAGGTGACCAATATGTGTATATATACACATATGGATATAGACATATGCATTGATATTGCATTTTTTATTTTAGTGTAATCAAGGGCCTCTGATTGAATTATGTGATTAAAGAAGTTCTTCCTCATCCATTAATGCACCTGGGAAGATTTGAAGGAAGACTCACACCTTTTGTTAATGAGGCACTGGTTCTCAAGGGTTGTGATGTCCTCTGACTCTGCAAAATATATAAATACTCTGAGGGTGAGGTTTTACTTTGGGCCTTAGTTTTTGGATGAAGGTTCATGTGCCAAATGAGAGTCTGGCAAGCTGCCAAGTAGACCCCCAGCTTTGAAAACCCAGGTGCTGGTGCTTCTCTTTCTGGTAACTATGTATGTATGGTCAAACAATTATCTGTCTGTTAATCTGTGATGTATATATTGCTTATGTCAGACAGCTGGAAGCACTGTCTGTTGATTTGAATTTCTTAGTATTTTCTCTGAAGTTTTTCACCTGAGCTAAGTGAATGACACATGTGCTTGATTAAAGTGATTGTTGACCCCTCAAGTTGCTTTTAGAAAAGCAGATCAAAGAACATATGATAGCAGACCCTCTTGTGTATGGCTGGGTCCTTGCTTTTACAACATATAAAACATAAACACACACATCTAAATTGTGTGGATATGTATGTACACAAGGAAAAAGAGGTGAAATATATTTATAAAGTGATAAAAGGAAATTAATTAATTAAATTAAACAGCAGGCAAAAATGGAGATAGTTCTTTATTTTTTAGAGCCACCATTCTAATTGGGTGACCAGGATTGTGTCCTTTAGCAGGCATTTGCCCCAGGGTAAGATTCTTCTAAAAAGTTTTATTAATGTCACTGTTTTTGCATTGCATTCATTGACAAATAGATTTTTCTTCCCTTTGTAATCCATAAACATTCTCTTTTACCATTTTTTAGGCCAGTTCACCAAAATTAAATGACACATCAACCACAGTTGACCTCACAAATAATATTCTACATCCATAACGCTCACCTTCACTAGAATGAAAAAAGAGAGATTAATGATTAATTTTTTTTTCTTTTCTGGGGTCAAGTTTCATCATTATAAGTCATTGAACATTCTCTTTCATTTTAAGAGACAGACTGGTGGCAGAGTAGATAGACTGCTATGCTTGGAGTAAGAAAGACCAGATGTAATATAGTCTGAGATCCTTACTATCTGTGTGACCCTGAGCAAGTCACCTCACTTCTCTCCACCTGTTTCTTAATATGTGAAATGGAAGTAATGACGGCACGAACTTCCCATGGTTGTTGAAGACCAAATTAGATAATAACTTGTAAGGCAATTTTTATACCTTACAGCATTTTATAAACCATAGCTATTATTATTTTATCACTCTCTCCACTTACATTGTCGTCAACACATATACTGGTGTTTTTGTTCTCCATGCTGCATCAGTTCATATCAATCCTCTCATGAATTCTTAATTTTTCTCTGAATTATTCACATTCATCATTTCTTATGGTACAATAATATTCCATCAAATTCATATTACTTACTTTGTTTAGCCATTCCCCAATCGATGAACATCTTTTATTTCCAGTTTTATACTCTCAGGAAAAGTGCTGCTATGACTATTTTGGTATATATTGGAACTTTCCATCACTGACCCACTTGAGTTATAGATCAATGGGATCTCTGGATCAACAGATATGGATATTTCTGTTATTTTATTTTTTTGTATAACTCCAAATAGTTTCCCTGAATGACTGAACTAATTTTCAGCTCCTGCCAAGAGTGTAGTTAATCCAGCAACTCCTCCAATACTGACTATTGCATCAGAGACTATTTTTACCTTTCTGCATAGTCAGCACTTAGCTCAGTGCCTAGCACATAGTAAGCACTTGATAAATATTTGTTGACTGATTGCTTTTGTCATCTCCAACAATTTGCTGACTATGAGCTACTTTAATTTGAATTTCTCTTATTATTTGTGATGTGGAGCAAACTTTGATATAGTCATTAATAGTTTGTGTTCTTTTGAGAAATATATTTTTTCATATCTGTGTTCATTTATTACATAATTGCTTCAGATCTTATCAATTTTTAAAAATTTCTACAAATCTTAGATATGACTGCTAACTGATATAAAATTTTTTTCTCTCAAAGATCAGATTCAAAGTAGACATTTTAATGGAGTATAGGAGCAATGACCTAGAGATTAGAAGGGACCGTAGCAAGCATTTGATCTAAACTCATTTTACAGATGGGGAATCTGAAGGTCAGATATAGGAATTAGCTCATCCAATGTTGCACAAGTAGTATTTAGCTGAGTTAAGATTCAAATCTAGGTCTTCTGAGGCAGCATAATAGCTCAGTAGATAAAATGCTAAACTTGAAATCAAGAATATATGAGTTCAAATCTGACCTCAGGTGCTTATTGTGTGATCTGGCGTACATCACCTCACCTCTGTCTGCCTCAAATTTTTCAGCTGTAAAAGCGTTGCTGTGATAATTGAATTAGACAATATTTGTAATAGTAGGTATGTAATAATGGTCTGTTGCCTTCCTTCCTTTGACTACAAAATCAGCACTCTCCAAAGAATTTCTTTTTTGACTCCTCTAAGGAAGAAAATGGGGGCAGAACTAGGGATAAAGTGATGTTTAAAAAGTTCAAAAGACATAAATTCTGGATAATTTAATAATTTTATTAATAATGCTAGTATGTTTATTAATAAAAATGATGGTCATTTATTTGGCCATCTCTTTCTTAGAACAAAGACAATCATGGAGGTGGGCTTAGGGCTTATATGCCAAGTGGAAGAGAGGTGTTCTGGAGGGTGGCAATCAACTCTGATTAGTTAACAATTACTGAGGGACTGAATATTATGAGAGATTGAACTCTGATTAAGTCATTTACTTCTAAACTAGCCCCAACCTTGGACAATCCATTCAAAGAATTTATCCCCACCCAAACCTGAGTAGAGCGCAATGGCTTGCCTACTTGGGTGGGGTCTGTACAAGAAAGTCAATCCAATCTCATTATCAGTGATGTCATTCAAGAGTCTCAACTTTTGAAATCAGTACTTAATAAAGGAGAGAACTTTTAGATCTCCCCAAGTCAGTGGTTATTAATAATCATTTCTCTCAGTAGCCAAAGTAGGGTCTGGGGCAGGCATTATGGACTGTGTGAGGGATGTGTGCAGATGAGTGGGGGTGGGGTGGTGTGTGTGAAAGGAGCAGCTGCTTGAACCAAGTTCTGGTCCAATCTTGAAACCACTACAAAACATGTTTCCCTACTCAGGGAGGGGGAACAGTCTAGGTAGTGGTTGTGCTATGTGTGTGTGTGTGTGTGTAGGGGGGTGTTAATAGAAGCAGGTGTCCAATTTTAGTTGAGGGGTGCCACTTAAAATGAAAGGGGGAGGAGAGTAAGAAGGAAGGAGGGAGCTCAATCCTGCTCAATGGCTGTGCATTTTTGGAGATAACTCTGCCTTACATGTATTTGGGAAACTATTTCTCTTTTTCCAACTTCCCTGAAGCAAGTAGGAAAAGGAGGACTGGACTGAATGGATGGTGAGAAAATTTTTGAGA
The DNA here is from genome assembly GCA_028658325.1 of Potorous gilbertii. NCBI lineage: Eukaryota > Metazoa > Chordata > Mammalia > Diprotodontia > Potoroidae > Potorous > Potorous gilbertii. Next base: position 352,871,503 of record CM053770.1, on the reverse strand, counting down.
TTGAAAGTGACAATTTCAGGTACCATGAACACTAAAGGGGATGAGGCAGGACAAACCTAAGAGGAAGAACTACTTTCCAGAACCAGTAGTTCATGGTTGTATGTTGGGGGAGGGATATGGGTGTCTGATAAGTATTTCAAGCGAAGTAAAGCAGGAAGGGAAGCATTACCATTGGCCAAAGTAGAAGACCAATGTTCCATAGAGATGTCTGTGCCTCCCCAATTTTGGAGGCGTTTTTTTCCTGAAGACTTTGACCTCCCAAAATACCCACAGATTGGTTTCAAGTATGATTCATGAGCGAGCAGTGGTGTGATGCTTAGAGCCAGAGTACTTCTAGAAGATCTGATGCCCCCTGCCTTCATTCATCTGCCTTACTTGGCAGGAAGAAGAGGGGCCTTTGCCCAGTAAGTGTCAGTGTCACTGCTCTATTGCCCCCAAAGGAGGCCAAATAGCAATCACTTGGTGGAAAGAGCTCTACATGGGGGATCAGGAGACTTAGTTCCAATCCCTGCTCTGAGAGTCACTTTCCTGTCCTGTTACCCTTTATGCAAATGAATAGTCTGAACAAGGCGATCTCTTTACTTCCATCCCTATTGGTCTATGACATTGGGCTTCATCTTACTCCACTTCAGTTCAGCCTCAATTTCACTAAGACTTGGACATTGCCCAAGTCAGAAAATGTTGGATTAGATGGTCCCTGACATTCCTTCTAATTTTAACAGAATAATTTGAAAGCATTTTATTTGGGGGAAAGGTCAGCTTTGCACTCTCCTTCAGCTCTTTCCCCAAAAGTATCTATATTTTTGTGGTAAACATCATCATTCCGCATTCCTTTCCCCCTTAATATTCAGCTTTCTTGGAAGCCAAGTGTGAATGAAACAACTAACCTTTGTGGTAATTGTTCCAGATACATAAATTCCAAGTTACAGTTCTGCCTTAAACTAATACTGCTAGACATTTCTTTTTCTTAAATAGCCACCACTTTTTTGAAGGTCAGTTGTAAGCTACTAACCTTGTCTACCTCTAAGGTACCTAATGACTGTCCCTTAAATAGTAGCTTTCAAGTTGAATTAGTAGGAAAGTGAAATTTTTATTTTTATTAGAACTTTACCACTGTGTTATTTCTCTGGTTAACTCCATATTTACATTCTTTTAAAAGTTTATCAGGCTCCAGATTTCTTCTTACATCAGCATAGAGACAATAAACAACATATCTTTGAGTTTTACTGGTTTCTGAACTTCCTCTATGTTGGGTTCACTTTTTTTTTTTAACAGAGATATAATTTTCCTGCATTTTAAAGTAAATCCAGTAGTCACAGACCATGGTAACACTGGCACATCACTAAATTTCAGTGTTTGACATGGAATTAGGCAGATCTATGTTTGAATCCTGTTGCAGACACTTAACTATCTGTTTTCCCACTCAAGTCACTTCACCTATCTCACCCCATTTCCTCATCTGCAGAATGGAAATTATAATAGTGTCTACATCAGAGATAGGATTGCTGTAAAAATTGGATGAGATAACATGAACATGTTTTACAAATCTTAAGGCACTATATAAATTCTAACTATTAGCATAGTTCTTCTTTTGTGGAATTTTTATTTTATTTTAAAATTATGGAATAAAATAAGTATTTCCACAACATAACATAATAAAATATATAATTGCACACGAAACTGCAACTCTATTATATACAATTTGTAATTCCTTTTAAATATATAATAAAGTTATTATGTAAATTTCTTTTTTCTTTTTTTTCCTTTTTTCCCCTTTTCCATACTAGACATGGCTACTATTAGAAACAAATATGTTTATATTTGTTATAAAATTATTCCATACAAACTTCTATTTATTATATCTTCCTCTGGATGCAGATAACATCTTTCTGCATATATCCTTTATAGCTTGGATATTTATGATAGTCAAAATGACATTCACTCAAAGTCTTTCTTAAAACAATATTACTGTAACTGTATACCACGCTCTCTTGGCTCTGCTCATTTCTCATTTCACCATTTTGTCCAAGTCTCTCCATGCTTTTTTAAGATCATTAAGCCCATGATTTCTAACAGCACAATAGTATCCATCACAATTGTATACCATGACTTATTCAAACATTCCCCAACTGATGGATATCCCTGCAATTTCCAGTTGTTTAACACCACAGAAAGCTGCTATAAACATTTTTGAACATACAGACTTTTTTTTCTTTTTCTCTTAAACATCTTTGGAAATAGACCTAATAGTGGTATTACTGGGTAAAAGGGTACAGGTAGTTTAATAACACTTTGGGCATAATTCAGAATGTTCTTTTCATTATCATAATTAATGGGACAAATATGTGGTGCAGCAGATAGAGCACCAGGTTTAGAGTCAGGATAAACTGAGTCCAAGTCCATCTTTATACATTTTTACTAGCTATGTGACCTTGGGCAAATCATTGAACTTCTGTTTGCCCATATATACAATGAGGATAATTTTAACAGTTACCCTTCAGAGTTGTTGTGGGGATTAAGAGATAATAGTGGTAGAGTACTTAGCACTGTGCCTGGATGTAGAAAGTGTTACATAAAGTTAATATTATCCTTAGTATTACAAGGTTGTACACAGGAACAGAACTACTTTTCAGATACAGTGCTTTATATGTCATCAGTTTTAAAAATATTATAATAGCATTTATTCTAGGAAAATAGCTCTCAAAAAGATTTTAAGTAAATAAAACCAAAATAGGGCCTTTTAAACTCTGTTATGGGTAAGAAGAAAAATGAAACATGAAGAACAACACTGTTTTGGGTGGGGGAGATGAAGACACAGAAAAGTGATAAAATTAACTCTTATTTTTCTTCAGTTTTCTCTAACAAGGAAAAATAATTGTTGGATGAGGATGGAAAAAACAAAATTGACTATCAGAGAAAGGAAACCTAAGATAAATGAGATGATAAATATATATAGCTGCTTTTCATGAGTTCCAATTTCCATACACATCCATTAGTACTATAACAATTAGTTGCAGATGTGATGACACTTAACAAATCAAAGAATGGGAGAAATGCCACAGGAACATGGGGATGGGGATAAGCAAATACTGTTGTGACTTTTTAGAAAGAGAGGAGTAATTATTTAAACTATATAGTTGGACTTAGAGTCCTGGCCAAATTGCAGAACGCATTGGTTTTGCTTTGAGATTGGATTTCTTTATCTTGCTCAGGATGGAAGTGTAATAGACATGCATAGACCTGATACCACGACCAATCAGTATAAGGTATATGACCTTCTCCATTTCTCCTGTCTTTAGAAAGTGTGACAGCCCTACCAAGACCAAGGGTTTGCCATATTAGTGATCAATTTAGTGCACATTTAATCAGCTTTACGCTCACTGTTGCACAGAATTCTGAAACTTAAGTGATCTTACCAGTCTCAGTACATCTTCTAGCCCAGTATCTGAAGAACCGGGATAGCAACCATGTACCATTACATTTGACAAAATATTAGAATATATTATCAATGTGTGTAAAATGAATGTGTGTATGTCTATGTATGCAAATATATACTTATATATGTATAAGTATTTATATAAATAGGCATAGATGGATCTAGTTTAGACATACCAAAGATATATGCATGTCTACATAGAGTCATCTAGTTTATTTAGGAGAAGTATAAAAGCTAGGTGGGTCCAGTGGATAAGAACACTGAATCTTAAATCCGGAAGACCTTACTTGAAATCTTGTTTCAGACACTTACTAGCTGTGTGACTCTAGGAAATTCATTTGACTTCTATATGCCTCTTGTTTGATTGTTTCCATTGTATTCAACTCTTCGTGACCCCATTTTGGGGTTTTCTTGGCAAAAATACTAGAGTGGTTGGCCATTTCTTTCTCTAGCTCATTTTTATAGATGAGCACAGTCACACAGCTAGTAAGTGTCTGAGGGTACATTTGAACTCATGAAGATAAGGCTTCCTCATTCCAAACCCGGTGTTCTATCCACTGTGTACCTTAGCTGCCTCAGTTTCCCCCAAATGTCAAATGGAGGGAATAATAGTACCTATCTCACAGGGTAGTTGGGGTGTGAAATGAGACAACATTTGTAAAGCTCTTTGAAAACTTTAAATTACTATATATACATGTTAGCTATTATAGTTGTTTCATCATATTTATTATTCATCATATTATTTATTATAAGTATGGTTATATAGCATATTAGGAGTAGTCCACATGTCCAATGAGCAGATTCAGTTGAAACATTGTAATTCCTTAGAACCAGATCAGTCTTGAAGAAATGAAACAGTAAAGTATGAAAGTAATCACAGGAACCCATTCACTGTCTGACTAAGGGATGTAACATAGTTAATTGTCAGTTATTAAATATGATATATAAAATATACATAATTATATAAATATATATGTATAATATAAAAATGGAACCCAAATTTGAAAGATACCCCAAAGTCTATCTGATCCTAACTATCTCTGACCAAAAATACTCTGTACATAAGTTATGCCCAACAAGTGGTATAGAAGAAAGCTTTCAATGAAAGGAAACATACAAATGTTGAATCAGGTCTTCATGCATTTGTATAGCTTTAAATGTTAGAAAATTTGCTTTTAAATTCTTTTTTCTCTTCACACTACATTTAATTGTATCTTTACAACTTTCCCCATGTTGCTCCTAATGCTTCACTCTGGGATTGGGAAGAATTAAGCTTAGCATGTCTTGCACATTAAACCTCTTCAGAAAGTAACTCAAAAAGGAACAAATTGATTCTTGGTACATAAGAGCTTGCCTGAATGGCCACTCTTCGTATGAACTGCAATAACATTATTATAGAATGTCCTTTCCCAATAAACACATGTACTTCCACTAATGTCAGGGTTCTACATTTTTGTGTACAACTTCCTTCATATTAAACATAAGAAGATTTGGTTTGGTACAAGGAAAGCTAATTTTTAGAATTTATTCATTGCTATTGGTCAATTTAGTTACAGTAAAAGAAATGTAAGTGTATAGCACAGAAAAACGTAAGTACATTTTCATCAACAAAAATGCAAAGCTTAATTTTTCCCATCTCAATCAAAAACATGGCCAGTCTGAGAGCCTTTTAACTGACAAAATAATAGAACAGCATTAAATCTAGAAGGGAACTTAGAAACTGTCTAGTTCAAATGCTCATTTTCCAGATAAAAGAACTGAGGTTCACAGAGACAATGCAACTCATACAAAGTCACACAGCTCATCATTGGCAGAATCAAGCCTTGAAAACAGGTTTCCTAGTTCTCAATCCAGTAGTAACTAGTCATTATGTGAATAGAATATAACAGCATTCTGTTGTTCCATTCATTTAAAAAAGGTGTTTTAAATGATATTGATTTTCTTAATAAAAAACCCACCTATTTATTCACTCATCCTCAAAATGTTCCATATACTAAGAAAGGGAATTGCCAGTTCCACAGATACATCATCACATTTTCTTTTCATCAAATACTACTCTTAGCTCTTTTTGCTTGTTTTTCACAAGTTCCTCTAAGAGGAAAGCTTGGATAACTTTACTGTAGTCAGATGGTCATATTTCCTATCTATCCTCTAAACAAACAAAAACAACAACCAACCTTCCCCCCAACATATTCCCTTCAAATATCTCATTGATGTTCCAGGTTTTTTGTACATATGTACACATTTATTGAGCAAGTTATGTGTATACACATATACATATATATCTAATGAATCAAATGATGGAGATTTGGGGAGTCAAAAGTATGGGAATGAATTGATAAAACTGAAGTTTTAATTTTGAAAGACTTAAGTAATTGTGATAAATGACTAATTGGTGCATTTTCGAAATGTATATTATATATATGAAAATCCATGTGCATATATGTAAATCCATGTATGTGCATATACATGCATATGAAAATCAAGTATATGTGTGTATGTGTTTTATATAGGAAAACTTCCTTCTCCATTTATACATATATGTGAAAATCCATGTGTATATATACATGCACATACAAACTACATAAATGCATGCAAATCTATGTGCATATGTATGCACATATGAAAAGTCATTTGTACACACACATATGAAAATCTATATATGTCTACATGTGGAAGCATATGCATATATATACATATAACATATATATGAAAATCCATGTATCTATATACATATATAAAACTTGTGTCTATACATATACATGAATATGAGTAATTAATTACACACATTCATGTATGTACATACCCACAAATATACACATGCCTATATGAGAATCCATGCGAACACATGGACTATATGTGCATGCATGTATACATATATGAAAATTCATGTGTATGTGTATATATAAGCATGGATTGTCCTTTGTGTTTTTCAGTCATTTGCACTACAATTTCTATGAGAATGTTTTTACATTAAAAGTCTTTCAATTATTTTCTTGAGGCAGTAATTTCCTCAGAGTGGTATGAGCGTGGTTCATTGAACACTGTTGCTTTCTATGACTGCCAAGTCAACGATTTTGTTTCGTTTAGAACATGGACCTCCTTCAACCCCACGGAAAACAGAAGCAGCCTCTCCAGTCAAACGCAAGTGAATCGACAACCAATACCTTATACTTCAAGGCACTGCCCTTGAGTTATGATGGATGGCCACCTTGTGCATCTAGAACTCTTGGTAGGGTTTTCCAATTCAACGTGAGAACCTGAGAACGCGATTGTGGAAGACTGGGGGAAATCAAGTAAAGAAGCCGGGCGCTGGGTCGGAACGTCAGGACTGAGAGCAGGGCACATTCCTCCCTTCCCCCCACATTCCTCCACTCACCTTTTTCACTGACGCTTTCACTCTCTATTTCCACATCCTCACAGCTGGTGTACTCAGGTGTGGAGGCGCCTTCCTCCTCGGAGCTGCTGACGGACGTCTGTCTCTTCTTGCCCCCTCTCTTGGACCTATGAGGCTTGGGCGGAGATGGCCGTACTGACTCCGACTGGTCGGAGCTCAGGGAGTCGTTCCTCAGCATCGTTTCCATTTTCTCCCTCTTTGCTTTCCGGATAAGAACAGCGGAGCTAGGATCCAGGCGACTCTGCTTTTTGAAAGACTCTTGGCTCTTGGACTCAGGGTGTTCTGTTGGAGCAGGGCCATGCCTGGGAGCTGGTGGGCTGTGGTTGGTTAATTGTTTAGAAGCAGATATTCTTACATCCCCTGTTCTTTCTATGGAATATGACCTCTGAGTTTCCAAAAGGGATTTCCGATCCTGAGTTCCAGAGGGCTGGGCCCGTTTCCCTAACTTGTTCTCTGGCACCTCTGATTCTTCTAATTCAGTGTGGGGCAAAGACACGTCACTGTGCCTCCTTTCATGACGGGCTTTGGAGACTTTGGCATGCATGCGCATCTGTTGCTCTTCTGGGTGGGGCTTGACTGGATACCTGGCTAGATTAGGGTCACTTCGGTACCGAGTCTGAAATTCTTCTTCCTTCCTTTGTTTCTCATCCTCCACTCCTTTGCCCTCCTCGTGTTTCTCTGGCAAATCTTGGGACCGGCCCTTCTCCAACCTTCTGCTTTCCCGCCTTTCTTTCCTCTCCCTCTCCTCCACAGGTCCCTCCCCTTGTTGGAGGGAGGATTTTGGCACACGTTTACGCTCACTTTTCAACCCACCTTTGCCATTCTGCTCAGCAGCTACTGAAGTCTTCTTCCTACCAGAAATATAAAAGAAGTCAAATAAGAACAATGAAAAAAATCTTGAATCACAAAAACTAGACCACACGAACATTTCACCTTTAGGCTTTGACATAAATGCATTCGCATCATGATGACCATTAGGATGTGATTCAATAAATGAATGTAACATCTAGTTTTAGAAAGAAGGGGGTGATGTAGAGCCATGGTTAAAGCTTTATAATGAGTTAATTGTATTCCAGATATAAGCCAACTTCATCAGTGTGTTTCTTAGAACCATATTTTATGGTTTTTACCACTATGAATGATTTCAACATTTCAAAATTGTCTACATGGATAAGATCAAAGGAGTAATAAATAGTTGTTGAATGAGTCACATTTGGCAAAGGCCCTTTGTTCCTTCCCCCAGCCACTCAAGCCTTCTCTTCTGAGGTTACCTTGCTAGATCTTCTCTCTGTCATTAGAATGTAAGTATTTGAGGGCAGGGACTGATTTTGTGTTTTTACCTTTCTTTGTATCCACAGTGCTTGGCACAATACCTTGTATATAGTGTACTCTTAAATGTTTATTGATTGAATGAAACGTTTCTTAGATAAATTCAATGACTATTAAGAATCATTTTGCTAATAACTGTTATAATATTTAAGGCACCAAGAAATACTTTTGGACAAGACATGTAAGCTAAATGATATAATACAAAATGCATTGGGTTGGGAGTCAGGAAATTGAGTTTCTGACCTGAGTGCTGACACCAACCATCTGTGTGACAATTGGCAAATAATTTAGCATCTGTAAGTGCTACTTATCCCATCGATGAAGCAAAAGGATTGGACAAAATGACAACTAATACTCTTTCATTTTAAATTCTTGGTCTATAATAGAAGTAGGAGGTTTTATTGAATATTACTTCATTTCAACTATGAACATCTCTATGTTGCTATGTATGTCACCATGATAGAATTGACAGTCTACAAATTTCCCAGGAAAATGTAAACAAGGTATGTTTTAAAATAAATGGGTTGACATCAGAAACCTAGTTTACCACTAGGTTGGACAATTTTATGTAATAGATACAGAAGGGGACTTAGTCATGAAGATTTGAACTCAAACATTCCCCCAGACACTAGCTTTGTGATTATGGACAAATAAGCTTTCTTTCCTCTACTGTGAAATAGATGTAATAAGAGGACCTACTTCCAACACTTGATATAAGGTCAAAATAAGTAAATATGTTTAAAAGCTTTGCAAACATTAAATACAGTGTAAATATCATTTGTTCTTTATCCAGAATTAGGATTTCAAGTACCTAGGAACCTTCCTGAAAGAACTCCCCTCTACCAGTGCTGGTCAGCACTTTCTATGCAACTTAGAGTCTTGGACAATTGTCTGAAGTATTGAGAGGTCAAGTGATTTGCCCAGGGTCACATAGTCAATATGTGTCACAGGGAGAACTTGAACCTAGGTCTTTTTGGTTCTAAGACCAGCCCTCCATTTACACCTCCATTCATTATAATTAACACAACTTCCTTATTGTAGCACTAGAGCAAATTGAAAACAATAATTTATCTGGCCACACTTTGAGGGGAAAAACAGAAGGTAGGAAAAAAAAGAACAGAGTTCTCCATATTAGTTTACTCAACCAAAAGAAAGAACACACTTAAAGTTCCTAGAGTTGTTTATTACTTTTTCTCCCAAAATATTTTAACCTTAACATCCTTTTTAAAATACATTTTCCTCTAATTACATGTTAAAACAATTTTTAACATCTAAGTTCTTAAGTTTTCCTCCTCTCCCCTGTCTTCTCTCTGAGATGGTAAGCTATCAGATATAGTCTTAAATTTCTTTTAAATATTATTTGATATAGCTACTGATAGTAGTTAGATTCCACGGTGAACTTATTAATATTCAAGTACTACTAACTCATATTTTCTGGGTACTTTATAGACTGTCCACCATGTTGATATGCATGATATTATAACATAGCATAAGAGAGATGGTCAAACCTAAAATAAAGTCACTGATGCTATCCCCATGGTTTTATCATAGAGCATTGAACTTCCAGATGAAAGATCTCCTTAGAGATCATCTTGTCTAATTTCTTTGCTTAAGGATGAGGTTATCAGCATACACAGTTTGTCAATGTCAATATCATTTGTCAGATGACATTTAGATGCATTGGGTCAATACCAATATTAGAACCCAGGTCTCATTACTCTGGGTCCAATGTTCCTTGTATTTTTACCTACCAAATATCTATAAGAGCTGCAGAAGAAGCAGAAGCAGCTGTCAGGTTATTAATGTAGTAATAACAACACCTAGAATTTACATAGTGATTTACAGATCATTTAATTTTCAGAGTAAACCTTTGAAAAAGTGGCACTATTGTTATCCCCAATTTAAAAATTGGAAATCTGAGTCATAAGTCCATTTACTCAGGATCGCACCAAGGGTCTAAGATAGGACTTAAACTTGGGTCTTCCTGACTTCAAATCCAATACTCTAAGCATTGCACCACTTACAGGGTAATAAGTATTAAAAAAAAAAAAAACAACTTTGCAAAACTAAAATTCTATGGATTTGTATATTGGAGGCGAGCAGATGATATATTATTCTTAGGTCTATAAGTATGGTACAGTGGATAGAGTGCTGACTCTGGCATCAGAAGGACCTGAGTTCACATATGGTCTTGAAGACTTATTAACTGTGTGACCATGGGCAAATCACTTAACCCTCCCGGTTTTCCTCAGTTTTCTCATTTGTAAAATCCAGTATTCTTACCAAGAAAACCTCAAGTTGCATCACAAAGAGTTGTACATGGCAAACTTCTGAACAATAACAATAAGTATGAAATATGTTTCTAATCATATATACCCTGAGGTTAAATATAGTAGAAAGAACACTAGCTCAAGAGTCAAAGGTTCTGGATGCAAATTTCACCTCTGACTCCTCTGTGACTTTGGACAAATCATACAGCTTGAATCTCATTCTCCTCATCTGCAAAAGGAGGAGCTCATTTTATCATCTATCCATAAATGAGCTCATACTCCTCCATTTCTTCACCTCTATGTCAGGTTCCTTTTTTTGGATGCAGAAAGGTTTCTAACAATCACTATCTTTTACAAGTCAGGTCCCCAAAATGACAAGTCTTTCAACTACAGCCCTATGGATCTCTAGAGAGAGAAAAAGAACAGGTCTGTAAACTATTACCTTTCTCGAGAGGGTTCACTTCTAGATCTAGATGAAGCTTGTTTCTGCTCCAGACCCATGGCTTTCGGGGACAGTTCTGTTCCTTTGCTTCGCTCTGATGGGACCCCTGAAGGAGTAATTTCCTGGGAGGCTGCTGCTGTGCTTAAGGGGGTCTGAGATCTCGATCGTTCCTGTAGCCTGGCTTTCTTTTCTCTAGGCACCTCGGAACCTGCACCTGTAGCTGTGTCACTGAGTGTCCCGTCTTGACTTGGTGGCTGAGGTCCACTTCCAAAAAACCAAGCTCCGGACTTGGTTAAGATCTCTTGTTGCTTTCGACATAAATTGCATACCCACATAACCTGTTTAAAGAAGAAAGAATGACATACAGTTCACTCTGAGAAATGCACAATCAGCAGAAGGAAGAACATGCATTTAAGATGATAGCCTTATTTATTGGAGACCTATGGTTTCACTGGTGCATAGACCTTTCAGAAAGAAACTCCCTTAACCAAAGCTGATCTTCTACTTATATTTTTAGAATGCAGAGTACATGCAAGCAGGTAATGTTTCACTTACTATATTTTCACTGCCATGGAACCTGTCACATAGTAGGTATTTAATGACTTCATGTTGATTTAAGAGTTGCTTTCATCACCTAGTAATTAAATGGACCTTTCCAGGGTCACTTAGCCAATAATGTCAAAGGAAGAGCATGAATCCAGGATGTACACATTCTGAGGTCTATCTATCTACTATATTATACGGTCATTATACTGCACCCCCCTTCACTCTCTCTCTCCTCTCCCTGTAGATACAGGTATTTATAAGGGAATAAGAGATGTGTCATACTTTTTGAATAATATAATTTGATTTCAAGAGAAATTAGAAAGCTTTGTATCCACAAAAGCACTTCTAAATTTGTTGAAAAAATTGGACTCTCTCAAGTGGGACATGTGCTAACTAGAACCAGCATATTGTCTAGATCTTCAGGGCAAGTGCCTGGCCATTGGTTTATTTAGATATAAAAGAATGGGATTGGTCAAGATAATTTTTCAAGACTTTTCCAACTTTAAGGCTATTGGAATTTTCTCTTAGTTTATTTCTATACCAATAGACTATTTTCTATTAGTCTTTGGTTTCCTGTGAATGTTTGTATAAAGAAAACTGAAGTAATTCATTAGTTTTAGACCATAATCATTAGAAAGAGACCTGATATTTGGTGTTTAGGGGCAGATTGTGGGATGTAACATGGGAACCGGAGTCAGAAGGACTCTAATTCCAATTCTGGCATCAGCTACTTACTAGACTGTCAGTCTGCAAATACTGGGAGCTTGAGTAGGTTTTGGTAGACAAAGAAAGGGTGAGACAATGGATAGAGTACTGGACCTAGAGTCATGAAGAGCAGAGTTCAAATCTTGCATCAGCCACTTAGTAGTTTTGTGACACTAGATTAAGTCACATAGCTACTGCCTGCCTTGGTTTCTTTATCTGTAAAATGGAGATAGTAATAGCTCCTACTTCCTAGGATTATTGGGAAGATAGAATGAGATACCATTTGTAAAGCATTTTGTAAATCTTAAAGTTCTGCATCAATGTCAGCCACTACTGATTTTTACCATGTACCAGACTTTCTGATTATCTTATTTATCCTTACAAGAACCCTGGAAACTAGGTAACTTTATTGTCCCCATTTTATAAATGAAGAAACTGAGGCAAACAAGGTCAAACAACTAGTTAGTATCTGAGATCAAATTTGAGCTCAGGTCTTTATTTGTCTGTGAATGAAAACACTGCAAAAGCTCCGTCTTTAAGGAATTATTTCTCTAGGTCTCGGTTTTCACATCTGTAAAATGAGGGCATAAGGCAAGGTAATTTCAGATGTCCTTTATTGTTCTAAAGCTTTGATTTGTTTCCTTTATACTCAATTTTTTCGGTGTTATTTTTTTCCCTGTTAATGACAGTCATAAGGTGAGGCACCATTGTGTAATAGACAGAAGCAATGAAGAAATCAAGACCTGCCTCTGAAATATACTGGTCACATGATCCGGAGCAGGAATGTTAATCTCTCAATGCTCTAGGAAATTCTCTAAGATTACAAGTTGTAGAGAAAGAACCAAGCAGAATTGGTTTAGGGAGCTTCCCCCCTTGAGAGTTCCTTACACTAAAGAAATCACGGGTCAAATCTCTATCTTAAAGAAATGTAGACATGTGAAAAAAAAATGGCAGTGCACAAACCAAAAGAGAAATCTGCCCATTTTCCCTTAACTTTCCATTTATCTATTTTCCTCCTTAATTGACCACAAGGAATGTTTTATGGTATGTAACAGCATGTAACGTCATTTTCCAGATAACTACTTAACAATGCAATGAACCTGAGACCCAGCAAGGATTCCTTGAGAATACTTAATTTAAAAACAAACTAGAATTTTTTTTTTACCAGCTTTCAGTAATCCTATTCAGTTCTCCCTCTCCTTTGAATATGGGAGGAATAATGAAGACTATGTATCTCCCTAGGCAGTTTACCTTCATACTTCCATCACCCTGAACTTCAAAGGCTATAGCTGGCTTAAGCAGGCATGCCAAGGCAACTACAGCGCCCCACACACTGTCAGTACCCTCATTCTCCATTCAGCAGTGTTGTCTATGGGCGTAGGCTCCATGTGGCAGAATTAATGTTCTTAGACTATAACAAGTCCTTCCCACAAATCCAGTTTTATCACCTTTGGAAGCTGTTCTGCCTACCTTTCATGGAAATAACAGTAGCGCACTTTTACATAGAATTTTAACGTTTGTGAAACCCTTCATATCCATTACCTCATTTGAGTACTACAATAATCCTGTGAGGTTGGTACAATTTTATTTCCATTTTATAGGGGATGAAACTGAGACACAGAGACATTAAGTGTCTCACCATGGTCATCCACCTCAATGTCCGAGGCAAGATTCAAATCTACGTCTTTCTGCTATTTTACCCCACTGTCTTCCTTAGGCATTACATTACTTTTCCTAAAATTTCATGGGTTTATAAGGCCCTCAGAATTGTCATATTGTAGTAGATGACAAGGTGATGAGTGATAATGATTGTTACCAAATTTGATCCAAACCAAAGCAAAATTAATAGTTCACAGCATTAGTCACCCTCCAATAACTCATTTTTTATATTTGCCTTCAAAGTTTACAAGACATTATGCATGTTATAAATTTGCATGTATTTTATAACAGATATGCATATATATATTTATGTCTCCACACACGCACACACATGGCTAAAATAAGTCCTATTGACTTAAAGTTTGAGATTCAAGCTTCTGAAATGTATTCTAGAACAATAAAATCCCAAAGGAAAATAAAAATGGAAAAATGAAGGTAATATATTAGCAGATGAAGAAAATAATGAAGATATTAAACCATAAAAAAATAGAATATGGTAAAAAAAACCCCAGAAATTCTAAAGCTAGGGGGGAAAGAAGAAATGTTATTTTAAACCTCCTCAAGAGGATAGGAAGAAAGGCACATATGAGATGGAGAGTTGGAACAAAAATAGGAAGATGTCATATGCTTTTAATATATATGTATATATATTATATACACACACATATACATATACACACACACATATATATCCATCCATAATACACACACACACACACACACACATTTGGAGGTCTAGATAAACTATGATGCATATTGCTTCTTTTTTACACAAGATTAAATAAAAGAGACTAACAACACCAAGAAAACTGAAGTCCTAAGGAAATGGAAGCTGGCAGTTAGAATAGGAGTATTGAAAAGCTTTATATATCTCCTTCTGCCCCCTCCCTCCTGAAATAAGTGGTTCAGGGTGGGGAGCTGGAAAACATTCAATGCAAGAGCTATATATCACATATATACAGTAAACTATGGTAAATATGAGAGCATTTTCATTTAGTGAGTGCCCCCCAAAATGAGCTGTTCATCCCATAAAACCTATATCATAATATTTTTATGGATTTATGGAGTATAGCTACTTCCGTTCAAATTGCTGACCAAATAAGGAAAAGATGGCTATTTCCCAACTGTGCTCCATATCATAAGCTCCCCTGCTTAATGAATTAAGGTCATTCAAAAGTCTCTGTTGATTAAAATAGACACTGAGTGGGTCATTAGCAGAGGAAATGTTCCCAGCCCAGGATTCTGGATAGAAGGAAAGAGGCCTATCAGATCCAAGATAGATGCACGTAGATCATGACAGATTTCCTGAGACCTCTTGTTTCCTTTGGCAACCAATACATTGGTAAGGGTGACAGGATTCTGGTAGCTGGGGGGAATGTAGGGGTATGCTTTTGTGTTTGTGCATTAGTTAGGTAACTATTGAATGTGGTGCTATTTTACAATTTGTTATTACACAGACAAAAATAAATGTTCATTAACTCATTGCTTTCACTAATCCTTTCCGAAAAGCAACATTTAAGTACAAATATAATGATGTCATCTTTTTCTAGGAATTTAAAGTCAAACTCATGCGAAATATATGTTTACTACCACAGTCATAAAAATAGACATTTACTTTTGATATAGGACAGGAAAAACAGAAATAAAAACTTAAGAGATATTGATAGGGAAGTGGGGGTAAGTAGGGATTTTAAAATATATCTCTCTACGTATCATGGCTGATTATTTTCTCACCATAATTTCAATGACAATCCTTTTCTTAATGATTAATTAATTTCTGTGCTATTAGCAGGTCATGGTAATTTTTTAAAAATGTAATCAGGACTTGACTATGTCAATAATTTGAAGATGTACAAAGTTGTTTTTTTACCAATATGTGCCATAACTGATTATAGTAACACACTTATTGGAGAGTATCCCATAACATTGAATGGAAAACTATGTAATAAACATAATTTTAATTCTATTTCCAAAAGAATCTTGTTTGGTCTGACACTAAAAGGTATATGGATAAATGGATAAAATGGAATTTGAAATGTTCCTTCACTTGCATAAGTTCATTAATTTCTCGCACAAATTTCAACGTAAATATCATATATGTCCAATCATCTCAAGTCCTGTATTTTTGCAACTAGAATTACAATTAAAAATGACTAAGAAGTCTACTCATCTTCTTTTTCTCCTTAAATAAGACCTAAGGATTTTTTAAAAATCATGACAACCTTATTTTGTGAAAACCTTTTACCTATATTTACCCAACCTTCTCGCTCAGTTACAGAAATCACATTCAAAAAGATCAAGCCCACCACCAAAAACCAATAAATTACTCACATAGACTATAAAATAAAAAGTATATGAGATTCTGTCACACTTTTTCAAACACCACCCACATGGAAAGAGACAAGCACAATACTCACAGAGAAGTTAGTTTAGCATGTCTCTTTAGGATTTCCTTTATAGTTTTTACCTATTGTTGGCTAGGGCTTGCCTTGAGGCATGGTCAGTCCAAATGGATCACTTGACAAAGACTTTTCTTGAAGAGTTGAAAAGCAGCTGAAGTGACAACTATTTCGACAAGAAGATTGTTGATCCAAAAACATTTTGGGAGAAGTATGTGTAGCAAGGAGTCTAGCAGCCTGCAGGAATTACATCCTGATTGAATATCCTGGGATGTGTTCCAAACTAATCTAAACTAAAGCAGGTCTGCGTAATAACTTATCTTAACAATCCACAGATGTTAGGCAGCCCAGCACACGCACTGATGAAAGATTACAGTGAGCAAATATGACTTCTGCAGCTCCGAGCCACGCATCAGGCAAATAAAAATAAATAAATAAATGGAGTTTTTCTTTCGTTATTTGTCATTTGTTTGTTTTTATTTTGTTTTCCCTTCTGTCTTTCCCAAAATAGCATGGGATTTGAAGTCAGAAGACCTGGGTTGAAATCCTGCTTCTTACATGTACGTCCTATATGACTTTAGACGAATTTCTCTGACCCTCAGATTCCTCATCTGTAAAAGAGAAGGCTAGATTCGATGGTTTTTAGTCCCCCTTCCAGTGGTAGACCTATAATCTGACACTGTCACTACAAGGTAAATCATTCAAGGAGCAGGAAATTTTTAGAGTAAAATAAGTAGCAATTATCACATGTTGTCCATGTGTACAAAAAGCCCTATGAAGAGAACAGCATGTGTTTGACAGAAATGCACTTTTTCTATGGCAAAAGGGGGAAAATCTGCAGCACAGTACACAATTTCGAAGCATTCCTTTCTTTCACTGGCAAATGTAGGTAGCCCATTCACAAGTTTTAGAGATTGGGTGGTTTAAGAACACTGGGCAGTGAATCAGAATGTCTGGCTTCTCCTTCTATTTTGAAACTACCTAGTTGTGTGATCTTGGAAAGATCACTTCATTTCTTTGATGCTCCATTGTCCCTTCTGTAAGATAAATAAGTTTGGGTTAAACAGTCTCCCTATAGTTTTGCTGTTGTTCATTCGTTTCAGTCAAGTCTGATTGTTCATAACTCCATTTGGGGTTTTCTTGGAAACGATACTAGAGTGGTTTACCATTTGCTTCTCCAACTTTTCACAGATGAGGAAACTGAGACAGGGTTAAAAGACTTACCCATGGTCACATAGCTAGTAAGTTTCTGAAGTCAAATTTGAACTCTGATCTTCCTGACTCCAGGCTGAGCAATCTAGCTTCCCCAGAGGTGTAAAATAATCCTGGATAAATCTCTGTGCTTTGTTTCTTTTGTTATATAATGAGTTACTTGGATCTGATGATCCCTAAGGCCCATTCTTGCTCTAAATCTATGAACCTAGGTATGTAGGCACTAAACAAAGATGAAGGCTGTTTTGTGAATGAAATTTTATAGACTATAGCATTTGCTCCTAAATCTCTATATTGATAGATGTATATTCTTCATGTGAATAGTATTATAGGTCATAAGAACATAGATTTAGAGCTATGAGGAAACTTAGCAATCATCTAGTCTGATCCTGTCATTTTGTAAACAAAAAAGGAAGCAAACAGGCATTAATTAAGCACCTACAGTGTTCCAGACCCTTTACAAATATTAACTCAACAGCTCTGAGAAATACTTGTTATTATAATCCACATTTTACAGATGAGGAAACTGAGGCAAGTAGAGATTAAGTGATTTGCCCAGGGCCACAAGTATCTGAGGTCAGAATTGAATTTAAAATTGAATCCATCTCTTAAAAAGGGAGTTGTGACTTTTCCCAGATCATAGGTAGGTAGTACATGGCAGAGATGTGACTTGAACCCAAATCCTCTAATTCACAATCCATCTATTTTCTACCTCCCCAAAACAATGATATCTCTACCTACTCCATCTATTTAAGTGAAAAGAAATGTTTTCTATAGCTCAACTCTTGCTGCTTTAAAAAAAAGTTTTTACTCTTCTGTCACATTTTCCCCTTTTCACTAAGCAACCAGTATTTAGAGAAAAACAAAATAATGTAACAGCTTGGATGGTTGTGGTGAACCAAGGTCAGCAATGATAAGTATATATATATGCATATATATATGTATATATATATGCATATATATATATATATATATATATATATATATATATATATAGTCAGAGAAGGACAAAATATATTAGTTATGTGCTGATGGTGTGTTTTTATTCAATAACCTGTCTTAATGATTATTTCTAAAGTGTATCAGTCTCTAGGGAGGCTAAGTACCCTATTAGAAAAGGAGACAACTTTGCCTAAACAGCCTTAAAAAGCTGCAAAAGAGCCTTTAAAATTATCTGCTACAGGAAGATATTCCCTACAGAGTTGACAGAGAAAGCTTGTTTCTGTCATCAACACATTCCTTTGAGTCAATAAAGACTGTCTAATTCCATGCAAACAGGGTTGTCTAAATGTTGAGCTTTTGTTTTGTTTTGTTTTTACTTATTTTACTGAAAATGTTCCATAAAAGGTCTGTACAAATGAAATTGTTTTATAAATAGAAGGGGACAAAATGGCAGCATCTCACTAGTTATCACTCTGCCACTTCCTCTCAGTGTGCCTTTGGGTGAATCCAATCATAGGACCTGAGAGTTGGAATAAACTTAGGATATCACATTACCTACTCATTATAGGAATAGAATCTTCAAAATCCCTGAAAAGTGGTCATCTTCTTGCTTTTACTTAAAGACTTCTGGTGACAGAGAACTTACCATGGAAAAAAATCTATATCAACTCTAATGGGTAGCCTGATAAAATTTAATTCAGTTAAAATATTATGAATGTACACTAGGTACTGGAAGAGAAATATAGTTTATATCAGATGTGCTTCTGTTTTCAAATAGCTTATAGATTAGAAATAGCATATAATTTATAGAAAACATGCTAAGATGTTATAATAAATATTATGTGGTGGAGTGTGAGTGATGAGTTAAAATGACACATAGGTTAAGAGCCTGCGGAACTGGGAGGACGGAGGTGCCTCAAATGGCAATATAGAAGATGGGAAGAGGAGAGACTTTCTATAAAGAATTTTGACAAACAGACCACTGTGGCTGAAGTGCATCAGTGTAGTAGGAAAAAGTAGGGTGGCACTGGTTTGTGATTGACCTTGACGCCAGGAAAAATACTTTTCCTTAGAGGCCAGTAAGGGGTTTGAGCTGGTACTGATTCATCATATCCAGAATGAAGAGTAACCCAGGGAAAGTGTGAACGATATCGGTAGAAATGGGAAGACCAGTAGTCATCAATAATAATTGAGGGAGGTGACTGTATGGGCTGGTACTGGGGCAGGGATCCAAGTGAAACTGAAGGAAGAAATGTGAGAGATTCTGTGGAGGGGAAATCACAGAACTTGGCACCTTATTGGAGGCGGGAGTTAAGGGAAATAAAAAAGTCAAAGATAATAAATATTAATGATTAAAACACCAGAAATTGGGTGCTACCAGCAGAATAGTGAAATCTGGCAGAGGAGAATATTTTTTGGGGAAAAATTATAAACTAGATTTTAGCAAACTTGAGTTAGTAATGCTACTTGGGCATAGATGTTCTGTAGAAACATGGAGGAAATGTGGATTTGGAGGCACCAGAGAGAAGTCCAGACTACAGAGAGTGATTTTGAAGTTCGGGTATGGCATGAAGTACATGACTGTCACAGGAATGACAGTAGAACAAGAGAACACAGTAAAGGACAGAATTCTGGGAAACGCTTCACTTAAAGGATGTGGAAGAGGACCAGGGGCCAGCAAATGAGACAAACAAGGAATAGCAAGAGAGAGATAGACAGAGACACAGAAACAGAAAGACTCACACACATAGGGATAGTAACAGAGACAGACATAGAAACAGACACAGAGATACACAGTGAAAGAGAACTACCTGTATGATCTTATAGGAGCCCAAAGAGGAAAGAAAATGCAGAAAGAGATGTATGTATGTATGTGTGTATATATATATATATATATATATATATATATATATATATATATATATATATATATGAGTGTAAATATATATATATATTCAAAGATAGGAAGGAGAAAGAATTCTGAGAAATCTCATTGGATTTTGTGATAGGAAGTCCACTGACAAATTTGAAGACCAATTTTATTAGAGTAGAGGGAGTAAAGCCAAATTTTATGGACTGAAAAAGAAGAGATTACTGAGGAATCAGTCTTTTAGTGAAGATTTTATTTTCTAAGAAAGTTGAATTGTTAAGGGGAACAGAACTATTTTATAGATGGAAAAAAACTTACCTTGTTCTATACTTTTAGTTTATTGCTATGGAAACTGAGGCTAGAAAGCTTAACTAAATCTCTTATCCAAGATTTCATAGAATAGATTTTAATGAAGGCAAAGGGCTTGTTTTAATGTGTCTGACGGAGCAGAAGGGAAAACACTTGCATGGGATTATGGTCCAAAAGTATTCTTTCAAAATGCTGCATCTGAGAGGTGCTTCAGTTCTATACCAAAGCCTGTCCCTGCTGTCTAGAACACTTTCCCTTCTCATCTCTACTATCTGCCTTCCCTGGATTCCTTGAAATTTCATAGGAAGACCTACCTTCTGAAAAACACTTTTCTCTGATCACCTTATCTCAATGCATTTCCTCTGACACAACTCCCAACTTGCCCTGTATATCTTGTTGGTATATAATTGGTTACATGGTTACCCCATTAGACTATGAGTTCCTTGAGAGAAGGTACTATTTCTTGCCTTTTCTTGCATTTCATAATTTCGCACACTGCCTGGCACATAATAGGTGATCAAGAGTTGCTGGTTTATTGATTGACTGACTCTAAGATGGTGAATTGTGATTGAGACTTTGACAGTGTGTATCAGAAGTAGGATGGAGATTATATGGACTCCAAATATATCTCCCTGTAACTTCTATCTATAGGACCCACCTCTGATAGGGGATACTTTTTTCCCCTTTAAATAGTCCTCTTTTTTAGTTTTGGCTCCTCTTAAACGTAGAAGTTAATTCTTGCTGCCTATACTGGCCAGACCAGACCTGCCTGCTATTCCCATTGAACATCATAAAAACCCAGGCTCTGACCACCCTACAATTTATTCCATCTCTATGAAAAAACAGAACTGATGGTATGTTCATGTATATCCAGATTATTCTGGCAATAACATACCTATAATGGGGTAGGCATGCTCACTTTAAAGACTATTGTTTTATGGTTTAGTTCCTTCTTTACCTGTACATATGACCTGGTCAGATTACCTTATCAAGACTATGAATTCCCATATGGTAAGGATTTTCTTAGTAAAACTGTATGTCTCTCACAATGCCCAAAACAAAATTGTACATACCAAATGATTTGAATTGAATAAAGCTCCTATTATCAGAAGTGTTGTCCAAATATTTGCCTGCTAAGAGATGTGATCATCTTTTTGACATCTTCGAGTGAAAGTTGGAGAAAAAAACTAGAGCTTCTTCTAAGGAAGAAAAAACTTATTTGACCTGAAGGTTAATTTCTGAAAGTTACTGAAACTATAAGCATTAATGATTCCTGGAGAAAAAAATTAGTTTTTTAAGAAATTGGTCTCATGACTGTAAAGTGAACATAAAGATGAACTTCAATAATAGAAGAGTGAAGGTGGACTCTGTCCACTTACATATTTTACAGTTTCACAGCTCAGAGGACTGACTGATCCATAAGCCCAACAAGATGGCATCTTCCCAGGGGGCACCAGAAACCCACTGGCAAAAGAGGGACATTTTTGCTCTTTGTTAACAATGTCCTCTTCTTGCTGTGCTGTTTTTAGGATCACATAATCAGTGAGGTGGAAAGGACCTCAGAGATGTAGCAATTGTTCATTTTTTAACAAATGAAGAAAATGAACCCTAGAGATATGAAATAATATACCTTAAACTTGAACTAGCACCCAGAGAAAAGCAGCAAATATGGGTTTTAGGAATGAACCAATGTTACTCCTTCAAGAAGTCTGCCAGATAGCTCATTTATCTCCTGTGACACTGAAGGCATTATAAACAGTACAATCACTTCGAACCTGGAGTTCCACTTGAACACTGTGTTTTCATTAGGTGAGATAATGACATAGTAAACCTCCTCTCTGAACTGCAAGGTCCACAGACCACATTCTTTTGTGCCTCTTAAGGCTTCAAGATGCAAAAGAGAAATTATGCCAAAATGAAACTAATATTCTTGAGATTCTAAAAAGACTTCAACAAAAGATCTTGAAAAGTAAATACATAAGTATCACAAGTCCTTATAGGCTCTTCAACTCTCCCACATTGAGGTGTATCACTGTAGCTCGGCTGGTTCAGTCTCTAAACCACTGTAATCAAAGGAGCAAAAGTATTGCCAAAACCAAAGAAACTGGGGGTCTATTAGTTTTATTCTCATACGAAATAAGATCAGCTTATTCAAAAGATGGTTCAGATCAGATCCTTCAGATGGTAGTTCAGGCTCCAGCACACATATCTCTCAGTGAATTACTTCCTCTACCAAAGCAGGCTCTCACTTTTCCTGCCTCGTAATCTCAGGGAGTTGCCTAGAGGCACTATAGGGGTGGGAAACCTGCGAGAGATTTTGACCAAGTACTAGTTTTACAGAACAAATCCTTTTATTAAGTTGATTTGTTCTGTGAAGTTTTCCTTCAGCTGAAGGGTCCCACTTAAGGACCTAGAGGACAATGTGTGGTCTCAAGCCTGCAGGTTTCCCACACCTGCAGAACTTAACAGGGTCACTTAGTAAGTATATGAAAGAAGAATTTCAACCTGTCTTCTTAACTCTCTATGATTCTTTTGAGTAGGAAAACTAGACCATTTTTTGTCTCACTTTGTACCTAGCCTTTAAATACATAATGGGTGTTGCCTCAGACAAGCTGAGACCTGGGAAAAACCTTAGGTCTCCCACTGCATCCTGACCATCACTGATCATCCTGACCTATGTCTTACCACTGGATGACTCTGAAGGATAGTGAGGCTGATGACTTTATACAACTCTGCCTCACTTAAATCCAATTCACTTGCAAGTCAAGACATCACTCTCCTGATGTGATTGGTTCTCTTTGAGAAGGAAGGACAAACAACAAACAACAAATGAACCTTAGAAATGGAGTCCCACCTGTTTATTTTACAAATTAGGAAAATGAGTCAACTTGAAGTTGACTTGCCTAAGGCCAAGACTAAAACCAAGATCTCCTGGATCCTAGAGCTATTTCTTTCCATAATATCACAGTGTCTTCTGCAAGGTTTGATTCTATATGCTAAACACATGTAGCACAAAAATATATACTTACACCAGAAAAGATTCTTAAGTTAAGCTTTGATCTTTAAGGTCCATTCTATGTCTAAAATTTCAGGATCCTAAATAATTTCTTTGAATAGTTTGGAACTTAAATACCTCAAATTAAAAAGTTAAAGGGTATGCCCAGAGGAGAAATAGTAAAATATTTTAAAATGAGACTTCAAGAAGATAATCAGAGAATATTATAGAGGAGACCTCAGTAACTGAACCTATCTGAAAATGTACTCTTACTACAATATCCCCAACAAGTGGTCTTCCAACCTCTACTTAAAGACTGAACTCATTGTATTTTATTTTATAACCATTCCATTTCACATCAGCTTGAATTATTTAGAAGCTTATTCCATGAAATCAAGCCTAAATTTGCCTCTTTGCAACTGGTACCCAATGCTCTGAGTGCTACCAGCAGGGACCCTACTGATCAAGTCTAATCTCTCTTTCAGATGACAATCTTTCCAAAATTTAAAGTAAGTTAGGATGTTCCCGTGTGTCTTCTCTTCTCTGGGACAAATACTTCCACCACTCTAGTTCCTTCAGGTTATCGTCATATGGCATAGATCTGTTGCCCTTCATCATCTTGATTGCAAAAGAAGACCAATAATATTATTAAATGAGGTTGTTCTCTCTCCATTGACACTATATAATAGACAAATATCAGGTAGCAAGATTTGAGTCAGATTTAAAGAACTTCTCAGTAACAGGTGATCAAAGACAGAAAAAAAACTGTCTTCCTTAAACAATCTACTTACAAAGCCCATTTCTGGCAAATACAGTACTGTCATGCTGATGGATGCAGGAGACGAGATGCCCTTTGATGGTCCCAGCCAGTTATAATTTTTTATGAATTTAAAAGCCATGCCCTCCCACAACATAGTTCATCTAGTTTCCTTTTTCATTAAGGTAGTATATTCACATAAAACACCCTATATTTTGAGGCCGTAAAAGCTATCAGAAATCATAAAGCAAATTGATTTAGGAATGCATTTGTGGATGGCACTGAGGTCGGCCAGAATCAAATATAATTACTATGTTGTTTCCTCCCCATCTTTCTCTAGCAGTAACTAATGGGTTCCCAGAGCACAAAAGGACAAACGGAGGCTAAAAATGGCAGTAATAAAAACTATACATCAGAGCCCATCTCCCAATAGTGAGGAGATTTATGAACATTTTATGGTTTTCAGCCTCAAACCAACAAAGTGACATGAGGAGGGAAAGGTTGGGGGAAGGGGTAGTTGCAAGAAGCTAGATTGGAAAGAAAATTAAAAAGATTAGTCTTGGGACAATAAGAAAAACTAGTCATGGTGATCAAAGATAAATAGTGGGTTTGTTCTCTGCATTGTTTCTGCTCCTACAAAACTAGATTTAGAAATGAGATGAGCTGTGGGCAAAACAATTCTCACTCCTTTTCTTGGCCTACCCAATGATGCATCTTTATTTTGAGTACTGACATGGGGAGGTTGGGGTTTGGAGGGCAAGATTTCCATTAACCTTTTTATTCATGGACCTGGGGAAAATGTATTCTTGGCTTGTCATTTAATTTCTTCAGTGCTTCGGAGAATAGTGGGGTGCTCCCTTTCAGGCATGAATCAATTGGAACTATGTTGTCTTCTCTTCTGATAAACAACAGGTCTAGTTGCTAGCTGCTGCTACTGCCTGGTCCCCTTCCCAGTAATCAAAGGAGTTTTAACCACATTAACTCTGGATTTTTCCCTTGCTCTGATGGCTTGCAAACTTAGTTGAGGGTAGAGAGTCTAATAATTTCATGTTATTTACTGGTACCTGAGAAATGATTCTTGGTCTCAATTTCAGGAATATACTCTCAGGCTTTTATCCTTGAAGAATCAGAAAAGTATAGTCTGTCAGCCAAATACAGCCCATGGACTGCTTTTCTGTTTGTTTTTGTTTTTTAGCAGGAGCTAATTTAAAAATAAACATTTTTTGAGTAAAGTTTTATTGCTGCAAAAACATAAAAAATGATTCTTAACTCTCAGGCAGCACCAGATTTAGCGCTCTGACATAGTATGCCATTGGCTCTCAAACTTTTTGGTCTCAGGACTCTTTTGCACTATTAAACTTTATTAAAGATCCCAAAGAGCTTTTGTTTTTATAGTTATAGTTATCCATGTGTACCACATTAGAAATTAAAACTGATCATTTAAAAAGACTTATTTGTTAATTCATTTAAAATAATGACAATAAACTTATCACATGTTGACGTAACATTTTTTAAGAAAAAAACTAAAATTTCTAAAACTGAAAACTCTGATTTGAAAAATGACATTATTTTACTTTTTTTTTTTTTTTTTTTTTTACAAATCTCTGTAATGTTTGACATAACAAAAGATAGCTGGATTCTCATATCTGTTTCTGCATTTAATTTGTCATGATAAACTTTTTTTGTTCCTGTTTAAATGTATGAAGAAAATCCAGCTTTACCCAATATGTAGTTGTAAAAGCAAGGAGTATTTTAATAGGCTAATAATGTCTTAGTAGTATGAAGAGTTTCAACCTCACAAGACTCCTGAAAGGGGCTTGAGGACCACCAAAGTTTCATGGACCACACTTGGAGAATTGCTGCTTTGTATGAACCATATTCCAGAGTATTCACACTGTTCACCTTCCTCTGACTGAGATATGGCATGCAGGATACCATGTACTTCCCAGGAATGTAAGAATATGAGCAAGAATTCCTTCTAAGTGGCAAAACTTCATCACTGAAATTTTATTAAACCATTTGAATAAGGCTAGATGTCTAGAGATTTTTAGAAGTCAATAAGGAAAACGGATTAATACCATGAAGCTAAATATCAGAGGATACAGGAAACCTATCTACTCAACAGTCTTTTCTCCGTAGTCTTTTTAAGATTGGTATAACCTGATACACAACACTCTGTTATTCCTTAATATTCTTCCTGCTTTCAACTATTAAAAAAAGCCCCAAATACCATCATTCCATTCCATTAGCTTAAGGCATAGTCTCCTGGAGTATCCTCATAGAATGAAAATAGTCATAAAGGGTCAAGACATGTAGCTAAGGGCTAAGATTTCTTGACAAGAGGCATTAAGATCTTAGTAGGATATTCTGATACATCAGATTAGCCCGATACCTAGGAAGATTTGTAGAACTTTAGACTTTAGAAGAGAGGAAAATTTTGAAAGGAGGATGAAGAAACAAAGTTATATGTCTAAAGAATGGTATGCTACTTCAAAGGAAGGCTTGGGTGTGTTGCTGTAATAGGGACTCTGAAAAACTGAGGGCTTACGTTGAGGTAAAAAAAAAATTGGAAGAATTTTTTTTAGCATCCTTCTACCACCCCTTTGTATGATCATCCAGTTTCTTCACTTCACATACAATATATTAGAGTTGTGAGCCTACAGTTAGGAAGATCTGAGTTCAAATCTGGACTCAGATGTTTACTAGCTACATGGCCCTGGGCTAGTCACTTTAACTAACACCTGCATCCATTTCCTTGACTGTAAAATGGGGATATTAATAGTAATACCTACCTCCCGGGGTTGTTATAAAAATCAAATGAAATATTTGTAAAGTACTTAATACAGAACATACCACAAAACGGATACTTAATGCTTGCTTATCTCATACTTTTTGTCCATTTTGGTCACATCAGTTTAATAATTTATTATGACCTATCTCTACCTGCCTATCTTGTTGAACCTATATCAATATGCAAAAATTCACCATGGAAGTTCCAGTCAACATGTAATGGGTTTTCTTTACTCTCGACACTGATACAGTTTGTAGGTATGGGAAGCTTAAGGGAGATAAAGAGCTCTGCAGTTTCCAGAAGGCAATACAGTGTGCTCTCCTTCCCTTTTTCTATTCTGGACCCATCCAATTTTCCATGTATATTGTCTGTCCAAAATATTAATACTGTTGGATAAATTCAATAACATATAATTCAGATACATGTTGGAATCAGACTAATGTACAATCTTCATTCATTTGGTCTTTCCTGTGTGGATGGAGAAGCCAAATTCCTCTGAGTTCAGGAAACTGTGCAATATCTCCATGGTCAACATAAGGTCATCTTCAAACATGACCATCTAGAGGCCTTCACTGATCTCTGTACTCAATAATCTCCATTATGGAGATGAAGATCTCAAGAAAATATTCATCTATTTTATTTTTTATGGGGCATCTAGGTAGTGCAATGCATAGAGCACCAGGCCTGCACTAAGGAATATGAATTCAAATCTGGCCTTAGGTATTAGCGTGTGATCCTAGACAAGTCACTTAACCTCTCTTTGCCTCAGCTTTCTCAACTTTAAAATGGGGATAACAATACTACCTATCTCTGAGGGTTGTTGTGAGAATCCAACAAGACAAATGAGACCGTAAAGCCAACACCTGGCATGGAGTAAACACTACATAAATGTTAGCTATTATTATGCTTTCCCTAAAATTTTTTATTTTGTTTCATTTTGTTTTGTTTTTATCAAAGGATCATTGAAGGAGTTTATTTCAGCTGTTACCTCTTCTAAGGAATCTTGAATGATCTTGATATAGGGGTGAAAGATACCATGTGGTTAAAAAAAAAGGCCATGTGCTGTTTGATGGCACCAAGTTGATCTTTCCTGTGTGAATGGAGAGGCCAAATTCTTTTAAGTGATCCTACAGGGGTTTCTGAAGGATCTAGAGAATGTGAAATGTCTGGAGGATCATGACCAACCAACAGCAAGTGAACTCAACATCTTTCAGTCAACTGGGAAATCGTAAATATGTTGCCTATTGTCAAATACCATTTCTTCCCAGAAATCAGCTATTTTTCATAGGTTCCTTAGAGAACTGGACTTGGGATCACAAAACCAAACCCAAACAACAAAACAGCAACAGACCAACCAGGTTATATACCAGCTCTGCAATTTAAAACAGTTTGCCATAGGGGATAAAGACCTGGCCTGGGATCCAGGAAGACTTGAGTTCAAATTCTACCTCTGATTCATACCACCTGTGTGCCTGGGCAAGTTCTTTTGACCACTCAGTGCTCTAGGTAATACTTTAAGACTGTTGCTTTCAAAGAAGGTGCCAGTCTGCCTTGGTAAAGAGAATTTCTGAGTCTGGAAGTTCCCTATATAAATGAAATCAAGATCTAGGCCCTATCCCCTATTCCCTATCACACGATTGTATGCTTTTTTCCAGCAGAATGTAGAGTGTATTTCCAATGTACTCTACAAAATCCAAGTTAGCTTCACCAAATTATGTCAGACTAAATTGTAAATGCAACACTTAGGTAAGTCTGTCCAGTCTTCTAATCCGTTTCTTCATCTCCAAAAATGTCATAACAGTACTGCCACTATCAACCTGTTGGCTTTTATGAAAATTATGCATTGAAAGCACTTTGTAAGTTACATAGTACTCACTCTATAAACTTGAATTCTTATTGTTATTAAGAAACAAGCATTTACTTTGAAAAAGACAACTGCAGTCATTTTCACCTAAATAATACATGATCTAATATAAACACAGTAACAGTCTTTGCCACTGTCATGTCTAAGCTTGATGGGGGGATGGTGTATTAGATAATCAGATGTGTCATCAGGAAGACTTCAGGACCTGCCTCTGACATTAACTAGTCATGTGATCCTGGCCAAATTACTCTTTGAATCTCAGTGACCCAGTCCCATAAAACAGGCACAATCATACTTGCAGGACCCGCCTCATAATATTTTTGTAAAAGTGATAGAAAATGTTGTATATAAGGTACTTTGTAAACCTAAAAACGTATCCGTTATCATGATCCATAATTACAATTTGGCTGCCGAGCATGTGTAGAAGGTAGTAACTACTATAAGGGAAATGGAAAAATTCAATTAGAATTCTTATATGTGATTTTTTTGGAAACTCACTGAGGGTTCTTTGCCAGGCGTCTCCAGATGGAACACTCAAATAGTCTGATCAGACTAGTAACTCTGCCACTCTAAGTAGTCATAGGGATAGAAGATCCCAGAGTCACTATTCAGCTCCAATTTTACTCTCACACTTCAATCCTCATGTGATCATATGAAATATTATGGTAAAGTTTTGAACCAATTTTCATATACCATTCACAAAGACACCCAATCAACAGTGCTTCTTAAACTGCGGGTTGTAACCCCAGATAAAGTTGCCAAGAAATTTGGCAACAGGAAATGATTGCCCAATGACTAAAAATTAAAAATTAATGCCAAATGGAGTTGATGTATTTCTGGCAGCTCTGGCCCATGCTGTATACTGCAATTTTACAGCAGCCTTGATTCTGAACACAAAGCACACACACTTTGCACTGCGTTTGCCCCCAGGCCATGCAATGCCAACAAACACTACAGAAACTGGAAAAAGGGTCACAAGTAGAAAAAGTTTAAGAAGCTCTGCACTAAGGATTGGCTGCCTCATAAAAATGCCAAGTTCATAGGACCACAAGCTTAGTATTAGAAGCTATCTTGGAGATCATCTAGTCCAGTAGCCTTATTTTACCAATAAGGAAGTGGAAACTGGGACCCAAAGAAATTAAATGACTTGTCCAATGCCCAACATACAAATTGACAAAGGTAGGATTTGAACTGACGTCCTTTCACTCCAAATCCAATGCACTTTCCACCACATTACTTTCTTTCTAAAAATATATGATCAATAATACTAGAACTTACTCTGGAAAAGCTCTGAACTTGCTAAAAATCTTATTTTGGTCCATTATATTTATTGTCAAAATAATTCCAAGATTATAAGTTATCTTGAAATAACAAATTATCCTCCCTGCCACAAAATTGTGTTTTCTTGTATTCTATTCACTACCAGGGGTGAGCAAACTCCACCTAGCAGGCCAAATCCTATCCACTTCTTAATTTTGTATGAAAAATTATTTTTAGATTGAAGTTCAAACATAAACAGGATGTGGGCAAGATTTGACCCTTAGGTCATAGTTTGCCAACTCCTGCTTTATACCATGAAATAGAAGCCAAACCCATCTTTCCCTCTTCCAAAGTGCTAAGTGGCTGTCCTCCTCCAGGAAGCCTTTTCTAACTATGTGTTATTGTTGTCATTTTTGTTTGTCCATTTCCAAATACAATAACATCACAATATCAGGATAAAATATTGAATAATGGGTGATGTCTTGACTTGTGCATGAATTGTATTTAATTGAGGCAAAGTTGCTCAAAGTCATCAGTCTCCCTCTTTCTTCCTGACTTCTCAAAGTCCAGTGGCAGAAGAAAGGTTAAGATGACTGACGATGGCCCAGGAAACAGTGTATTCAGTGTATTGGAATCTTTGGTGACTGTGTGTTTGTCCTTCATTGGTGAAGAAGACCATGCCATCAGAAATAATGACATGACTTGCACTTGACCTTGTTTTGAGTGAAGGAGGGCTGTGCAGGTCACCAGCCTCACTTCTCCTCCAGAGCCATCTAAATCCAATGATCACATACTCATCAGGATGATTGGCGATGACCCAGGAGAGGGAATTGGGGTTAAGTGACTTGCCCAAGGTCACACAGCTAGTGAGTGTCAAGTGTCTGAGGTGAGATTTAAACTCAGCCTAGCTGCCCCTTCTTTGATGTTTAACCAAGCTCTAAACAGCCACTTTCAGAACCACTGGAACAAACTGTTCTCATTTGCCTGTTCTGTCGTGGAAAGTCTTCACACCATTGGAGCGAACAACCCTTTAATGCAATGATAGGTTTTAAGTCTGTCAGTTACCTTTCAGCCTGTGCTGAGATGGCTTTACTAGAATGTGGACACTGGAGCCACAGGTGAGAGTTGGGCGAAGGTGGATGATCAGCTTTATAGGCAAGCCCTCACGCTAGAGAAGGACTAGCAAGTCTGCTGTAAGGGATAACCATACATCTGAAAAGGGACAATACTTCTAGCACTACATGACATATAACAGCATGTGTCAACATATTAGTTCTAACAAAACATCCTGAAGAGAACAAAAGGTCCTTGAGGACAGGGATTGTTTCATTTTGTCTCTCTATTCCTCATGCCTAGTATAGGACCTTGCACATAGTTTGTGCTTAATAAATGTCTGTGGAATTGATTTGAAGACAATTTTTACACTTCATGACAATGTATGGTTTGACATTCTTCATTCATGCACTGCTGAGTTAAAGCATATATAGTAATTTAATTTTGTAAAATTAAAGTAAGCATCAGAGAGCTTCAAAAATTCTCCCTACAAGAAGTATACTTTGGAGATGGCTATTCCTACGAATTCAATTTCTGGCTTTTAAAAACAATCAACTTTAAAAAGCTGTATATGTTCTCCATGGTTCTTTTCCATTGCTCCCTCACTCCATATATTATTCTTAGGGAGGATGTTTACATCAAAATGAAGTCATTTCCCAAGCTTTATAAGCATTCTCCTGCTGTTTATTTAACACCTGCTATCATAATCCTTCTTCAATGATGATATTCTTAGTTACCTTGGAAATGATGATATCATATCATGGCAGAAGCACCTGTCATTGCAAAAGTTTTCCTTCCTGAATATTATATCTGATATCTTTTTAGGCTGAATCTTACCCCAATTCTGAGTGTGTTATGGGAAAATGCCAATAACTAAAGAGTTTTCACTGAGAAAAGTATCCAGTGATGGTCACATTTAAAGAGGGAAAGACAGAGAGAGAGAGGGAGAGAGAGAGAGAGAGAGAGAGAGAGAGAGAGAGAGAGAGAGGGAGGGAGGGAAAGAAGGGGGTGGAGAACAACTTTTCTGAATATAAGACTTCAGAAAAAAGGGATATACTATTCAAAATTGAGGACTGGCAACCAGATCATCTTTTTTTTTGCCCTGCTCAGTACAGAAAAGGAAGAATTAATGTCATATTAGGCAAAAAAAAAATTCCTGCCAAAGTTGCTGAAGCTATGGATGCACATTAACATTTTTTATGGCATGGCTGTTCAGTCTATAAGGTTTTTACTTCTAGCTGGTCGTTGCCAGAGAGGCATTTTAGAAGCTTAAATTAATCACTGAACTTTTTCAAACATAAAAAAAGTTAAATTTAAAAAAGAGTTGTTAGAATTACCAAGTACTTACTTTGCATCCGGTACTGTGCTAAGTATTGAGGATAGAAACACAAAGAGAAAGATAGTCCTTCCCCTCAAGGACCTTACAGCCTATCTTACATGATCAACTAGAATGTCACCTCATCTGTCCTTGTCATTTTGCAGTTAAGGAAATTAAAACACAGATATATTAAGTGATTTTTTTTTCAGAGTCACACAGCTCATTTAGTCACAGAGCCAGGACTCTTAGACTCCACATTTTCTTACTTTCATTGGTTAATTAAAGAATCCCTTCAGATGTTTTTCTAGAATACATGATTTAAAAATATGTTTTAAATCAATATCTGAAAAAATCTACAATTTCTATATTCAATGCAATGTCTTGTATTTATAGTAAATGCTTTCCTCTTTCAGTCATTTAAACTCCATACTAAAATTTAAATTAGTTTTATTAAAACTTCAAAATCCAAGAATGATTTTTTTGGACCATTTTTCTCCCAGTTTTTAAAGTAAATGACAAACCACTCCAGTATATTTGCCAAAAATAAAACCCAAACCCTCCATTGACAGCATTGTCATGGTCCATGGGGTCACAAATAGTCAGAAATTACCAAATGACTGAACAGTAACAATGAAAGGTTAAGAGACTTGCCCTGAGTTACAGCCAGTATATATAAATGCAGGAGCTGAAACCAAGTAAGTCTTTCTTGCTTTGAATCCAATAGCTCCTATCCACTACATCCCATTGCTTCTGCATGGGGAAGGCACTTAAAACAGCCTTGCATTTGAGTCTGTCTATATTTCTAAACACACAAAGTTATATTCTTAGATAACCCATTTAGAACCCATTGTAATTTTTATGAAACTATCCCAGAGACACAAATGTATGCATGTTTACAAACATGCGGTGCACATAGACATATGTGTATACACACATATAATCTCTATGTACATATATGTGTGTATGTATGTATATATTTGTCTCTCTCTATATGTATATCTATATATGGAGAGAGAAGACAGAGATACACACGGAGACATAAAGAAACAGAAAGAGACAGAGACAGAAACAGAGAGACAGAATGAGAGACAGAGGGTATTCATATTTACATACATTTATATGTATTATGTGAGCATGTATATGTATTTGCAGACAGGTCCTGTGTTTTATTTGTCTTTATATCATAAACACATAGTATACTGTTTTGTGTTAATAAGGGAAAAGAGATAAAGGAGTGAACTTGTAATTTTTCTTTGCCAAGAAAATCTCAGATTGGGTTGTCAAGAGTCAAACATTATTAAAATGAATAAACAACCATATATATGTCTGTATATACATACATGTATTTATATTTGTGCACACATGTATGTACATGTGTATGTTTTAGCTTATACTTTTAAGATCTAGCCTTCATTCCTACTGTACTAAATGTGTAAACCTTGAAACAATGCCATAGTAAAATCCTACAATGCTTGGGACTTAATAGGTGCTCATTGAGTGAATGAATGAATAACAAAGTTAATACTAATATTGCCTTTTAAAATGCTAACTAAAAATTGACTCAGACTTCTATTTTTTGAAGAAAACCATAAAGAATGGAATACATACCCTCCACTCCTCAAAAAATTTGCATTTCATGTATATGTATATATGCATATACGCACACACATATATACACACATATATATATAACCATATATGTAATGTGTATATGCATATAGATATGTTATATATATGTATCAATATATGTGTATAGAGATATATAGATATCCACATATCTATAGACACATACGTGGTTGATAGTCATATATGGA
This sequence comes from Potorous gilbertii, assembly GCA_028658325.1. Classification (NCBI taxonomy): domain Eukaryota; kingdom Metazoa; phylum Chordata; class Mammalia; order Diprotodontia; family Potoroidae; genus Potorous; species Potorous gilbertii. The sequence continues at coordinate 352,837,135 of CM053770.1, read as the reverse complement.
TAATCCACTGCTCATCCAGATGGTAAGATATGGAAAGGGGATGGACACATTGACTGTTACGTACTTGCTCTCTTTCATCTGAATTTTTATCCTGGGGGAGATGGTCAGAGTAAGAAGCATATATCTCTCCATCTAACAATGGGTTGTAAATTGCAGAAAGTAACTTATTAAATAGATATCTTGAAAGGTAAGCAATTAAATAGACACAGGGAAATGAAGGGTTGAAAATCTTATCAATTTTGTAAGGAGACAAAGGTCCTTGGCTATAAAGTGTTAGCATTTTTTCTTTAGTAGTAGAAAAATGCTTGCCAAATTTACAGAATTTAAAGTCTACAACAACCCTTCCTAAAAATCCTTTTAAAATAAACATTTTCCCCTAAGTTAAAACATCGTGCCACTTAGCAGTGATTCACCATCTGCCTAATGCTCCTTCACCTTGACCAGGCAATTTGCCTTCTTCATTTGAGGATTCCCCAGAATTCCAAGATTTTTAGTGGAAAAAAAATTTCAAAATGTTTAGTAATCTGGTTCAGTGCTTCTGAAACTTCAAACAAAAACTTAGAAAATTTAATCTCCAGACTTTTAATTCTTTGAATATTAAAGAACATTCATTAGGACGGTCTTAGAAATGTCTTAAAGTTGCTGACCATTGCTATTATAAAAGGTATTCGTTATTATCTTAATATTTTTAAATGAGGAAACTGAGGCTTAGACAAGTTAGGTAAAGGAGTGCCCAGGGTCTAATACCTGTCAGAGGTGGGATTTGAACCCAGGGCTTCGGATTATAAATCAAACACAATATCTGCCATTTTGCCTCTCACAAATAATAATGTACATTTATATGATAATTTAAAAATTGAAAAGCACATTGATCAAAATAATTTGATAAGATAAATGGGGCAACCATTATTATACCCATTTTGTAGATGAGGAAGCAAAGCCAGAGAAGTCATGGTTTGTCCACAGAGAAAGTTTAAGGCAGGATTCTAACAACTATATTCAGTCCAACACTACTTCCATGAACTCACCCTGTATTACAAAATAAAAAGCAGGCTCAGAGAATTTTAAAAACTAAAGAAGTAGTGAGGATAACAGAGTTTTACATTAATTTATTTTAATGAGATGTTTCTCATAAATAGGAATTGTATGTTATTTTATTTTACTGAGCTAAGTAAGTACCCCCAACATTTACTTCAGAGGTCAGATTATAGTCAATGCATGGAGGGACAATTGCCTTGCACTTGATCACAGTGGGAATTATTGGTGGTAAGGGGTGAGAAGAATTTATTTCTCTTTCCACAGTTCTAGAAGTGGGAGGTTTAAGATGATTCTCTGGTACATCTGCACAGTTAGAGCATAAGGTTAAGTATTTCCAGGGGTGTACTGCAGCCAAGTTGAACCAGAAAGAACAATTACTAACTTTTGGATGCCAACAATTACACCTCAGAAATCAGCAAAGGCTTGAAACAGGGCTTGAATTTATTGTTTTATTGTTTTATTGTTTGTCTAAACTTAAGAAGTTATGCAAAACATGTTAATAATTCAGATTGTTTTAAAGTGTGTCCCCTCCCCTCAACCTCACTCCTGAGTCACTTGTTAAATATTTACCAATACACTCCCAGTTATTATTTTTTATGTTGATTTATGAATCTTGTAATAGGTTGAAATATAATCTGTATGGATCTCTCAGGATCTTGGACTTATTTTTTAAATTGGCAATTAATTTGATGAATAGGGGATAGGGGGTGCAATTTAAATAAAAACTGCTCTCCAATACAACTAATGTGAAATATGTTTTACATGATTGCACATGTATAACCTATATCAGATTGCTTGCTGTCTTGGGAAGGAGGGAAGGGAGGGAAAGAGAAAATCTGGAACTCAAAATCTTTCATAAAAGGTATCTTGAAAATTATCGTTACAAGTAATTGGAAAAAATAAAATACTATTAAATATTTTAAAAACTACTCTCTAAATCAGCATAAAAGAGAAAGATCCTGGTTACTGAATGTGTGTGTTTAATTTGAATTGTACTTTTCAACTGAAAAGTCACTGAAATGTATTCATGTTTATATTTACTATTATCCCTCAGCACAATATTTTTGTAACTAATATAAAATCTCAAATGACCTTAATTGTTTTCATTGTGACCTGTATTTAAGCTGACAGTGGTTAAGATATCAGAGAAATGTAGACAAAAGATGAAAATTACATGATAGCATATACAAAGCTGAAATTAATCATAAAGGTTAATTTATAAGAAAAACTTTTCAAAGTCTGATTTCAAGATTAATAAGTCAATTAACACTCATTTGCTAAATGCTTACCATGTGCCAGGCACTATGTAAAACACTGGTGATACAAAGAAAGTCAAAAGACAACCTCTGACCTCAAGGAACTCCCCATCTAAGTGAGCTAAGTGCTGATGATAGAAAAATTAAAACCAGCTAAGTACAAATAAGATATATGCAGAGTAGATACAAGATAACCTCAGAATGGAAAGGAATTAGTGTCTGAATGGTAATAGGAAATACCTCCTACAGAAGGTAGAATTTGAACTAAGTGATAAAGAAAGGCAAGGAATTTAAGAGGTGAGGGTGAGGAGGGAGAAAATTCTAGGTATGGAGACAAAGCAAAGACACAGAGTCAGGAGGACACTGATTAAGTCTCAGTGTATTCAGCCATAGCCATGCTATTAATTTCATTAGACTTCATTTATCTTGTGTCAATTACACAAGGTATTTATTAGCATTGCCTTCATTCATTGGTTCAATGTGACTTCTGGATTCAAGCTTCAACACTTTAGTCTCTACTTTTCCTTAGTATGTGTTCAGAATTTTATACTTTTTGAGTCCAATTAATAGGCTTGGAGAAAGATTCTATTAGATTAAGAAACTTGCAAAATAGTTCTCCCTCCTGCCCTTTGCTGGAGCCCTATAGCTTGATATAACCCACATATATCATGTAGTTAGTAAGATGTTTTGAATTAACTCTAATTTTGGAACCAAATATGTTTTATAGAAGAGAAAGGATAACAGTTTTAGAGTTAGGAAAAACTATAACCAGCTTAAACTATCTTCTTGAAATTTTTTTTTGGCATTTACTTGGCATATTTATATTAAAATTTTTTTGACCTTATTGTGCTAGTAGTACATTTAAAATAAAAAAATATTTTTCCTTGTGTACATAAAATCCTTCAGCATTCTCCTTGCATTATTTCCACCATTCATTGTCTTTGCTCCTATTCATATGCTTCTGAATGGAGTTTAAATAACAAATCTTGAAACTATGCTGATTGGGTCCACTACAAATTATGTTGCATAATTTCAACTGTATCCATCATCAATCCTTCTCCACCTTCTCCAGTTTATCCTCTACACCACTCAGTATAGCAGCTGAATCTTTTTCTCCCTCCTTTCCTCTATATTATTCACTGAGATCCTGGTCCTACCTGTATTTTAATGAAAAATGTTGAAATCATTGAGAAGTTCAATTTCTCCCCTTGGCCTCATCTCACATCACTCCAATGCCTTCACTCATTATCTTTTATGAAGTCACTATTCTCCCTTCCAAGGCAAAACCTTTACATGCATCCTTGATCCCAGTTCATCTGATCTCCTCCAGGAGATTGCCACTTCTGTCATTCCTACTCCCTCATTAACCTTCAATTTCTATCAACTGGCTCTTTCCCTACTACCTGCAAATATGCCCATGCTTCCTCCCTTTGTTTAAAAACAAATAAAAAAACCCAACCCTTCTCATATCATTTGACCATCCCTGATATATCTATCATTATCTCTCCTTCCTTTGGTAGCTAAACTCCTTGAGAGGGCTATCTATAACAGATTCCTTCAATTACTTTCACTTTCTTCTAAATCCTCAACGCTGTGGTTTCTGATCACATCATTCAAATGAACCTCCTCTCTCCAAAGTTACCCATGATCTTTGAGGTAATAAATGTAATGACCTTTTCTCCATCCTCATCCTTTTTGACTTCTCTACAGTCTTTGACACTACCAATCACCCACTTCTCCTGGATTCCTCTCCAATGTAGTTGACATGGTCTTGTTTTTCTATTTTACTGCTCCTTCTGTCTTCTTGGCTAGATCTTATCCATATACAATGACCATGAATATCCCTTAACACTATGTCCTGTTCTCTTTTCTCTCATTTCATCAACTCCCATCTCTATCCATTTATCCAACCCTAACCTTTCTCCTGAACTCTAGTCTCACATCTGTAACTGCCTATTGGATATCTTAAACTGGATGTTCATTTCACATTTTAAATTGAACATGTGCAAATTAAATTCATCTTCCCCCTCTCCGCAGCCTTCCAAACTCCTAAACTTTGCTAATACTAGTAAAAAGCACCACCATCCTCCGAGTCACCCAAGATCACAAACTAGGTGTCACTTCATCTCCTCACTGTCTCTCACACTCAAACACATTCAGTCTCTCGCCAAGTCTTATTTACTCTACCTTAACAACATCTCTTGCATACATTCCCTTTTTTCTCTGGCATAACTACCACCTTGGTGAAGGTCCTCATCATCTCATATCTAAGCTAATGCAGAAGTCATCTTGTGGGTCTACTTGCCTCATATCTCTCCCCAGTCTAGTCCATTTTCCACTCAGCTGTCACGATGATGTTCTGAAAGAACAGATCTGACCATCTCATCCACTACCACTCCACCCCTACCCCTCTCATCACCAGCTCAATAAATTCCAGTGGCTTCCTATTATCTTTAGAAATAAGTATGAAATGCTCTGGTTTTGAAACCTTTTCTTCTTACCTTTCCAAAGTTCTAATACTTTGCTTCTCTCCACATTTCATAATCCAGTGACACTGACCTCCTTGCCGCTCCTCATACATGACACTATCTTTCAATTCTAGGCATTTTCACTAATTATCCTCCATGTCTTTAATGTTCCTGACTTGCCCAAGTGTCAACTAAAATCCCAACCTCTATAAGAAGGCTTTCCTTGTCCCCCTCAATGCTAATGCTTTCTCTCTGAGAATTCCTCTAATTTACTCTGCATATATCTTTTATGAATATAATTAGTTGCTTGTCTTTTCCATTAGAATGTTAACTCCTTGAGTTTTACCTTTCTTGTAAGTTCAGTACTTAGCACAGTGCTTGGCACATAGTGAACACTAAATAATGCTTATTGACTTTACTTGGCATGTTTTATATTAAATTTTCTTGACCTTATTGTGCTAGTGGTATATTTAAAATAAAGAATATCTTTCCTTATGTACCTAAAATCCTTAAGTATTCTCATTGTACTTATATCTATTTTATATATTTATTTTATGTGAATAAATCATGAAAGAGTAATTGGGGGAAAGGCTTTGCAACAATCAAAAGGGGCAATGTATATGTTGGTAGCTTATTTAACAATTACTTAATAATATTTTTCTCTTTGCTTTTTCAAGTCAATTCTACCATGGTGGCATTTTATGCCTGGGTCTTCATAGGTATTCAATGATAGCTTCATCTTTTCTTCTATGCTGTCTATCATGAAGAAGGTTGCCCTGGCCTATGTGATGCTTTGTACATGCTTTGAAATGTTTTTACACTTTCTATCAAATGCTGTAGGATTGATGGTTATAGCAGATACTAGTTTTTAAAAATCACTCTGCGCTCATATTCAATCGCGCCCACTGGCATTGGTGATACAAATGCTCAGATTCCTTAAGCATCTACCTAATATGGTGGATCTTTAATAAACTTTGTTTTTCTTTGACTGAAAGGAAGCTTAGTAGAATTTATTTGGGCAGACCTGTGTGTTGATATTTCAGGGTTCCAGCACCCCTAAACCTTAATAGTGCTATAGGGAAAAATGAGCAGTCTGATTTCAGAAAACCTTGAAACATTTACATGAACTGATTCAGACTAAGTGAGCAGAACCGAAACAACATTGTACACAATAACAGCAATAACTTGATTAACTGTGCATGACTTAGCAATTCTCAGCAATGCAAAGATCTAAAACAATTCCAAAGAACTCATGATGGAAAATGCTATCCACCTTCAGAAAAAGAACTAATGGAGTCCGAATGCCTATTGAAACTTACTATTTTTCATTTTCTTTACTTTATGTGGGGTTATTTTTGGTGTGTTTTTTCTTTCACAATATGACTAAAATGAAAATATTTTTTGCATGATTACAGTTGCATATCCTATATCAACTTGGCTTATCATCTCAAGGAGGGGGAAGCTGAGGGGAGGAGAAAATTTGGAAGTCAAATTAAAAAAAAATAAATGCTAAGAATTGTTTTTACATGCAAAACAATCACTTTGCACTTGTTTACTTGATCTCCTGGGTAGATTCATACCTTTAAACTTAAAAAGTATTTTCTGGAATTCTAGACATAGGATGCATATCTCTTTTTATAATAATTTGAACTTCAGTGAAGTTTTTGGTCATATTTTATTTATCAGATAGAATTTCTGGATTCGTTAAGATTTTGAATGATATTAGGATCTTCAACATTTTCCTCTTTAGATTTTAGTATCTTCTCAATTTCATTTCATTTTATTTTATTTAATCTAGGCTTACAGATGAAGCCTTTTGTTTATTTTAATGATTTCCTTGAACTGGTCAGATATTACAGTGTTACTTGGAGCTGAGGGTACCCTTGAAAAAAATTCAAATAAATCTTTGCCTATGACTTGTGGGATATTTCAGGTTTTTAATGGTATAATATTGATGCATAATTTAAATGTTCATATCTCCATTCCTGTGTACTCATCATTTGCATGCTTTTATGGTTGCACCATGTGCACTGAAACATTTCTACAGGTAGGCTATTTATTGCTATTCCTAATTTGTTGAGGTACAGCTTATCTTCCTATGGTAGCACATACAAAGGGGCATTATTCACTCCGTGTGAAACTGATCATCACAAGTTTTGACTGGAGCAAGTCTGCAACTCTACAAGGAACCATCTATTTCTGATAGTCATAGATGAAGTTTTATCATATTGGCCTGAACACAAATCCAATCAATGGTATTCCCAGAGGCCAATGGCCAATATTTTAGGATTTCTGGTAGACCTTTATATGTGCCATTGTGACCTCAGGTCTTAAAAAGTCCTTGTGTTTTACCATTCTGGTTATCATTCCCTTCTTCCCTACCCCCTATCCTATTCCAACTTCATGATACAGACAGTGGTTTGGACTTTGAGAGGACTATCCTCATTCTTTCATTATCATTCCAAATTTTTAGTCACCTAACCTTGAAATGGTTAAAAATATTAGTATTGTAAGTTTTCCATTTAGACCATTGCGTTTGTAGCACAACATTACCAATATACCTTATCCCATTCAAATGCTATTTATTTCAGTTCCTGTAACTTTAAGAGCCCATGAGTTATGTCATGATATATCCCTAAGGTTAAAACATATTTGGATGGTCAATGCAATAGGAGTCCTTGTGTCTCAGCCTACTACCTAAAGACTGTCTCTGTTGCTATTGTATTGCAGACAAGGCAACTGGATCCCCTCTCTCACAGTCCAGGAAGACAGCCTCATATTCCCTAGATGTTTCAGGATAGAAAGGATAGATCTCTCCTTGTTCTCATTAAGTGACTCATATGGCAGCATCAACAGATGAAGAGGGGTTAATTCCTGCACTAGAAGGACACAGTTACTGAATGGTTGTATTGCATTGAAAGTGCTAAGCAAATAATAGGTGTGAATTGAATGGAAGAGATTGATCTCTGCTTTTCCCTTTGAGCTGCGTATCATTTACAACTTTCCATTATCTGATGCTACTAAGCCTTCACTTTTCTTAACAATTGTAATCTGTTAAGCCTTTCCTCCTCACCTCTGCCTTATATAAAGTATCTTACAGAAATCCTAATGTCTTTTAAAAGGTGCCTTCTCCTACACAAGGCCCTCCCTGACCACCAGTACTCCTCTTTCCTCTAGTTTTAAGTACCATCTCCTTTGTCAACACTGGTTTCATTTATATAAATTTTGAATTTGCTTCTTGGAGTACCTGGGACCTTCCCATAGAAGAATAAAGAGGGGCAGGGACTTTTTGTCTTGGGTCTTTGTAGCTTCAGCACCTAAAAGAGTGCCTTGCACATAATGGACACTTAATGAATACTTCCTGATTTGAATTGAGTTGAAGAAGCATACCTTTTCTATTTTGGCAATTATCTGTGAATGCAAATGTCTTTGCAGGGATCCTTGTATAACTAAGGCATATTGGGCTTTTAAGTCCTTATCTTCTCCTACCAACTTCTCCACAAATCCAATTGGTGCTTACATTAGGTTGGATAAGAATTATTAATATATTTCTCCTTTCCGCTCCCTAACTCCCAGCCTCCCACAATATTACTGATGAAAAAGTGATCCATGATTATATATAATGAGCACCTGGCTATTTCTACACCTTGGGGTTGCTGCTTACCCTACCTGCATCCTCCAGCTTCTGTGCATGGTCTTCCCTTTTAGAATATAAGCCCTTTGAGAGCAAGGATTGTGTTGCATTCTTGTGATTATATTCCGCAGGCACAGTGCCTGGTACGTAGTAAGCAATCGGTAAATGCTCTTTTTGTCTGTCTTTGTCTGCCTGTCTCTCTCTAGCTATCTATCTTTCTACTGATCTGTCTTGCTTTACAATTGTCTTTTACATATTCAGTAATAGAAGACCATGTAAAATTTTCTTGAATTCTTTTTAGGGGATCTATCTATATACCATAATACAAAATCCCTAATAATATGCCTCTAAAACTGGGTTGTTAACCTATTGTCATGAATCTTTTATTTTATATTTTTATAACAGTATTTCATTATAATTGGTCTCATGAGATTCTATGTATTTTATTATATGAATTGATAAATATTATTCCGAGAATGAATCCACAGTATTCACACCAAATAGTCAAAGGTGTCTATGATATAAAATTAAGAAAAAAAAGTTAAGAACTCCTGCTCTAAAATGATGATTTGTGATTAAAAACTATATAAATAATCTGGTTCTCCCTTAATATAGATGGCAAATTGATCTGAATTATGTATAGTATAAACTCAACTGCATAGCAACAGCAACAGAGGGGTTAAAAACATTCCTATAACTGCCAAAAATAAGGTAACAGGGTGAAATATAAGCCTGTTTGGAAGGTGACCAAAATAAATGAGCACACGCAGAACCACTTGGAAGAGCCCTGTTCAAAATTAGAGCTAATATAATGCAAGTCCCTACAACAATAACATTACCAAATAAAATATCTTGTACTAAATGTAACCAAGTTAAGAGGGGTGGGAATCATAGGTGATTCTTAGGAATGTGGCAATACTTCATAAGCGTGAAGTAACACAATTGTCTGAACAGAGTTCTTGGCATTGCCAAATGGTGGAAAGGATATGGATTTATCAATGGAAATTGATAAATCCATCTACTTGACCACTGTACCCTAATGACCAAAGGACTTTTCCAGTTTGACTTATAGGTGAAATCATCTTTTATGCAGTCTCCTTCTGTTAGAACATGACCTCCAGCATAGGAACTGTCCTGCTTTGCTATTTGTAGAATCAGTGCTTAGTAAATATTAAGCACAGTAAATAGTTTTTCCCATTAACTCATTAAAGTTGTGAAAATGAGCCCTACTGGAGGTTGCTAGTATAATCAAAGTCATTAGCAGTCTTTATGGTTTGAAGAACATACCAAGGTATCACTAGATGCTTCTGTCTTAGTATAGGGTTCAAAAGTTTCCTGTGATTTGACACAAGGTACACACATGTTCATGGTTAAATTAGAATGTACAGTTTTATGGAAGATACATGAAGAGAGAATTTAGCATTTTCTAAATGGCCTGAAGCATTCATAATCACTCCACAGAGCTCTCCTTGGCTCCAAGAATTTCAAGACTTCTAGGAATGCTAAGGCTTTAGTCATAAATTTACTCTGGTCAGAACTTATTGTAGAATCACAAGATTATAACTTTATTACTGGAAGGGATGTTGGAAGCCATGAAATCCAACCCCTTCATTTTACAGATTAGGACACTGAGGCACAGAGATGATAAGAAACTTTCCCCAGCATCACACAGGTAATAAGTGCCTGAAGTAGCATTAGAACCTTGGTCTTTCTACCTCCTAGTTCAGTGTTCCACTACTTTCACTAAAACCAAAGAACTGGATTCTTTTTTCTTAGAATAAAAATGGGGATGGGTAGGCAAAAAACAACCCCCCCCTAAAAAAAATCTAAACTAAAGCAAAATACATCTGTAAAGGGGACTTGGCTTGAATTCATTCTGGTCCAGATGGTATTTACCCCAAAAAGTGAAGTGTCTTCTCTGGCTTCGGTCAATAATGGGTAGAATTCCAGAGAGAGTAATTTGTGCAGGGCTCAGAAAGCCCCTATGCTGCTACACTAGATCTTCTTCCACAACAGACTCAGAGAAATGCTTTATATTCAGGAACAATATCTAATTTTATATCTAAAAACAGCTTTACTCATGGGTAGAAAAATGTTAAATCTTAGTAAATAAAGACTAAATAGCATACTTACTTATAAGCTAATAAATACTGGCATTTATTCTGACAAAGATCTCCTCTTGTTATAAGGAAAATGTCACCATGATTGAAGAACATATGATCATAAAAAATGTTGCAGAGACTGAAAGACCTCATCTGCTCAGTAATAGAAAAAAAGATTGCTAATATTTATATAATGCTTTAAAATCTACCGAGCCCTTTATATAACTGTCTTCTGATCTAACTATTGAATCTTATAAAATTTGCTCCAAAAAACTACCACATTGTGATCCATTCTGTGAGACAGGTGGCAATATCAGACAGCTGGCTTGCCTAGGATCACATAACCAGCAAATGTCTGAAGTAAGAGGAAGTAAGGTGTTCAAGACTCAAAATCTACTATCCATTATGCCACATACCTGCCTCAAAAACATAGATCTCACTTTAGATGGATCTTGCACTTCATTCAAGCAATTCTGCCATTGAAATTTTATTGCAACCTTATTTGGCCCCCCATGGTGACTGTTCTAAAACTTTTACCTTTCTTCCAGACCCCAACTAAGGAAACCCCCACACCAACAGCAGATAATTAGCTTCCTACTTCACCAAGAATATAGGGTGAGAGTTCCTTCAGTTCGCCTTCTCTTTTCTCAAAATTCAGTATCATTCAGTTTATTTAAAGCCCTTCTCAAACTCATGGACATATGTCTCTAGATTCTTATTTTAATAAATCTGTAAGCATTTATTAAGTACTCACTATGTGTCAGGCATTGAACTGAGTATGGGGGATATATAAAAAAGGCAAAAGACAATCTCTACCCTCAAAGAGTTTATAACCTAATGGGTGAGATAAAATGCAAGCTATGTATAGGATAAATAGGAAATAACAGAGGAAAGGCACTAGTTTTAAGAGGTGCTGGGCAAAGCTTCGAGGCAAAGAAGGAATTTCAGCTGAAATTTAAAGAAAGTCAGGGAGATCAGTAGGTGAAGCAGAAGAGAGAGAGAGAGAGAGATGTGTGAGAGAAAGCCAGTGAAATTGTTAGGAGTCAGGAAATGCTTATGACCAAATAAGGAATAAAGAGTATCGTAGAAAATAAAATGTTCATAACAGTTCTCTTTGTGGTGATAAAGAATTGGAAATTGCAGGGATACCCATTAATTGGGGAATGGTTCAACAACTTGTGGTGTATGATTTTGATGGAATACTACTGTGCTAGGAGAAAAAATGAGCTTAGAAAAAACACGGAAACACTTGCATGAAATGATGAAAAGCAAAATTAGCAGAACCAAGAGATATTATTGTATATAGTAATGGCAATATATTTTTTTAAGAATGACTTTGAGCAACTAAGTCATTTTGACTCTTACAAATATCCAAATTAACCATAAATGACATACAAAGACAGACACTAAGCATATCCAGAGAAACAACTAATAAATAGAAATATGTGAATAAATTTACATATATACATATACACACATGTATGTATGTGTATATGTATATATGTGTATGTATATGTATGTGTGTGTATGTAGTTGTGTCTAATGGTAAATCCTCAGGGGGAGAATGAGGAAAGGAAAAAAAGGAAAAAAATTTACATGATAACTTTATTATATATTTAAAAGGAATAGCAAATTTAATTGTACATACTAGATTTGTAGTTTCATGTGCAATCATCTTTTTATAATACTATGCTATGAAAATGATTATTTTATTCCATAACTTAAAAATAAATTATTTTAAAAAGAAAAGAAAATAGACAAGTTTAGTTATATAAAACTTTTTTTCAGAAATAAGACAAAAGCATTTAAAATTAAAAGGAAAACACAGAAATGAGGAGAAAATATTTACAATCAGTTTTTCTGATAAAGATTTTATATCAAAGATATTTAGGAAATGGATTCAAATTTGTAAGAAAAGATTCATTCTCAAAAAGATGAAAGTATATAAATTGGCAGTTTTCAAAAGAAGCATTCCAAGTTATTCAATAATGTTCCAAATGACTAATAATTAAAGAAATGCAAATTGAAGCAGCACTGAAGTTCTACCTCATATCCATTAGATCTCTGAAGTTGACTAAAAAAATATAAATAACAAATGATTGAGGGCCTGTAGGAAAACAGTAGGTGGCACAGTGGGTAGAGTGCTGGGCCTAAAGTTAAAAAGACTTGCTGAGTTCAAATTTGGCTTTAGACACTTAATACCTGTCTTATCCTAGGAAAGTCATTTAACCCGATTTGCCTCAGTTCCTCATTTACAAGATGAGCTGCAAAAGGAAATAGCAAAGCGCTCTAGTATCTTGGCCAAGAAAGCCCCAAATAAGGTCACAAAGAGTCAGACATGGCTGATACCACTCAAAAACACTCAAGTCCTCATTGGTGGAACTGTGAATTGGTCTAGCTATTTGGGGAAGCAATAAGGAAAATAGCCTGTGCCCTCATGGAGCTTACATTCTAATGGGGGATGACACACATAAAAGGGATCTGAAAAATGAAAGTGAAGCAAGACTGTTCTGGGCTTTTCCTCAAAATGCAAGTTATGGTAGGAATTCACCAATTGGAGAAGGTGACCATGGAGGGAGAAAGAGATGGCCACTGAAGCATATGGTGGCAGAGTAGAAAAAATGGGGAGAAGAAAGAGAGAGAGAGAGAGAGAAAGCTACTAAAGGGATATCCGCCTACTGGGAAATGACCAAAACAAATTGGACATAAAACAATATTATATCAACATTAGATTGATGAAATGGATGGTTTTAAGAGCAAATTGGGAAAAACTGAATGAACCAATACATAGCAAAATAAGCAGAACCAAGAGATGAATGTATACAATGACAACAACATTATAAAGAGAAATTATCTTTAATTTCTATCTAAAATCTATCTAAACTCTGAGCAGTTTGATGACAAATCACACGATTTCAAGGAATTGATTATGAAAGTTGCTACCATGTGTTTTTTCACAGAGAGATGATGGATTTATAATGAGATAGACATTTTCAGAAACAGCCAAAATGGATATTTGTTTTGATTGACTATGTTAAAAGTGCTTTATATTTTTTTTTCCTAAGAGAAGATAGGGTGGACAAGGACTAAGGAAGATACAGACAGGTTAGTAAAAAATAGAAAAGAGAAGAAAAAAATAAACAAGGAAAGGAAAGAGAAGGGGAATCAAGAAGAGGAAAAGAAGAAAAGAAAATAGTCATTTAGTTATGTTACTTATTGTAAGTGAATTTAAAATAATCAAAGGAAGAACAGAAAAGCCTGACAAATAGGACACCTTTAAATACCACATGTTCATCTCACTAAAGTCTTAAAAAGAAAAGCAAACTGTACATAATAGAGAATGCATTTTATGCACAATCCTCTTAACTTTATTTTGCTGTGTGTATGCAAATGTCCATCTTATTTGATATCAAGTTCATAAGTACAAAAATTAATTTTAAAATTTTCTATTAAATTATTGAACCCCATATTACAAAAATATTTATAGTAGCTCATTTCATAGCAAAATCCCTGGAAATTAAAAGGTTTCCTATATTTGAGGGAATGGCTAAACAAATTATGTTGTATGAATTTAAGGGAGTATTATGGTTCCATAAGAAATTACTAAAGGGACAGTATCACAGACGACCCCTATGAAAGGATGAATGGAGAGCAGAACAGTTTATACAATGTCAACAACATTATAAAGAAAAAGAATTTTGAAAGACTTTTGAGCTCTGATCAATGCAATGACCAATTAATTAAGATGAAGATAAAGACTGTGAAAGTGAAGACCCTACTCACTTCTTGACAAAGAGGGAGCTGACTTAAAGTGCATAATGAGACATATATTTTTTGATCAATGAAATGACCAAATACAATTCCAGAAGATGGATGATGAAACCCTCTACCCACTTCCTTATGGAGAAATAATGAGAGACATGGTGCAGAATAAAATATTGTCAGACATAGTCAATTTGGATTTTTTTTTGGCTTTGACTACACATAGTTTTATGAAGATTTTGGTTTTTTTTTCTTTCTCAATATTGAAAAATGTGAAAAGGAGAAAGATAAATTATTTTAAGTGAAGAAAAATAAAATAAAACATTGGGGCATGATTACATGGCCTTTGTGGCTCCTTTAAACTTTAAATATATGATTCTCTGATTCATTTTAGTTATATCCTATATTTAAGGATGACCTACATTGGAAGCAATAAGGAAACATAAAGTTCTTTTAAAGAAACCTCCCACTTTCTTCAACCTTCTTTCAAGTGTCCAGGGCTCTCATATCTCCCTAAGCTGCCCACTGTACTTACACATCCAGTACTTCTAAGATCCCCAAAGCATTCCAGCTTCCAATATTAACTTCATCAGTTCTCTCCTTCTATAATCAAAATACTCATTTGCTCAGGGCAACTGATTCATTTGAATATTATGAGCAAAATAATATACTAACAATGCAAACATATGTGAATGGAATGTAGCCCTTTGTGTAAACAAGAGGTATTTGTATATTTCAACATAGATAAACCCATAAATCAATCTGAGGGAGAGAGGAGGTGGTGTGTGCCAAAAGAATCAAACAACTGTCACTACCACTACAACTGAGACTACCATTCCATCTCAAACCCAAACCCAAATGAAGACAGCTCAGAATTCTGAGCCTAAGAGCCCCAGGAATTGCAATGCCTCTAGACTACCAATCAGCCTTTAGCAATACCCCTATAGCCATCAAATAGGGGAACACTTATTTCCTCTCTAAGTAATGGTACTTCATTTCCCCTTCCCCCATCAACAGCCACAGCTACCAAAGACCTAAAAAGCACAAGTTCTTGCAATGATAGTCATCAACACTGTCAAATGTTCAATGTGAGAAATATATATGTTTTTTTTCAATGCAAATATCATTTTAGAAGGTATGTTATCCATTGGAAGAGCTAGAAATTGGAACAACCATTCTGGAAAGCAATTTGGAATTATGCAAATAAATTAGCTAAAATGTCTATCAACTTTAACCCACAGATTTCATTTATAAGCATAGGAAGGAGGTTATTGACAAAAAGAAAAATCAATCACATATACAACATATATTATTTTCGTTGTTCAGTCACTTTTTGGTTGTCTCTAACTCTTCACGACTCCATTTTGTGGTTTTCTTGGCAAAGATAACTGGAGTGGTTTGCCCCTTCCTAATCCAGATCATATTACTAATGAGGAATCCAAGACAAATGAGGATAAGTGACTTGCCCAGGTTCACACAGTAAGTGCCTGAGCCCAGATCTGAACTAGAACCACTACTGAAACCTCTTTTATGAATGCAAGAAATATAAATCCAACAAAATAACCTTAGATGCAGGTTTAATTAAGCTAACACTTTGGGATGATCCACATGCTCAATAACACTGACATTATGAAGTTTTAGACCATCAAGATTCAACATATCTTTGTCCTCTACTGAAAATAATCCTGTACTTTAGAGATGATCTACAAATGGCATTTGATATGATTAAAGGGAACGCAATATTAATGGTAGAAGAACAACTCACTGTGACAAAGATATTCATTTTAAGGAAAGATAAAATCACTGTCAAAGACTTAGGATAAAGATCTATAAATTCTTTGATATCCTAATATGGAGAGTATATGAATCATGCAGCAGGAATTACGTCACTGCAGAAAAGGTTAATATTATGTGTGCAGGAAACATAATGTATCTCAACATAGACCACAAAAGGGAAGAAATCAGTTCAAATCTCCAATGTAAACACATTCAACTTATAAAAGAGTTCCATAGGAGGTATACTCTGAGTGCTAATAAGTAAATATCATATGTATATGGAAGGGGAAGAGAAGCAAAGAGACATATCAGAAAGATGGCCACTCTGTAAGTCAGGACAGCCAAGGTTCATGGGTTGTCTCTGACGAGAGTTGTACTAGTAGATGTTTAACAATCAGCTCCATGGAGGGAGAAGATGTGCCCATACTCAATTTTAAGATAAATCTTCATCATCAAAATTTTCTTCTTCACCTAATCAAGTCCAGATAAGCAACAGAATAACAAATAAAGACTTGACTTCTAGCCTTTGTTGATTTTTGATGTATAAATGCTCACAATTAGCCCACAAGTCAGGCTAGTTCTGGCACACATTTGTCTCTTACAAATCAGTTAAGTGACCAAGGACAAGTTCTATAACTTGTCAGTGTCCCAACCAGCCCTTTAAGGCTAAATAAGAAAGGATCAGTAGAGTCAGTTTCCATACCAGGAGTTCCTCACTCCAATGAATTTACAAGACCAAATCAAAGTTGTGACTATTGTTACTAGTAACAAGTGTCATAATAGCAATGGAAGTAGGGATATTAACAATTTATATTCTTCCCAAGTTACAAACCTGAGGATTATTTTCATAGTCAGTCTGATTGTAACCTATAAAACCTAGTCAACAGAAGTAACTAAAATTTTAAGTCAATGAATGACAATATTTTGTAATTTGGCAGCAAATGTACTTGCAATCAAATAACCAATCCAGAATAACCAAAAACGTCCAACTATCCAATTCAGTTCCAATCAATTCAACAAACATTGTTGGCCTGCCATGAATGAAACCCTATACTAGGCATTGGAAAAGACTCAAAGAAAATCAAGATGTTGCCATCAATCTCATGACATGATGCAATAGATCAAAATTATGTTAATCTGGGGTCAGGGATTTTTTTTCAAATTTCATTTTAATTTGAAGGTTATTGCCTTATATTAATGGGGAAAAGCATCAGTTGAAGTCTTCATAAGTAAAAGGGGTGAACCTGGGTTCAATTATATTAGGAAAAAAACAAAATCTGAAAATACTACAAATAATTTTAAAAATAGACTTCACTTGTATATTTCAGTCAACTGTGTCAATACTGTAATTTCAAAAGAGAAGAAAAAGTAGAGCTTGTTAGAAATAGAAAGAGAGATGGTCAATGAGGCAGAGTTGTGCAGATCACATCAAAAGAAGCCAGAGATAGAGATATGGACAAAGAGAGACATAGTTATGATAAATGATAGATAAAATATGCATTAAACATTTGATAGGTGTAAGGAAATAAAACATAAACAAGTAAGACATTCTTAAAGAAATTACATTCTAATGGAGCAAAACAATGTTAGGTTAGAGGAAGTGTGGCTGCTGAGGGAAAAGAGGTTAGGGTGCAAAGAGAGTGGAAATGAAAGAGATCTTGAACAAATGATCTTATTAGGTTTTATGGTGTTTTCACATTGCATAGGATCATAGGGTTAGACTGTAGAGATCAATAAGTCCTACTTCCTCATTTTACAGATGAGGAAAACAATTATGTTGAAATATAGTTTAAAAAACATTTTAAAAAAACAAATTCACTATAAAATCTATCCATATTTCCCTTTTGGGAGGGAGGGAGATAACTCTAAATATATCCACAGTTCCCTTTTGGAAGAGAGGGGGATTTCCTGTGGACTCCAGAGTAAGAACCTTGGTATATTAGGCGATTATGAAATAACTTTCCAATTCTATAATTTTATGGCACAATCATAGGACCATCAGCAGCTAGAAGGGTCCTCAGAAACCATTTAGGTTAATTGTTTCACTTTATCCATGAGGGAGCTGAGGCATGTAGTAATTACATAACTCAGACTCACTCTAGATCTCAGCGACTATATACAGTTCTGTAGACTGAACCAATTGACACTAGAAGACATTCTCACTACTTTTACAAATAGTTATTAATAATCATAATGGCTTATGCTTATCTTGTACATTATAAAAACTTCCTGCATATTGTTACATTTGATTTTTATGAATTTCTACTAGCCCTGTTAATATGAGGTAAATGAAGCTCAGTGAGTTTAAGAAATTGGGCTATTAAGTTATATTCTGAGTGTCACATCCAGGGCTAGAAAACAGGTCTTTGGTTCATCACCTAGTACCCCAATGTTTTTCCCAGTAAATCCACACTAATGCTGTACAGCATCAATCAGTAAGCATTTTCTAAGTACTTTCTACACATTTACTTACTATTATTCTAGGTTCTAGGTGTTGGGAATACAAAGACAAAAAATGAAACAGTCCTTGGCCTCAAATTTATATTATATAGAATATATCACACCATTTACAATCAATCTTCAACTGGTTTGAGCAATACATTGATTTTATTATCAAATTACATATATGTGTATGTAGTAATTGCTAGCTATATATGTGTTTGTGTGTATACATATACACATGCAACCACTCATAAATATGCGTATATACATGTATGTGTATATATTTGTGTGTATGAATATGTATATATACATATATACGCACATACACATGCATTCACATTCACCAATACACACACACACATACTACAAGTTATAGGGCAGTTATATGGTGCATTGGATAGAACATCAGACCTGGAGTCACAAAGACTCATCTTAGTGCATTCAAATCCAACCTTATAAACTTACTAGCTGCACAATATGAAGAGATCTATGTAAGACCCTCAGGTTTTTGGGTGGACCCTCCATAGCAGTTCATGCATTAAAGTTACCCAGAATTAGTGAGAGATGGGTTCTGACCTACATTGCAGAGTACTAGGTTTGTAATTAAGAAGACCTAGGTTTAAAACTTACTCTAGAGTCTATAGTACCCTGAGGAAGTCACAATTCCTCTGAACCTCAGCGTCTTCATAAAAAATGCAATGGCTTGCATGTTACTTGGGACAAGAAGTAATTTTGATGTGATTTCATTTTGTGATAACGAAGTTCATGCACACACTCATCTACCATGAGCTGACTTAGAATGCGCATCCTTAACCAGCTTAAGACAGTCATTATTTAGTTCTTTGGCAGCTGAGTGATAGATATCATGGTACATCAAAATGTCTTCTTGTTCTTTTTTATTCTTTTCAAATGTGCAGTTTTTAAGAAAGTGTATTATTCCAAGGAAACATACAAAAGTGGTAATTCTTGAAGAGTATAATCTAATGACCATGGGAGATATTATAGTAGCTCTAGGAATAAGGAAATCTTCAGCTGTTCTGAAGCACAAAATAAGATATTTTAAAAATGAAAAGTATTAGTAAACTATTACTGCAAAACAACCTAAAGCAAAAATCTTCAGAAGGATTTGTCAGATAGAAGAATTTTTATTGATTCCTCTCCAGTGGCCTGGAGGCTTCTTAAAGTTGAAAGACAATTGAGAAGAAATGTTTCTAAAAAAATAGCTTTTAACTGTTGTTATAGGAAGTGGGGGAGATGCTTATCCTAGAAAAGAAAGGGTGAATTACTGAAAGCTGGAAAAAGGCAGATTTGAAATTCATGAAATCAATTGTTTATTCAAGGATATGTCAACTCTGCTGTCAGAAAAACAGTTGAGGTGAGCCTGTGTGATCTAGGCATCTTCATCAGACAGTAAAACCTTAATCCCCTATAACTTCAATTAAGCCTTTTCACCCTTCAGACTCTAAATAAATCCTTCTATTAAGGGGATTTGTTCTGTGAAGTTTGGATTCAGTCAAAGGGCCATACTTGAGTACCTAGAGGACCACATGTGGCCTCAAGCCCACAGGTTCCCCATTCCTACTTTAGAAAATGATAAATTCTAATGAATATATTGACATACTGAGGAGAACTGTACTGAAATTAAAGAAATTCCCAAAAGAAGATGGAATATTGCAACACAAACTTGTACCATGTCACACTTCTAGAGAGATAAAAAAAAAATCTATCCAGGGAATGTAGATAAACATGCTCCAATATCCCAGAAACTCAGTTTAATCCCCATTGAAAACCTATGGGCTGTAATCAGGAATAAAATTGGAGAAGTAGATTGTTTATCAAAGGCAGACAACAGCAAATGTTACAAGTATAATTTCAAGATGAAAATTACAGATTATATATCAAAATCTAGTTAACTCTATGACAAACTGTATAAAACAAGGGAATACAGCCAAAGGAGGACATATTGCCTAGTAAAACACTTTAAGATAAAAAAAATTTGCCGAGTTTAATAAATACAAACAAATTAAATATTTTACTTTGTCTCAGTTGATTTCTTACATTTGTACCTCAGATACAGGGGTTCTTAATAGTGTTCCTGCATACCCCTAAGAGATCTATCTATAGATCTAAAAAGTCTGTGAATTTGCTTTTATATATATATATATATATATATATATATAATAAAAAGAGAAAGATAGTATTTCAATATAATGATGTCTTTTATAATCCTATGTGTTATATTTTATAGTGTGAGTATACACACAATTCAAAAAACGCTAAGTTACTATTAGTGAACAATGAGGATATAAAAACAAATATTAAATAGCCCCCACCTTCAAAGAATTTATATTTCACTGTAAATACATATATTTGTTTATATACATATGTGCATAAGTATATTATATGCATCCTTATGTATATTTAATACACATATTTGTATAGAAGATTAAAGGGTAGAAATAAGTTCAAGAACTTTAAAAATAACAACTGTTAAAGGCGAAAAGTTCCTACCACTAACACAGATCTAGATATTCAGTGAAGGCACTCAATTTCAAACCTTGGTGGCCCTCTGAGCTCACATGGTACACCTCCCCAAAAAATCCCCACAATCCTCATCTCATCTCCAGTCTAACCTGTAACATCAAGCTGAAGCTTGACTCACAATGGCCCACACACTGTTTTTGTACAAGCTAGATATTGAAGGGGAAGTTATAACCTTTCTTCAGGCTAATATGCAGTGTATACGGGTATATGCATAAATATACACACACATACAAACGTGCCCATTTATGCATGTATATGAATAAATATATTCTAAACTCTAAATTTTGGGGCATCAAGGTAAGTCAGCTGCTGACATTTGAAATAGTGATGATATCTAACAAATTCAATGACCTTTATACAAGAGAAAACAGCTTCTTTTTGGTCATTTCATTTTCAAATTTATTTTTTAATGGAAGCTTCAACTACTACTAATAGTATCATTATTCATGATAACAGCTAAGATTGATAATGTTTCAAGGTTTGCAAGTAACTTTCACTAGATTATTTCATTTGATTTCCACATAACCCTGTGAAGCAGGTATTGTTACTATGCCCATTTTACAGAATCAGAAAGGGAGGGAGGGAGGTTCAGTGACTTGCATAGTCTTACACAGTAAACATATGATTCAAGATTCAGATTTAGCACTTTCTCATCCTAAGTTCAGCACTCTCTTCACTATGAGATCTAGATGCTTCAGATTTCCTTTCCTATGAAATCCTACAGATTGACTGTAGATAGATAGATAGATAGATAGATAGATAGATAGATAGATGATAGCTAGATAGAGATAGATGGATAGATGGATAGATGGATGGATGGATAGACAGACAGATAGTTTTTATTTTAAGAAATTCAGTTACCTAACAAAAAGAAAAACGTTTGAATTTCATTTAAAAAAAATACTGCACAATCAAGGAATACTATACATAATGCAGTATGGTAGCAATTTTTAAAATACAACTTCCCTTTCTGCCAGTGTCTTGTGATATCTGTGACTCAAAGATCATAGAAGTTACTAACGGTGTTTAAGTAAGTGAGATGAAGAAGAAAACCAAATAGAAACACTGATTATTTAATAAAGAAAATATCTGCAGACTGGGTTGCCATAAGTTTGGACTAATGGTAATAGCCAGCATTTATATGAGTATTACTATGTGCCAAGTTTATACTAAGAATTTTATAAATATTATCTCATTTGTTCCTCGCAACAACTTTAGGAGGTAGGTGTTATTAGTAACCACATTTTATACTTGAGGAAACTGAAGTTAAGTGATTTGCCCAAGTTCACACAAGGTAGTGAGAATGTGAGATTGGATTTGAACTCAGGTCTTCCTGATTTCAGTCCAACACTTTATCTGCTGCACTATTTAGATGCCTCTGAGAAAGTGCAGACTTCCTTGACATCTTTTCTCTACCTCATTTTCAACAGAAAAAAAAATCATTTCTTCCCTATAAATGTAAAGCATTACATCTCATTTTGTAGAGGAAAAAAGCTTTTTGTTTACATGAAGTAATATCTTGTGGCCTTTTAGAGGTTTCCACAAAGGACTCTTTAAAATGTTTCACAACTTTAAATATAAATTATGTCATCTCTGGATATCTGTCCCAGGGGTAGGATGAAATTAAACTGAGGGGCAGATAGAGTCTTTGAGGATAGACATTCCCCCACACCTGGAGTACATAAAGCAATATCTAATTTATGATTAACACAAGACAAGTTGTTTAAGGGAACTGAATGATTTAATCTTGTTATTTAATGTATCATGATTGCAAATTAAAAATTATTGCAAGTACACAATAAAGAAATACTGGGCTGATGATGGATGTAATTAAACATGTAATTGGATCATGTGCCACCTTGTTTGTGGTAGCATTTACTAGTTAGTCATTGCATAAATATTTGATTGCCGGCTGAATGAATCCAAGGCTCTATCTTAAATCTTATGAGAGAAAGAAAGGTAAATAAGAAAGAGGGCCTGACCTCAAAGAACTTGAACATACATTTTAGAGAGACTAGCACAATGGAAATCTAGAGCACTATACTTGAAATCAGAGGAACTGGATTTAAATCTTTGATGTCTCTTGCTATTGGTGTGACCTTGGGCAAGTCTTTTACCTCCTTTGGACCCAAGAATATTTATATGCAAAATAAGAGGGAGGAAGTTGGAAGGATGATGTCTAAGCTTCCTTCAAAGCTCTAAGACTTAAGAAAACCAAGTACGGGTAGAGAGACACAAAGGAATTCCAAGATTTTGAAAAATAAAGTATGGTTTTGCCAGGGGATTTTAAGGAAATTTTAAATCAATTCAATAAAACCTACTGCTTTCCAGATAAATAACTATAAACATATATTACAGTATTCCAAGCTTGTATTGGTCTAATCATCCAAAATTGACACCTGACAACTTGATTCTAATATAGAGATATCATTCTGGTACTCTTGGAGAACAGATAACAATCCACCAAGAAATATAAGAAAGGCTAATGTGAAGTAAATTAAGGAGATTAGGGAGAGCATTGAGAAGGGGGTGGTGACTGGGAATGGGGAGATGCTTCCATAGGAGTTGGCTGTTTAGTTGAGCTTTGAGGGGAACTGGGGGTTTCAGGAAGAGTAGGTCAGGAGGTAGTTGAAGGGCAACTTACACAAAAGCATTGGACCAATGGGTAATTGTACTAATGTGAATTTTGAGCTGCAAGCAGCACAGGTTGCTACAAGTGGTAATTTGGGAGGTGAATAACGTAGGCAAAGGAAATATCAAGAGGAAGGACCAGAGAAACTAAAGCTCAAGTCACATATGATAAATAGCAGACTGATTTAGGAAAAATGTAGAGTTCTTCTAGAGAAGTGAAAGATAAAGGTAGAGAAGTAGATGAAATATCACTAACATAAGATTTAGATATTTATAGGTAATCTAGTCCAGAGGTTCCCAAACCAAAAGGGGACCTACTGCTCCCTTTAAAAAAATTTACTGGAAATCTACTTTCTTTAACCCTTTGACAGTTTTTTTTTAAATTTGTGTCATTTCAAAAAAATATATAATATTGTTTTAATCACACATGTTAAATTTAATAATTTATCATAAATTTGTGAGTTTTTCCTGCAATGAAATTTTGATGAGGCAATATTACATAATGTAACCATATAGCATCATACTATAAACAAGTCATTACATGCAAATATTCCTGCTGATACACGTTGGACTTCCCAACAATGCATGAAATGCTTGCCTGCCAACACTGACTTAACTGTCAGTGGACTTGACCACTGATCTGTTGTTATGTGCATTTTGTGTATTTATTTGGAAAATAATGTAATCCCTGGAACTTAACTCTGTTACACAACAGATGAAACATGTACAAACAGTTTTTCAAAATTTTCTTATCTTCTCTATTTTCCTTATGCTTCCATTGTCCCCTTATTTTTATTCAATGCACTCAATTGCACCCAAGGCTACTAACACTCCCCTTGGTATTGTCCACTTTGGGAACTCTGATTCTAGTACAACCTTGTCAATGATGCCAATGCACAAAGATGCCAAAGCACAAAGTTCCATGTTGCCAAAGTTGACTGTTCACTGTTGTAGAGACCACTGTTAGAAATGGGAAATGCTATGGGTCAGTGGGAGCTGAATCATGTTCAAAGTCACAAGGTCAATGGGATTCATTCTATGCAGTTCTTCTACAAGAAAAAGCATACTCATCCTTCTGAGTCCAATTACATTTCAACTTCTTCGTATGAGTTCAAGTTGGCTGGACATTCAGTATCTTGATCACTTACTTGACCTCAGGCTACATTTCCTGTTTGTCCCTTGGATCCCTTATAATCATGAGCATATCTCCTTCTGTCTCCTCTTTGCTTTTCATCTAATGAAAACTGATTGACCTTATGACTTTAAACAGCTTACCTTGTGCTTCCAGGCCCCAATAAAGTAGAGTACTACTGTTTAATTATTAAATTATTCATTCTACCTAATGTAAAAATCTGATCATTTAAATCCCCTGTGAAGGAACTTTCAGAAACTCCTTACCACCCTTAGGTTAAAATATTCTCTCCAGTGTTACATTTGAAAAACTTACAATTTAGCTCCATTCTCACTTTTGAGGAGGAATACACACTATTCTCCCTTGGGCACTTTATGTGCCAGTCAAACAGATCTATTTACTCTTCCTGCTATAAGATATAATATTTCCTACCTCTGCATTTACACAAACTGTTCCCAAAGGTTGATATCCTCTCAATCTTCATCTTGGCCTCTGGGAACATCTCCAAGTTTTAGCTCAAGGCTGACATCCTTCAACAAACTTTTCCTGATCCTCCTAGGGATGGATGCTCCTTCATCTTGCCTGTTTATCTTATATGTAATCCTACACTTACTTATCTGTAAGCATGTTACATCCTCCTCCCAGAATACAAAGTCCCAGAAGGCAGGAGCTGTCTTACCTCAATATTTGTATCCCTAGTGCCTAGCACAGTGTGCAGCACGTAATAAACATTTAATAAATGCTTGTTGATTGATTGAATGAGCATTGGAGAAACATCTATTTCATTCTAGGCAACAGGAATACAGACCATCTCCATGACCATAATACAATCTGAATAATGGAGGTCTGATTCCTCCAGCTCCATCTGAGTAGTCCCAAATCACTCCATGAAGTGGAAATTTAACTATATTACTACTAAGCAACACAACATGTCCCGGACTCAAGGCTTTTTAGCTTCCTCTTCAAAATTCACTTTATTGTACCAGTCTACCTCTAAGATAAAATTAGTAACAACAGATAACTTTAAGTTGAAATATTAAAATATTCATGAAGT
>CM053770.1:352772726-352810796 GCA_028658325.1 Potorous gilbertii | reverse complement strand
AAAGCCAAAAGTAGCTCTCTATTCATTCTAGCACATCCCTCCAAAAAGGCCCTGCTACCAGGATGACAGGGGTCATAGATTTAGAGCAAAAAGGGAGCTCAAAGTCCATCTAGTTCAACCACTTCATTTTATAAACTGAGAAACTGAGGGTGGGAGAGCTAACATATTCAAGGTAACACAGGCAAAATCTCAGCTCAGATTCTCAGACTAGAGTCAGAGTTGCCATACATAAAGACCAGAGAGACTGAAGTAATGGATAGAAAGCTGTCGTTAGTGGCAGGGAGATCTGAGTTTAAGTCTATCTTTCTGACGTGTACTGGTTGTGTGACCCTCTCACTATCTCCCCTACCCTGACACCCCCAAGAAACTCTCTAAAGACATAAATAGCAGAAGATTTGTTTATTTGATGGGCAGCATAGAGTTTCTCTATTCAAAAGAAATCATTGGTCCAAACAGTGTATTCATACACATATATATGAGTAAATATACATATATGAGTAAATATCACATATATGAGTAAATATACCACACAGTATGAATGTGTATATGTGTACATACACTTCACATATGTATACACATACATATGCATATCATACATGTATTCATATGAATAATATGTATGTATATATATGTGTGAAAAAGAAGGATTGAAACACAAAAACCTAATTAATCATTGGAAATTAGCTCCTGCCAAGGTTTCAACATATTGCTAAGGACAATCTATAAAGCTCAATTAAAATGGGATAAGTACACTTGAGGAGAGAAAGATCTGTCATAATAATTTTTTCTACTCCGCTAGGCCAACATTCAGCATTTTTGTTACTTTTACTTTTTTTTTCTCTTGATATCATGCTTGGAGAAGACAGTTTATGGAGAGCCTCCCTGTTTCTGTCCTGACTGTAGGTAGTTCTCAGGTCCTTGGATGAGAAATGCCATGTTTCTTAGAAGTAAATCCAAAGTAATCCCAGCACCCAAGTAAGAGTGCAAGGAGACAGAGTTCTACTTTTCATCATTGGATCTCAAATCGTAATCGACCAGATTTCTTCTTTTTCTATTTTTGTTAAATTACTGCATTAATATGATAAAACAGGTAGCTTATTTAGCATATTGATTTCTAAAAGGGAGTCATCTAAAATCCTACACTTCATACCCATGTGATCGTGGTGGATCTTGGTTGGAGTTTTAGATTCTGTTCTTGCTCTTATAGCAGGCTCCAAGTGCTGAGGCCCTGAGTCTCCAAGGGGCCCACTTTCTAATTGCAAAGTAAGGGCAAAAATAATAAAAACACACCCCAAAACTGTTATCTACCCTGTTCTATTAAACTGTGAGCTCCTTGAAAGAAGGGGATTGTATTTTTCTTTTCCATTATCTCTTGCCTTTTGCACAGTGCCTGGACTACATCTTAAATTTAATTGCCTGATTGTCTTATCACACAGAGCTTTATTGTGAAGATACAAGTAAAAGAAGTGGAAAACTTTCAAGTGCCTTATGGGCATTTACTTGCAAAGTATAATTAAAACTAGGAAAATCTATTTCCCATAACCTTGTGAAAGCATGCCAAATAGGATGATTGTCTCTATTTGAATTTTCCAACATGGTGATTCATTTCTATAGCAGGGTAGCAACCTCAGTTCAATCAGATCAATCAGTTTGTACAAATAATTCATTTTTTTCAAAGTAATCTCTGAAAGCAAAAAGTTCAGCTTACCTCACATCTGTACTGTTGCAATAGCCTTCTTCTTAACCTTTCTGCCTCACCTCTCTCTACTCAATTCCATTCCCCTCTCAGCTATCAAAGTGGTCTTCCTAAAGTACAGATCTGACCATGTTACTAACCCATTCAGTAAGATTCAATGGCTTCCTATTTCCTCCAACAAAAAATAATAATATCTTCTGTCCAGCTTTTAAATCCCTTCACCTGGTCCCTTCTTACCTTTCCAGTCTTTTTACATCTTATTACCCCACAATACATTCTGTGATCCATTGACTCTGGCCTCCTTCCTGTTCCTCACTCAAAATCTCTTAACTCTGTCTCTTCATTTATTTTTTGCTCCCTCTCCCTCATGTCCATGTTTCCCTCCTCATCTCTGCATTCTCCCTGGCTTTGTCCAGGTCTTCATTAAAAGTTCCTATATTCTATAAGAAGTCTTTCATTTTTCCCTTCAGTTTCCTGTCATGTGAAATAATGTCTTTTTTCTGAAATTACCTCCAATACATCATATATGTAATATATAATATACATATATTTGTACATACTCTTTTGCATATAGTATACTGTCCCCTCTATAGTTAAATTGTGAGGTCCTTGAGGAAAGGATTTTTTTTCCTTTCTTTGTATACCTAGCACTTAGTGTAATATCTGACACATAGTAAGCAATTAATAAGTGTTTGTTAACTTGACTCCAAAGCTTTTATTCCAAATTTGACTTAGTACCAACTTTCACCTAAAATCTGAATTATTCCAAAGTGAACACAAAAGTTCTATCCTTATGCTACAGATTGTACTATTTTTTTGTTCTGCTTTTTAGGAATAACTTTTATACTGTGTTATGATCAAAACTTTTCTCTGCATTAAGGTATTTATTTATATAGTAACATTCTACTGAAAGAGAAAAAGAAACTTCAGATATCTTTCTTTGATTTTTTTTCAATTTCAGTGTAGACATTTGACATATCATATCCCCCTAGAGATTACTCAGATCCAAATTTGGGACAGTGTCTCATTAATGTTGAGCATTCCCCTGTGAAGTTCATAGGTGACAAGAATGCCAGAAAATGAAATCCTTAGGGGGGAAATAGAAAGAAAGAAAATAGCACTGCTCAAAAAAAAAGGTTTTGAAGGGATTTATTTCTTTTATTTTCTAATCTCTTTCTTTATTCCTTTGTGCTGACACTGTGGGTTGAATGAACTTTAGCAAGGCCAAAAGCGACTGAAAACATCAAAATATTTGACTTTTCTGTTTTGCAAGTTCCTCACTCAAGCAGAGGTCTTATTTCTTTTCAAATTCTGACAAATATTTGGCACATCTGATGATATTTAAGAATAATAATCTCTTTATAAATTATGAATACACAAGGTCTTACAGACATTTCCTTTTCACTTTTTTATAGGAAGTGACAGTCTATATAACCATTTGTAGTTATAAGATATAAATATTAATTAAAAGTGAGTTAAAGGTCATAAGATTTCTGACTCCAAGTAGGCTTTAATGTCATAAAAGATATTTGGATGAAAGTCCAAAAGTTTTGCCTGTAAAACCACTTGTCCCCACCTTAGGGTTTTCTTCTCAAGTCATATTGTTTTCATTAATTTGTGTACATTTAGTTTCATTGCAGTAGAATATAAGCTTTTGAGGGAAAGGACACTTTTTTCCCCTTTGGTCTTGTATTCGTAGAGCCTAGTAGTGCTACAACATACCAGGTGTTGAATAAATGAATATTAATGAATGAATAATTCAGTGCATGAATAATGTAGTCTCTTTTCTCCTCCCAGATCCTAGTTCTAATCCTTCAACAATCCCACACTCTAAAAAATAAAATAAAAGCAAATGTGAGTAGGTTTGCAAGTTCAAGAAGTCAATAGAGAAGAAAGAAGAAATGAGTTTACTGAATTTCCAAAGGCAGAACTCTCATTTCTTTCTTACTGTTCCCAAGAGAGGAATCTTAATAGGAGGTAAGAAATGGGGAAAGAGATGAAAAAGAAACTGAGTGTTATGTAGATGGTTGTTCAAAGGGAGGGGGAGAGAGGAAACATAAGAAAGACAGTTAAGAAGGAGAAAAGCAAAAAGTTGCGCCAAGGAACTGGGCTGTCTTCAAATAGTGTGGTTGTTTTGCTTTCTCTATGATACCCTGGAAATTCTCAGAGGACTGTAATGTCCATTTTGAGAAAAAAAATTTCCCCATAAACATTAGGAGTACTTGCAGTTTTAGGCAGAAGGCAGTCAAATAATACACTGACTGGATAAAGGTCTAGACTTGAGTTAGGAAGACCTGAGCTAGAATCCCGCTTCAGATGTTTACTAGCTATGAGACCCTGGGCAAGTCACTTAACTTTTCTCAACTTCAGTTTTCTCATCTGCAACATGAAGATAATTATAGCCCCTATCTTATAGGGTTGTTATGAGGATCAAATGAGATAATAGATGCAAAATAATTTATTAATCTTAAAATGCTATGAAAATGCTAGCTATTGTTTAATGTTTAAAGTTATATGCTCTTCTTAATCAAATATTTGCATTTAAGAGAAAGTAGTCTCCTGGATCACTCAATCAACTATCATAACCAAGGATCTGTGCTCTCATCAACATGGGTATTTCCTCCATGTTATAAAGTACAACTTATACACTGCTCTATATCTCCTGGGACTTTTATCATGTCCTCCCATGAGTATTCCATAGGAGGTCTATCCAATATGTAAAGATATTTTCTCATTTTCTATTGACATTGCAAGGACACCAATGGAATGAGTACATAAACTATCCATTAATCCCTCAATCATATTATGATGACTAAATATTTAAAATGCAATTAAATATGGAAGTTTATAAACTTTGCTATCAGAGAACCAGACTAGTGAAGTTTGGAAAAGGCAATTTCCTGGCTTACTCAAAAGTAAAGAATTCTTCAGCCACAGAAACTCTTAGTGACCACCTACTAAGTTGTAGAGGGACTGTGATCTGGGTCAATGTAGAGTTTGCCCGTTTGGTACCAGTGATATCATAGTTCCTTGGAGTATTAAAATATGAGGAGGAAACGTCCAAAATCTCTAAAATGGAGCCATATGTTCTCTGAGAGTCAGTAGTATGATCCCAAGGCACATATATCAATCAATCAATCAGAAGATAGGAAGATGAGCTGCATCCCTCCCTCTCCATAACAATCATTAGGCTTGCTTCCAATATGATCATACCTTTTTACTCTTTAGTTGTTTCAGTCATGGCTGATTCTTCATGACCCTTGTTTGGGGATTCCCTGGCAAAGCTACTAGACTTTTTTACTATTTCCTTCTCCAGTTCATTTTACAAATGAGGAAATTAAGGCAAACAGGGTCAAGTGTCTTGCCCAGGGACACACCACTAATAAGTGTTTGAGACTAGATTTGAACTCAGGAAGGTGAGTCTTCCTGACTCCCAGTCCAGCACTTTGCCCACTGAGCCACCTAGCTACCCACAATCACTCCTGCCTTGCATCAACTATTTTTCAAGATTCCCCTAGCTCTGCTACCTCCTATTACTGTGAATTCTCCTATCTTCTGCACTTAGCAGAGTCTCCAGAGCAACTGTAATCTAACTATGATTAGGGCAAAGAAGACAGCTGTGTAAATGGGGTTGGGAAAATGTTGTTGTTCCCTCAACATGACTAGTCCTGTCATAACCTCATGGAAGCAAGTGTTGATGGAAGGAAGTCTGTGCTTTGGGGTAGTGAACAGCGAATAAGAGATCTTCTTGACTCTCGAGCCCTTTTATTTTGGAATTACATAGAGAACCATCCACAATCACGTAGGATGAGGAGGGTATGAATGGGTTTCAGACCTTTACCTGCATTACTCTCATTATGTAATCTTTACCCTTAAACCCACTCATCTTTCAAACTTTCCCATTTTTGTCCAATGCACCACCATTCTTCCAGTCACCTAGGCTGGGATCCTTGGCACTATCCTCAATTCTCACTCTAATATTCTTCATATCTAAACATCTGTAGAATCTTCTTTTTAAAATTTTTTGTTCCTAATTATACTACTCATGTGGATACTCTTCAATAGCCAGTATTCTAGTCCAAGCCCTCATCACCTTTCACCTAGTCTATTTCAGTGGTTTCCTAATTGTATCTCCCTCTTTCAAGTATCTACAATCCAACAAGTCCTACAAACCGTTTTTTCCCCAGAAAAATCTCAAATTTTCCTAAAGCTCAGTTCTGACTATATCACCTACTACTCAATAAATTTCAATGACTATTGACTTTTAAATCAAATATAAACTTTAAATTTGGCATTTAAAAACTTTCATAATCTGGCCTTAACCTGCCTTTCCATTCTTACAATGTATTTTTATTATACTCCATTATGCAAACAAACTGGCTCACTTTCATATAAAAGTACAACCAAAATATCCAGACACAAATAGGAAATGAAGGTATAATGCCAACCATTAAGAATACCAATGTGAACAATGACGCATAGGTATACTAGCTGTATCCAAAGTCCTAGCACTGTTTCAGGGTTGGCTAAGCTCAAAACTGCACTTAAGTCTTTTGGAACACCTTGTATATTTAAAACTTTCTGCTTCATTGGTTTTGCATTTTATATCATTATATCCATAATCCCTTTCCCATATGACATACTTTAAACCAGACAAATTAGACTTAATGGAAAATGGGAGCCAAACACAGTAGAGATAGAGGTAATTGATTGTTGCATGGAGAAATATTACTGATGAAAAGTTATAATGTTCACTAACCATCTATCAATTGTCCCTCAATCTTCCAAGCATGGTTAAACATTCAAAATGCAATTGATTATTGGACTCTATATCTTAAAAAAGAAATCTATCTGTTTTTTGTCTAGCTGCATCAACCAATTAACTAATTAACTAAATAAAATTTATTATTTTAAAATCCATCCTGTTACTGCTAATACACATTTCTAAGGTAATGGAAATGTCCACTTACATTTCTCACTAAAAATCATTAGTAGTAAATTTTAGTGAGAGCAAAAAGTGTTTTGTACCTCCAAGAAATTTAAAATTTTAAAATATTATTTCAACTCTTTCTTATCTTTTTAAATGTATATTTTGTCTATATTTTAATATCCATAATATGTCAGTAAGTAGGATAAGCATATAGTTTACAAATAAATAAGTATACATACATTAATAGTATACATTAAAAAATGTTTTACTGATAAGGATATGCAGTCAAAAATGTTAAGATACCACTGATCTCATTTAAATGTAAATAATTTGAATTTTGAATATTGCAAGATGAAAAATTAAAACTAATTCAACAAGTATTAATATCCTTCTTCATGAAACAACAAACTACCCACATTTCTACTATGTATAGTTCTACTTTTTCCTTAAGTTGGATTTTCCTGGTTTAAAATATAAGTCAAGTGAGGAAAAGGTTATGGATTTATCTGCCTCTATGAATTTCCTCGTAATTTCAAATAAGCAGATGCGATATTCCCAAGAAATAATTGAGGAATCCCTAGGCATCAGTGCCTTCTAATTGGTGGAGTATTTCTTAATACCCTTAACCACAAGTGGTCTCTCCTTTCTCTGAGGTTGGGCTACATTTCATTTGTGCTTTTCATTACATATTCTTGCTTAGGCTCCTAACTAGACTGCAAGATCTCCGAGAGCATGACCCTGTCTTGTTTATCTTTGTAGCCTTCTCAGAATAGTGCTTGCCTGTAGTACATAGGCAAAAAAAAATGTTGAATAAATGAATTAATGAGTGAATGAATGGATTGTTTCCAAAGGCAGAATTCATCCTCTATGCCTACACTCATCATCTGCTGAAGAGACTTTTTATTGATCCATGTAAGATGGTTATTAGTTTTATGGGTGTGTGTGTGTGTATTTCTGTCTCCTGAATTAGAGACAGATCCGTGTATGACTCACATTGAAATTTCCAATATAACTTGGGCATCAAACATTTGTTATCATAGTGAACCTTGGAAAAAAATCATTTGATATATGTGGATTATACAACAAATATAAATTGCATAACAAATATAATCACATGTAACTCAAGAAGGAAAGTCAATACAATAAACAGCAGAAAGTTCTTGGGATCTAAGTAACTAGTTTTAAGAAGATAATTGTATAGAGTAAATAGGTTTCAAATTTTGAAAGAATCCATAAATATTCTATGCAAATATACCATCTTAATATTTCAAAAAAAGAAATTACATGTAACTGAGAAGTTGTGTTATGAATTGGTGTTTAGGATTTAAAAAAACACCTCTTTCATTCCTTCAACAAAAACAATAAAACAAAATCTTAAGTGTCTGTTGAGTGCATATGAGCTTTGGGTTTTGATATTTCAAGAACAGACACAAACCCCTCATACTTAGTTCATTTAACTATATCTTCCATTGAATAATATACAAACCAAGTGGACATTCATCCTTCATATGAAGATGAAAGGAGACAGAAACACTCTGGTTCACTATACTGATTCTTTTTTTTTTCTTGGAGAAATGAGGACTTTATCAGAGAAAATTTCTTTTTTCCAAACCCAGTAGAGTGTGTATGTTATTCCCTACTTAAGCCAATTCCAATGAGAATAATGTTCACTCATTCCCTCTCACCTTCTCCTTCTTCCCCTCCACTGTCAAAAGCTTTTTCTTGCCTCTTTTTTGTGAGATAATTTATCCCACTCCACCTCTCCCTTTCTCTTTCTCCCAGAACATTTTTATCTCACCCTTTAATTTTATTTTTTAGATATCCTTTCATATTCAACTCATCCTGTGCTCTTTATCTATCATTTATCTATCCATCTATCTATCTATACACATACACATATACACATACATGCATATATTTATGTATATATATACATATATATATATACTACCCTAATAATGAGAAAGGTCTCATCAGTTACAAATATCATCTTTCCATGTAGGAATGTAAACAGCTAAATTTTAACAACTCCATTATGATTTCTCTTTCCTGCTTATCTTTTCATGCTTCTCTTGAGACTTGTATTTGAAAGTCAAATTTTCTATTTACTTTTGATCTTTTCTCAAGAGTGAAATAAATTCCTTTATGTCATTGAATATCAATTTTTTTTCCTAATGGATTATAATCAATTTTTCTGGGTAGGTGATTCTTGGTTTTAATCCTAGCTCCTTTGACCTCCAGAATATCATATTCCAAGCCCTCCAATGCCTTAATGTAGAAGCTGCTAAATCCTGTGTTATTTTGATTGCGATTCCACAATATTCAATTTGTTTCTTTCTGGCTGCTTGCATTATTTTCTCCTTTACCTGGGAACTTTGGAATTTCTCTATAATATTCCTGGGAACTTTCTTTTTGGGATCTCTTTCAGGAGGTGACTGGTAGATTCTTTCCATTTCTATTTTTCCCACTGGCTTTAGAATATCTAGGTAGTTTTTCTTAATAATTTCTTGAAAGATGATATGTAGACTCTTTTTTGGTTGTGGCTTTCAAGTAGATCAATAATTTTAAAATTATCTCTCCTGGATTTTTTTCCAGATCAATTCTTTTTCCAGTGAGATATTTCACATTGTCTTCTTTTTAAAATTCTTTTGGTTTTGTTTTTAAATTTCTCATAAATTATTAGCTTCCATTTGCTCCATTATAATTTTGAAGGAATTATTTTCTTCAATGAGTTTTTGGGCCTCCTTTTCTATTTGTTCAATTCTGCATTTAAGGCATTCTTCTCCTCATTGACTTTTTGGATCTCTTTTGCCATTTGGGTCAGTCTATTTTTTAAGGTGTTATTTTCTTCAATATTTTTGGGGTCTTCTTTACTAAATCAGTGACTCGTTCTTCATGATTTTCTTGCACCTCTCTCATTTTTCTTCCCAATTTTTCCTCTGCTTCTCTTACTTGATTTCAAAATCCTTCTTGAGCTCTTCTATGGCCTGAGACCAATTCATATTTTTCTTGGAGGCTTTGGATGTAGGAGCTTTGACTTTGTTGTCTTCTTACATCTTGATCTTCCTTGTCACCAAGGTATCTACAGTCTGAGGTGGTTTTTTTTTAATTTTGTGTTCATTTTCCCAGCCAAGTACTTGACTTTTTAAGGTAGGGTTCTCCTTCTAGTATGGAGAGTGAACTATTTCAAGTTTCAGGGGTTTTGTGCAGCTGTTTTCAGAGATACTTCTAGGGACCTGTAAGTTTTCAGTTCTTCTAAGGTGGTATGATCTAAAGAAAGATGTTTGTTCCTCTCCTGGCCTATGCTCTGATCTGTGAGGAACCACAAGCATTCTGTTCTGCCTTGGAACTGCCTTGCTACTGCTGCCACAAGCTCTGCTATGCTAGTGCCCCTTACCTTGTGACTGCCACCCAGGACAGTAACCCAGATCCAAGAATGGGCAAAGCAACAGAGTCTTGCCTTGGTGTCAGCAAAAAGAAATCTTTTGAACAATTGTTTGATCCCCTTACTGTCTATAGGCTGAGAGCTCTGGAAGTAGCTGCTCCCACCCACTGATACCACCACCATCACCACTGCTGATTCAATCATTCTCTTCAGTCACTCCAACACCTGCTCCTAGGATTGGGAGAGTGCTGGGGTCAGGGTTGAACTGTGCTCCTCTCTCACCTAGGACCTACAGACCTTTCCTACTGACCTTCTATGTTATCTTTGGCACTTGTGGGTTGAGAAGTATAGAAACTACCACAGTTGCCAATGATTCTATCCCCCAAGGTCTGCTCCAGATTTGCTGGGGCCTGGTCTCTAGTAGCATGGCCAGTGCTGGACTGTGCTCCTCTCTCAGTCTGGTGAAATAGATCATTCCTGTAGACTTTCTAGGTTGTCTTAGGCTGGAAATTTTTTTTACTCTTTCTTTTTGTAGTTTCTGCTGCTCTAGAACTTATTTAGAGTCATTTTTATAGGTATTTGGAGGGACTTGGGGGAGAGCTCAGACAAGTCCCTGCTTTTACTCCACTATCTTGGTTCCACTCACATGTACTGAGCTGATTCTTGATGGGTCTCCCTTCAAACAGATTTTCTTTCTTACATTCACAAGTATTTCTCTGACCTTGGGAAATGAAGTGGGAAATGAACTGGGAAATGAACTGTATCAATTGTCAGAAACGACAGCATCAATTGTCAGATATACTGCAAATTCTGGGAGCTATGTGGTTTTCAGCTTAAATAGAAAAAGACAGGAATGAGGCAATGTCTAGAGCATTGGATCTAGAGTCAGGAAGGCCTGAATTCAGATCTGGTTTCAGATACTTCCAGGTTGTGTGACCTTGAGTAAGTTACTTAACCTCTATCTGCTTAAGTTTTGGGTGATTATGAAGATAAGATGAAATAATAATTGTAAATCAATTAATAAATAGTAGGTGCTTAGGAAATGCTTATTACCTTCCTTAGTAAATACTTGTTGTCTTGACAAAGCTAGCTGGAGCTTCTTAAAAATGAATCAGTCTTAGATAAGCTTCAACAAGTTGTTCTGGAATTCTATTAGCTTTAGAAGATAACTCTGTAGCCATATTTCAGTCACTCTAGTAGCCTCTAACAGAACGCATCCTATCCTTTTCTGGGTGAAGGAACTTGACCTAACTAGCCTGTATTACTTAGCACCACCTTGCAGCAATTTCTGGGGAAACCTACTATTCCTTAGGATCTGGACCATATTGATTAAACCTATGTTAGATAATATAAGCTCAGTACACAAAGACAAATATTTTAATGGGTTTAATTTTCCTTGACTAATTAGTAATACATATAATTTTTTAAACAGGAAGAATACTTTTAAGCACTCTTCTGCTTCTCATGCTAAATCTGGGAATCAAACTCTGGATTGGAAATTTCTGAATGAACATAAATTATGGAACTCCTAGTTGATGCTCTCAGGGAACATGATCAACCCATCATTTTTTACATTTTGAAGGAACTCAGGGGAATCTCTAGGCAGGAGATGTCTTGTAAAGACAGTCACTGGGATATGGCAATAATTCATACTGCCATGAAGGGTGCTCAGGGATGTATCAATGGCTTAGAACAGGTGAAGATATTTTTCTCTCCGGAGAATTAACTTTATACATGGTATAGTGTGAAATAATCTGACACTATGTAGTAAGGAGGAATGTTGGAAAAACATGAAGAGAGAGAGGTCACCACCAGAAGCTTTACAACTGCTTCTTTTATCTCAATAATCCATAAAATCTTAGTACTGGAAAAGATCTTAGAGTAAGGGCTCTTAATATTGTTTTTTTGTTTGAGGGTGTATTTTACAGTCTTCTGGAACCTATGGACCCTTCTCAGAATGTTTTTAGATACATAAAGTAAAATACATAAGATTTCAAAAATTATCAAAATATTATTATAAAAATAAATTGTATCTACTCCATGCTCCATGTAAGAACTCTTGTGGGAGGATTTCTAGTTCAAGCTAATACAAAAACTGAAGACTTTGAATGGCCAGTACTCCAACTTCCACTCCAATTCCTCTATATGTAGGAAAATTCATTTTTATTATTTCATCATCCTGAGAATGACTGAAATTGCACCAGCTATGCTTTCAGTAAGACTGTAGAGAATAAGCTAACATTATCATGGGGGTGACTTGTATAAATATGTATAGAATAAACCATGACATGATACTATTTAATATATTTCATGAAATGTCGGTGATGGTAGTAAGACAAGACAAATTAAGGAGTAAAGATAGGTAAAGAGGAGTTAGAACTCTCCATATATTCTGATGATACAATGGTTGACTTAGAACATTCTGGGTATTCAGCAAAGCTACTACATGAGTCAGCTAATATTTCAGCAAAGTTGCAGGTCATAAAATAGATCCATAAAAATCAAGGATATTTCTGTATGATAATGACAAATTCCAAGAGGAAATAATAAAAAACAGAAATCCCACGCAAAATGATTTTGAAATGCATAAAATATCTGAAATCAATCTAGCAAAGAATATAAAATGCATGTAAAGATTCAATTACAAAGTGTTCCTTAAAGAAACAAAGCATAATTTTCATAGCTGAAAAAATAGTCAATGCTTATGGCTGGGCAATCCCGATATAACAAAAATGGTAATACTGTAAAGCTAATTCATAGTTTTAATCCTATGCCAATTAAATGATCTCAAAAGTATGTTTCATATAACTTGAAAGACAGTAATAAAATTCATTTGGAGAAATAAAAATCTATAAAATACGAGGGGAAAATGTTAGAAATGAATGGGGACTATTACTTCCAGCCCTCCAACTATAATATAAAGCAGCAGACATCAAAGTCATTTGGTGTTGGCTAAAAAATAGAGAAGTAGATAAATGGAACAGACTAGACAAGAGAGAAACAGAAATAAATTACCTCAACAATCTAGTATTCAATAAACCCCAAAATGCATATTACTTGGAAAATCTCATTATTTTATAATTTGTTGAAACATACAAAGCAGCCTGGAAAAAATAGGTTTAGACCAATATCTTATACTAAATCACATTATAAATTCAAAATTGATAACTGACCAGAATATTAAAGATGATACCTTAAAAAGGAAAGTCATAGAACTTTCGTATAGATGAGAAACATAAATTTTCTTGAACACAAAGGGGATAAAACACATGCAAAAGATAAAAATATATAATTTGTACTACATGAAATTGAAAACTTTTGAAAAACAGAAGGAATGCACCAAGGATGAAAAGGGCAGTGATTGAGGGGGTATGGGATATGTAAATTTTATATTGCATATAAAATTTCCCAGATAAGGATTTGTTATCCAAATTATATATATACTCACAATTACACACATGCATATGTGTATAAGCATACATACATGTACACATAAGCATACCATGTATATATGAATGTGTGTATATTATACACACCTAATTAACAGATATAAATAAGACCTTCAAAAGCTATTCCTCAATAAACAAGTTATCAAAGGATATGAATAGTTCTCAAAAGAAGAATCATAAAATATTTAATAATTATATCAAAAATGTTCAGATCACTGAAATTCAAATCAAAATAATCCTGACATTTCATCTCACTTGCAGAAAATATGCAAACATAACAAAAGATGAGAATAGTCAATGATGAAAGGAAATTTTTGGCAGAACAATTTACACCAGCCATTTAAAAAAAAAGGAATCATGGCAAGTAAAGTGACTAAACTATTCATGCTCTTTCACCTAAAGCTTCCATCACTAGGTACATTACCCAAAAAGGGCATTAATAGAATGAAAATTCCCAAACATATTAAAATATTTATGGCATCACTTTTAGTGGTAGCAAAGAATTGAAAACAAATTAGACATCTATTGATTTGGGATTAGCTAAACAATGCCAGTCTTGGAGTCAAGAAAACTCATCTTCCTGAGTTCAAATCTGGCCCCAGACACTTAGTACCTGTGGGATCCTGAGCAAATCATTTATCCCTGTTTGCCTTGAATTCCTTGTCTATAAAATGAACTGCAGAAGAAAATGGAAAACCACTCCAGTATTTTCACCAACAAAATCCCAAATGAAGTCACAAAGAGCCAAACCCTACTCTAGTACATAAATATCATGGTATTTTACCATGCTTTTAAAAATGGTAACTTTAATGAATAAATAAAAACATGGAAAGATTTACATAGACTAATGCAGAGTGAAGTAAGTTGAAACAAGAAAACAATATACCTGATGACTTCAACAATGGAACTGGAAAGGATAGCAGATGCAAAACAATTACAAATGGATGTTAGAAAAGTACAAAGAACAAACATAGCCCCAAAGAAGAAATACAAGAAGACAACCTGTTTTACTCCCTTGCAAAGATGGAAGATTTACAGGTGAGGAACATGATGTATATTTTCATGAATTGATTGTTTTTGGGTATTGATTGGTTTTACTTGTTTAAAAAAAAATTTTATTTCTTATATGGCAAGAAATGTAAATATAATAATATAATATAAATATAATAATATAAACATAATATAAATATAATTTATATTATATTTCTCAGGCAAGGGAATAAGGGAGGGATATGGGGGAATCTAGGGAATATAACAACAGAAAGTCTCAATGAAATTTATTTTACAAAAAAGAAGCAGAGAGGGATTATGACAACTTCCAATGGAAGAAATATTTCCACTGAAATCTTGAAGCTTTGAAGTGACGAAATATTGTGATAACATCAATGGTGCAACTAAAAGTATGAGTGAAATCAACATAAGCATTGAGAAGCCTTCACATAAGAAGATATTTTAAAAGATTTTCCTTTAGTTTGTAAAGATGGAAGCTGAAGAAGAAAGAGGATAGAATTCTATAAATGAATGAATGTCTTTGATAGGGTCTGAACATGAATTTTCCCAAAGAATTCCATAATAGAAAAATAAGAAGTCAGTAAGTCAGTATTTGCTATTCCCTGTTCCTCATATCAGCTCTCTTATTGCTATATTAATTATTTCTCACTTTCCATATACCTCAGTTCCCTCTAAACTGCCTGTTTCAGGTCATCACTTCTTACTAGATTTATTATTAATAACATATTTATATAGTGCTTTAAAAATTGCAAAGTGTTTTACATATATTATTACCTTTGATCTTCAAAACCATATGAGGTAGTCAATAGTTAGCAGTCAGTAAACATTTATTAAGTACATATTAAATGTCAGGCACTGTACTAAGTCCTGAGGAGACAAAAAGAGGCAAAAGATGGTCCTTGACCTCCAGGAACTCAGAATCTAATTGAGAGGCAACAAGCAAACAAATATATATAATAGATAGATAGATAGATAGATAGATAGAGATATAAAGGAAAATAGGAAGTAATTAACAGGGAAAGCACTAAAATTAAGAGAAGTTGGAAAAGGTTTCCTGTAGAAGTTTGAATTTTATTTGGGACCTAAATTAAACCAGGGAAGGCAGCAGGCAAAGGTAGGGAGACAAGTCATTCTAGACATGAGGGATAGTCAGATAAAATGCCTAGAGCTGAGATAGGATATCTTAATCATGGAACAGAAGATGGGTCAGTGTCATTAGATTGTGACAGGAAGTGAAGGGTAAGGAGACTGGGAAGGTGGTAAGTTATGAAGGAATTTTACTGCCAAAGGAATTAGAATTTGATCCTGGATGTGATAAGGACCTCTGGAATTATTTGAGTTGGGGGTAGGGGGAAGTGAAATGGTTGGCTCTGTACTTTTTAGTAAGATCACTTCAGTGCCTGAATGGAAAATGGATTGGACTGGGGAGAGATTAGAGGTAGGCAGACCCACCAGTAGACTATTGCAGTCTTCTAGGTTTGAGGTGGAGCAGATCTGCACAGAAGTAGTGGCAGTTTTTGAAGAAAGAAGGGCCATATTCCAGAGATTTTTCAAAGGTAAGGTTGCTAGATTGGCAATAGATTGGATTTGGGGGGGGGGTGGGAGTAGGGTTGAGAGATAATGGGGAGCCAAGGATGATTTATAAATGTTGAGCCTAAGGAGCTGGGATGGTAAGGGATTGTGAAGTGAGAGACAGCAGAGAAAATGGAGGGATCTATTATAAATCACCTTTTCAAGGAGTTTAACCACAAAGGGAAAAAAAGAAGGCATAGTTTGATAGTGAGAATGGAAGGTTGAAATGATAGGTTTTTGAGGATGGGAAAAATATGGATATATTTGTAGGAAGGAAGAAGCCAGTAAACAGGGAAGACTGAAAGTAAGTTAGAGTGGAAATGCGACAGCTATATGGTGCAGTAGATAGAATACTGGGTTTGCAGTCAAGAAGACTCCTCTTCATGAGTTCAAATCTGGACTCAGATACTTGCTAGCTGTGTGACCCTGGACCAGTCATTTAACCCTGTTTGCCTCAGTTTCCTCATCTATAAAATGCACTGAAGAAGAAAACAGCAAACCACTCCAGTATCTCTGCCAAAAAACAGAAAAGGGGGTCATGAAGAGTCAGATACAACTGCAAAATAGCAAAACAATAACAAATAGGATGATGGGAGGACAATCTAATAGAAGAAAGAGGGACGTCTTGAGCCAAAAGAGGGACTATTCTTGGTACAGGGTCATGCCACTTTGTCATGTGAGACAGAGTGAATCATGCCCTAAAGGAAAAAGGCATAGGAATGATATGAGATGAGGAAAGGGAGAAAAGAGGGTGCTCATAGTGAATGGCCTCATCTTTTTTCTGTTAAATATGATGTAACATTCTCAGCTGAAAGGATGGAGGGAGAACAAGCCAAGGTTTAAGGAAGGATGAAAAGCTTGGGAAGAGCCACTGTGGAGAGAGGTCTAGGGATTTGATAAGGGAGGCAAAGTAGGATTGCCTACCAGAAATGAAGGCCCAATTGAGGTTATGTAGCATAAATTTCTAGTGGAGATGATCAGAATGGTTATATGATTTTCTCCACTTTTGTATAGCAACAGGTTTGTAGGAGTGATGGAAGGCTATGGTTTAGCAGATTGCAGAGAAATTATAAGGTGACAAGGAAGTCAAGAGAAGAAGACAATGTAGATTTGAACTGGTTCATCCAAGGTTCAAGATGGAGAAAAGAGATAGTGACTAGTGCACAGGAGATGGCAGGGCAATAACTGAAGGGCTAAGGGATTGGAAGTCACAATGTACCAAAGAGTAGGGTTTGGTAAAGAGATGCAGATGGTGAGGGTGAGAGCCAACACATTATGATCAGATAAGGGAATTTGGAATTTCTTGACTAGGATATTTGTGGGACATGGCAAGATCAAGGGTATGACCATCTTTGTGTGTGGCTGAGATGGGGAGGGGAAGTAGCTCATGGCAAGTGAATAGGTGAAGAACTGAATGGTTAGAGTATTTGGAGGAGAATCAGCACTTAGATTGAAATCTCCTAGTATGAAGGTAGGAGTTAAGAGGAAAAGACTAAGCCTTATTATTGTGGGAAGGAAGGGGCTACAAGGATTTTGGCTGAGTGGTAGAGATATATAGCATGAACCTCAAATGAAGAGGAATGGTTATTGAGTGATGAAGATAACGAGAGAAAATGAAAATGACAATAGGGAGCAAGGAGTATTGCAAATCCCCTACCTCAACAAGTGAGCTAGGAGAAATGAGTAAAGGTGAAGGAAGTACTGGAAAGGGCAGCTGGGAAGGTGGTATCATCATGGGGGAGTAAGGTTTCAGTAATAGCTAAGAAATGGAATGAGTGAAAGAGGCAAAGATTTAGAAGGAAGTGAAGCTTGTTCCCTATGGAAAAGGCATTCCAGTGGGTGCAGTGGAAGGCGAGGGTGGTATTTAGTAGGAACTTTGGGGTGGGGAGATTGACAGGGATGGGAATAAGGAATTGAATGGTTGGGGAGGGGTAATGGGGTTTGGATAATGATCTATAGGAATTCAGAATTACTGGCATATGTAGGGTATGAAAAGGTACGAGAACATCCATCATTGAAAAGAAGACATCACTCCTTTTTCCTAAAGAGACTGGAAATTGAAATAGGGCTATAGAGAAGTGTAACATGAAATAACTCACATGATCAGATGATCAGTTGGGAGGTCCCAATACATTATTCCTTTTCCTACTGGAGGCTGAAAATTAGGCAAGAAGGAGGTAGGAGAAGGAAGCTCCAATCTATCCACTCTCCTTTTCTTCTTTCTTTAAGGAACAAGCACTGTGGGAGACAGAAGGCTAGAGGCCAAAAGGAAGGTTGTTTCTCTTTGCACCAGAGGTTTTTTAAATCCTGGTTGAGAGATATGTCTGGCAATAGAAGTTGAATATTATCTTATGCTGACACAGATGTAAGTCTGCTTGGCCTGGCCCCTTTTCCCCAGGTTACATGTTCAGCAAAAGATGGAAAGCAAGAGTTCAAAGGA
Source organism: Potorous gilbertii (assembly GCA_028658325.1). Lineage (NCBI taxonomy): Eukaryota > Metazoa > Chordata > Mammalia > Diprotodontia > Potoroidae > Potorous > Potorous gilbertii. Next base: position 352,792,313 of record CM053770.1, on the reverse strand, counting down.
AGGTGAAGCTTATCACCATCTTACTGATGGGAAATCCAAAGCTAAGAGCAATTAAGTTACTTACCCAGGGTCACACATCTACTACGTGTCTGAAGGAGGATTTGAACTTAGGTCTTCCTGACAAGTCTACCGTTCTTACTCACTGTATCATGTAGCCACCTTTATTACTGCAGTAGTCTCCTAATTAGCATCCTCATCTCGAATCTTTTCACTTTGCAATTTCATCTATTCACAGCTGTCAAAGTGATTTTTTCTATAGTCTAGGTGTGATCATATTATTCATCTCCTCAATAAACTCTAGAGGTTTCCTATAGCACTAGGATCAAACACAAATTCCTCTGTTTACCTTCCACAACACAGGACTCCCTTGCCACCTTATTATATATTACTTTCTTTCATACACAATGGCCAGCTAAACTAGTCTTCTTCCTTTTTCTCAATATGACCCTCTCATGATATCTTATCTCAGGGATTCTGCACAAGTTGCCTTCCCTCTACTCTAACTCCACCCGGAATGCTTTCTCTTCACCTTTGCCTCTAAGAGACTCTAGTTTCCCATAAAACTCAGCTCAAGTATCTCTTCTGTATGAAGCCTTTGCTGATCCCTTCAGGTAAGTGACTTCCTTGAAACTCCTAATCACTCTAGATAGATAGACAGATAAATAGATGGATTTGTGTATTTATATGTATATATAAAATTGTATAGACAATATATAAATATTTATGAATATGTGCAAATTTATATGGATATATTTGTATATACAAATACATAGTATATCTCTTATTTGCCATATATATGTCTATTTATTGTATAGGTTTTATATATAAAACATATATTGTACATTATATACTCATTTTGTGTATCTGTACATGTGCGTATATATAATATACACATACACATATACAATGCATACATGTATATATACACATACACACATATATGAGAGAGAGAAAATACTTCTACTTGTGCATGTTATCCCCCATGAAGGAATGTAACCGCCATGAGAATTAGGACTATTTTATTGATGTCTTCATGTTTCCAGTGCCTAATACAATGCCTAATATTCAGTAGGCACTTAAATATGTATTGGTAGATTGAATTGTCCTCATATCATCCCAGTGTCTCCTACAAGAGAGGAAAGTAATTTGGTAAGTTTATCCACCCTGAGATATTAAGAGCTTTCCAAGTTTCTTTTGGTTGAAAAAACTATGTTTTACACATAATAAGGACTTAATAAATGTTTTTTCAGTTTAATTTAAATTCCCTTCCATGTGTCTTCCAATTGGAAGGAGAAGGAAATGCTAACCTATCTTAAATGGATCATTAATTGTAGAGTTGTAGGCATCCAGTTGAGATTTGTCAGGATGGAGAATGAATAAAGTTAGCTCAGTGCTAGAAATACTGAACATGACTTGAAAATGTAAGTATATAGCCAGGGGACAAATATTTCTCTGCCCAGAAGAGAAATGTGTCATGCCAAATGTGTGACCCTGAATGATTGAGGAGACCTAAAATACGAATCGATTTAAGAGGAGATTGTCTATACTTACAGATGATAGGTGCATAATGGGGGCTAAAGGACATTCAGCACACATTGCAAACCTTTAAAGATGATGTCTCCAAGACTAATTACCACATTATCCCACAATATTCTTCTTGGTGTCATTGTCAAACATGCTATACTAGCTACGATTTGACCCAGTGCGATATTTCTTTAAGCTCTTGTATCTAATATTTCACACTGAAAAATTAAAAAAAAAACCCAAATGACAAAACTGCAAACTGTCTAAAAAATAGTAATATGGATGCAAGTACAAACTGTGTACAAGATCAAGAACTTAATGTTTAATTAGATAGGAGTAATCACTCTTTTCAGGATCTAATTAAAACATACTTTATTCTAGGTCCACAAGAGAAAAATAGCTCTAAAAATCCATAATCTGCAAATAGACTTTAGAGTGGGGGTTCTTAACCTGGGGTCCATGAATTTTTTGATAACTGTATATCAGTTGATTGGTTTCCTTTGTAATCCTATGTATTTTATTTTATGCATTTAAAAACATTAAGTCTGAGGAACCCATCAATTTCATCAGTCTACCAAAGGTGTCCACATTAAACACAACACACAGGTTAAAAACAACCATTTTAGAAGAAAGCACTGAACTGGTAGTCTGGTGATGGACGTTATAGTTTCAGATTTGCAGCTAACCTGTTGTGTGACCTTTGGCAAATCACTTCCTTACTCTGGATCTCACTTTCCTCATTCATGTAATTGGAAGACTGGATTAGAATTGTGAGGTCCATTTTGGGTATAAAGGTGAGAACTCTCAAAGGTACCTTCTAGCTCTACTAGTTCATAAATTTGAAAGAGGTAGAGAGACTGAGTGTCCCAGGCCAAAAGTTTCTGAGGAGGCACCTATTTTGTTAGAAGAACAATACTGTCCAGATGTTTGTTATGCATCACCCCTGGAATCTTATTTCACCCTCCTGTATTTGTGGAGATCCTCTGGACTCAAGGAAACAACTCAACGGGAAAATAGAAGAGTAAATTCTAAAGTTCTGAGAAGAATGGGAAAATAATTGTCTTTCTTTCCTTTAGGTTTTTGATGAAACTTACAGAAGTCATGAAACATTTTCATTATTTTTTCCTTTTCACATGTTTCTTCTTTTCTCTCTTTTTACTTCTGACTTTTACTTCAGATTCTTTTAAACTCAGAACTCCAGAAAGCAGTGCCAATGTTTGAGGACCAATGGACAGGTAAAACAGTATGAATGAAAGGTATGCTATCTAAGGAAGTTTCTGTTCACACTGAAGATCTGGTAAGAAACAGGCACGACACAGAAGAATGAATTTTGCCATTTAAATGTGTAAATCATATTATTGAAGATATATGATTGCAAAATACTGTGTCTAAATGTGTGCAAAAGACCAGAGAAAGGGTTAAAAAAAAAAAGATCAGAATTATTCCACAACACAATCAATAGAAAACTTCCTATTTTAGTATCTCATCAAAATTTCATCTCCTAGACTAGATTGGATCCCTATAGCAAATATCTAGTACGATGGTGACACCATGTTGGAAGGGATGAAGACTGCCCTGTTGTTCACACTCTTGGTCAACTAGAAGGTATCTAGCCCATGGTCATAATAGACCCAAAGGAAAAGTTTGTGAACAGTGCTACCTCGTGGTTAACTCATGTATTGCACCCTAAGCTAATTCAAGCACCTTGGATGGAATTTCACTTACGTGACCACACCAATGAACCAACACTAAACAAATTTAACAATACAGGTATTTATTCTCCCAATATACTCATCCCAAGTGCTTGAGTTGTCACATGTGGGGATATAGAATGCTATCTATTAACCACAAAATGGACAAGGTAAGACTCTCCTCACTATATGAAAGTCACATTCTAATTGAGATAAACAGCACAGATTAGAAAATTCAGCGACAGGACAGGGAAAAAGGTAGAAGCCTGAAGGGTGGCACAATGTGGCAGATGGCAAGGCCCAGAGATACTTTAGTTATTATTCATTAAGATGATGGTGCCAGGTTACTGAAAGGCCTGGAAGCATGACTGATGGTAAGAAAGGCCCAGACTCTAAAAGATATGCTTGGGTAGGGACTACTTCCTTCTTTGTCTTTGTATTGCCAGTCCCTAACACTGTTTGGCATCAAAGAGGTGTTGAATAAATACTTTTTTGTTTGATTGATTGCTTTATAGTAAACAGATCTTGCATTTTATCAATTCTTACTTTCCTAAAGCTACTTTGATGTAAAATAAATGGAATTTCCCAATATCCATAAATCATACTTGATGATCTACTCAGTTCCTATGGATTTAATAATGCTCTCTACACTAATTATTGTCATATCTGCCTTTCCTACTCCAATCTCTTTGCTGACCTTGAATTTTGCATCTCCAGTTTCCTCCCAGACATCTTGAACTGGATGTCCAAAAGTCCTATTAAACTCAATATGTGCAAAACACAGCTTATTCATCTTTTCCCCAAAACACTCACCTACCTTTTCCACATTTCCTGTTCTTTTAGAAGGTATCCCTCAGGCTCACAACCTAAGAACCATCCTGGATTCCTCACTATCTCTCAGTTCTATACCCAAGCTTTTGCCAACACCTATCAATTTTACTTTTGCAAATTCTCTTCAAAACTTTCTGTTCCCTCCTCTGATACTGCCATCACTCTATGGCAGGCCCTCCTCACCTTTCATCTTGAATATCATAATAGCCTGCAGGTGGGTCTAACTGCTTTAAGCATCTCCCCATTCCAACTCATCCTCCATTCAGTCACTAACATGATGTTACCCTCCTACCCAGTAAAGTTCAGTGACTTCCAATAGCCCACAGGAGAAAATACAAAATGCTCCCCTTGGCCTTCAAAGTTCTTCATAACCTTGCCCCCATCCTACCTTTTCAGTCTTCTTATACCTTACTTCCCAACACAGGGACACTGGGCTCCTGGATGTTTCACGAACAAGACAGTTCATCCCTTGGCTCCAGGCATTCTCTCTGACCTTTCCCCATGCCTAGAACATTCTCTCTTCTACTCTCCCAACTATCTTTCTTTAAATCCCAACTAAAACCCCACATTCTTCAAGCAGCCTTCTCCAATCTCTTGATTCTAGTACCTTCCCTCTCTTATTTTTTTCCTATTCATCCTGTATATAGCTTGTTTATTTACATACATATATATGTATATATACACATACATAATATATACATATACGTGTGTGTATGTGTGTGAATATATATATATATATATATATATACACATTTATTTGCATGTTATCCCCTCCATTAGACTGTAAGTTCCTTGAGATCAAGGATTGTCTTTTGCCTCTTTTTGTATCCCCAGAATTTAGCACAGCATCTGGCACATAGTACTCAATACAAGTTTATTGATTGATTTTTCAGTCTGCTTTGTTCCTGGTCAAAGCACTACCAGCTCCAGTTAATAAGCATCTATGATGAGATTTAAACACATATACTGACTTCTGGTCTATCTCTCTATCTACTACAACACAAGTATAAGAAGAGGGTAGATAGGGTGGGGAATATCCTGATCAAGTTAAGAGCCTAAACCAAGTCATTGAGGTTGTAGACATTTAACATTGTTTAAAGGCAACTGACAGGACACAAGGAATTCTTTTTGAAGGGCTAATTAAAGATTGGTCAACCCTCTTCTTGGTATATAAAAGAAGTTAGTCACACTAATCTAGAAATATATCTTCACCCATTACCTTGGAATTTCTTCTATAGTGCTGCAGTGTGTAGAGATGGAATTTGTCTTTCCTCCCTTCTGTCCTGCTTCCAACTCACAATGGAAATACTTGGCTGTAGGCGAGTGCTTTATGAAACTAGAGAGGGAAATGTAATCATATTTCCACTGACCTCCATCATCCTATATAGAGGAAAGGATGATATGAATTTTCTGGGCCATTATCTAGCTTTTACTAAGGAGGAAGTAGTCTTATTTTCAAATAGCACCAAACTAGGGAGTAGGCCATGAGTATATTGAAGTTCAAAAGTTCCTGAATTTGAACATTGTATTGTCTAGAACAAGAAAATTTTAAAGGAGGAGAAAGAGAACAAGAAGGAGGAGGAGGAAGAGGAGAAATAGGAGAAGGAAAAGGAGAAGAAGGAGAACAAGAAAAAGAACAAAAGAAGAGGAAGAAAAGGATGAGGAGGAAGGGGAGAAGATGAAGAAGATGAAGAAGGAGAAGAAGGAAAGAATAAGAACAAGAAGGAGGAAAAGAAGAAGAACAAGAAGAAGAAGAAGAAAGAAGAATGAGAAGGAGAAGAAGAAGAAAAATAGAAGGAGGAGGAGGAGGAGGAGGAGATGATGATAATTCACATGGCTCTTCCACAGCATTCTTCTTGAAGATCAAAGACAATATTGGTTTAATGTGAAGAAGTTTGCTTATTCTTCAATAATGATGTTCATGGAGTACATGTGTTTTAAGGCATGTTTACCTTCCAGAAGGGTTCAGACCACAGGGTGAAGGTCTGTGGAAAAAGGGACGCCAGAAAAACTAAAGGTTGGTAAGACAACAATCCTAAATTTATTTCCTTCTGAGGGAGCTCCTGGATTATTTTGAGTGCTTTATGTTTCGGTATTTATTCACGGCTTACTGTAAGTCTTTAGCATCTGGTATAGTTTCTGTAGGGTGAAATAAAAGATGTGGCATACTGGATGCCAAACTGTATATCAAGTCCTTGCACACAATTTGAGTGCCCTGTCACCTACATTTGGGACAAAATGGACACAATTTATACCTAAGTTTCATTTAGGAAGCTTTATTTTACTTCAAAGTAAAGGAATTTAATTAAAAATTTCAACAAATCATTTCCTCCATAAACTTAGGGTATTCTCTCCCACAAATACATATAGTATCAATGGAAAGAGTGGCCATATAAGGAACACACAGGAAGAGGTATACGCTCAGGGAATATGTTTTAATCATTGCTTTGTTTTGTTTTTGCTATCCTAAAGCCCTGCAGCCATCATTTAGCAAGGAATTAATTTTAAAAAGCTCTTGTAACACACATATGCATACTCAAGAGGGAAAAATAAATCATTGGGGAGATTTTTCCTAGATTAATTCACATGGAGGCAATGAGGTATAGCCATAAACCTATAGTGCCTGGTCCACAGTAGGTCTTTGATAAATGGTTAATTGAATTTTGTTGAATTGAGTCTCACCAATTTACAGGATTGGAAAATAAAGAGTAGTGCCTAGCACTGTGGATTAGGACGTAAGTCCCTTGGTTTACTCAGTCTTGTGGGTAGTCTAATTGTGGACCCCAATCTTGTTTCTATTCTACAGTAACCCACCTCATAGAAGAGGCCAGCAGCCTGTTGGAGCACAGGCTTGTCACCATTGCATTCATGTGGAGAAGTATGAGCTGATGGAAATCTATCCCAGCTGTGTGACTACCACAGCTTCCTCCTGACCTTGGGCATTTGCACTCCCACTCTCTTTCTACGTTTGGCAACCTCCTTCCATGTCCTCATGTTCTTTTGTGGGTGTTGGAGGGGGAAGGGACAACTAACATAGAGTGCATGACTTGCCTTTGCCCTACTCAAATGCGTATGTTTCTATGTCAGGAGAGTCATCCACTGTGCATTCATAATACTTCTGTTCACTGAGGTCATATAAATAGCCTCCAAGTGAAAGCTCAGGTCTGAATCCTATCTTAATAGGTTATTTAGGTTCAGACCTGGTTCTTGCCTATTTCCCTTTTCCTTTACTGGTATTCCTTGGTTTCGGTTTGCCTTTTTTCCTTCTATTTTAGAATCTGGAGATTCACATTGCATCTTCTCTCCTTGGTTCATTAGCTCTGTGATGGTGGGCAAGAATAAAACCATTTCACAGCGACAGAAGACTTCAAAATTTGCAAAACATTCTTCCCACCGCCAACCTGAGGTCACAGGGCAAGTGTTACTATTCTCAGTTTATCTGCAAGAAATCTAAATTTCTTACTGGTTGATCGACTTGTCTATGAGCACAGCTAGCAAGTATCAAGGGAGGAACTTAAAACCAGCTCTGCTGACTCTTGGTCTAGCACTGTATCTTGTATTTGTCAGGCAAATCACTTAACCTCAATGAATTTTATTTTTTTTGTATAAAACAGGAATAATAATCTTTGCCTTATCTCTGTCATGGCAGATATTTTGAGGAACCATTCAATCAACCTACAAACAGGTACTTAATAAGCACTTCTTTAATTGCCAGGCACCATGCTAAGTTCTAAGGATACAAAAGGGGAAAAAAAGTCTCTATCCTCAGGCAACTTGCATTCTAATGGAGGAAAAAACATAACTATATGTATAGGAAATTATACACACACACACACACACACACACACACACACACATAAGAAATAGAAGTCTTAGAGAAGAAGATGTTAGCTGCAAATGACGTAACAGATACTATGAGATAGTATTTCTGTCCCACTTATATTGCATCTAAAAATGTGGTTCCCTGCCCTCCGGGATGCAAGACTTTGCTGCCTGGCTGACCATTAAATGTAATGGTAATTTACACTCAATCTGACAAATCCAAAGTTTATCCTGATCTCACTCTTTATAGTTCCAGTCTGGATTCCTCCTGTGACCAATGTATTTATTTTTTTTCAATAGCATGTTAGAATACATTAGAACAATAAAGCTCTGCCTACAATAATCAGACTCTGCCCTTGAATTGCAGTATTTGTTGCATTTTGTATAATATCAGGAATTCTATCTTGGATAGTTGCTATCTGGATGACTTCAGTTATTAAATGAGGAGATTGGATGAGATGACTTTTGATGTTTCTTCACACTAGATATATGAAATTGTGAGAAGTAGCACAAAGACCTATCTGCAGAGTCAGAAAGGCTATGGACTAGTATGAGACCTTATAGAAATCACTCAACTTCTCATTGCCTCTAAGGGAACACTACAACTCTATAAGTTATAGAATACTTCTAGATCTATGACATTGGGAGAGGGAGTATGCCCATTCGGAGTTTCTTAAATCACAGCACTGGACCATGAAAACCAAGGTAAGTCATCAGGAATAGCAAAATTATAACTTCTTCCCAATATACATAGGAGTGTCAAATATAGTTGATACAAATTCTCTACCCCTTAGCACACAGGGTAGTGATTCCTCAAAGAGATTAAGGATATAGATTATATGGTCTTTTACCTGGTCAAATATTAGAAGCCATTTTCAAACTGATAATGCAAACCTCATTGGGATAAAGGGTAAACTTTGTAGAAACACCTAGTGATATTCAATCAACTTTAAAGAAGATCTGGTGGAAGTTCTTATCTTGAATGATATCCTCATTTTCTAGTCTATATACTTATCTAAGTGCTCTCCTATATTAGGCCTACCTATCCCCTTTGAGAAAATATTTTAAGGAGACTTCCTACCCAGCATATCTATCAAAATATCTGAAAATAGAGGTGGTGAGAAAGGACCTAAAAAAAACCCATACTATCATCTTTTCAAAAATGAAGAATTTAAATTAGGATCATACTCTTTGCCGGAGCATGGCCTAAATATGGCTCACTTGGAGCAGCTTCTACATAATGAGAAATAAATATTTAATGCAATTATGCAAATCATTTAAAAGCTATCTGTCCGCTGCCTCTATGCCTTTAGCAGCTCCTGTGAGAACAGAATAAATACTGAAGCCATTAGTGGGAAGGTTAAAAGAGAATCAGGACAGAGATGAAAAAGAATTTGATATTTGAGGTATTATTCATTTGTCCATTCATTCCCAAACAATTAATACCACCTCTGAATAAGGAAATTACAAACTCCTTCTTCTTCCCCAACACTTTTATAATTCTTTTTCCTTCCAAGAATATGCTCTGCTATATAAACATGCCACAAAGTATGATTTATAAGGATGAAATAGCAAGGGAGTATTTTGATGGGCCAGTTTAAATAATCATGGTTTTGTAAATATAGCTCCTAATTAATAAACACGCTGACATAATGAAATGCAAATATTTGTCCTGCAAATAACAAATAATATCACATGCCTTAAAAGATAGGCATGCTCAGCTTCACCAGACCTGAAGCATGATGAAAACAAATAGTTGGCTTTTATTTTTCTGAGGGCTGTGGCTCCTTAAGGCAAAATAGTCTCAGAATATGGAAAATGGTACTCTTTGTTGTGGAAATAAAGCCAAACTGGAAATGCAATAAAGCACATTTTCAATGGCTTCTATTTAAAAGCTGTATTTTCCCCTAAACAATACTAATCAGCATGTATAGTCAATTCGAAAGGGAAATGAATTTGAAATGTTCAACTCAGCTGGCCCACTAACTGCAAAAGTTAGCAAGTGAGCTCCCCAAATTCTGTTGTCTCCACCCATTTGGAAGAGGATAAGGACAGATAATACTTGTTAATTTGGTAGACCAGGAAAGAACACCTTCCTTGGCCCCCTCACCCTAGAAGGCATGGAAAGTTTTCCAAAGAATGCAACTGATTAACCAAGTTTTCTCTTGTCCACACTAAAGAAATGTATAGAATTGCAGTGTCAAATTATCTCAGGAAGACAACAATTTTATTTGTCATACAGGTAGAGAATTTTTTTAATGCCATCTATTTCCTAGAAGGGAACACTATCTTTAATGAAATTTTTAATCTTGTTTTTAGGTAAACAAATTTAAAAAAAATCCATTAGTTTTTTTCAGGTATAAGAATTGAAAGTATTAAAGCATTAACTATCCTGAGGATAATAGGAATTAGAGCCTGAAAGAATCTCCTCCTTATTTTACCAGTAAAAAACAAAACAAAACAGACCCAAAGAGATGGAGTAACTTGTCTGAACTCACAGATTTAGTGACAAATATAAGATTTGAATCCAAGTTCAGAGACCAAAAGATCAGTGCCCTTTTCTTACTCTATTTACATCTTCCTCATATATTTACTAGTACACATTGTGGTTTGGATGTACCATTTACAATTCATGAGGAGCAAGGGGAAAAGGAATAAGCATTTATATGGTGCCTACTCTGTATCAGGGACAATGCTAAACACTGCAGATATTAGCTCACAAAAATCTAGGAGGTAAGTCATTATCCTCATTTTAAGCTGAGGAAACTGAGGCAAACACAGATTTTGTTTTTGTTTCTTGCTTGTTTTTTCACTTTTCTAATCACACATCCAGTAAGTACAGAAGGTTGAATTTGAATTCTGGTCTTCCTGACTCCAGGTCCAATGCTCTTATCTACTGGGCCTCCTCATTGCTTCATTATCTTATAGTACTCTGGAACAGTGTACAGACTGTCAATGGGAGAAATGCTGGTTCTTTTCCTAGCTTATCCTGTTCACAGAAAACTACATCATATAAATTTGAAGAAGAAAAAGTATGTCCCAGAGAAATAAGGAAAGTATAGGTATGTTGTCCAGTACTTTATTTTGATGCTTGTGTTTGCCAGTGAATGTTTTTGCCTTGTGCCGGGGCAACCTGGTTTCAGTTTCCTTGAAGTGAAAAATTAAAATATTAGCTTGAAATATCCCATTAAGTTATTGAAAATAATTAATATGTGGTTACTACACACTTTAAAATAAAGTGCTGAATGAATAGATCCTAATAAAGATAAAGTTATTTGAAAAGTTGTTGTACTTTCAAAGTTGTTCCTTTTTCTTAAACTTTAAACCAACCTAAGACTTTAGCATACTTCGGTGTCAAAATAGAGTACTTAGAAGCCTGAAATTGTCTAAAAGAAATTTTGTCTTCTTCAGGTGGGACCTTTTAGTTTAGATGTGTGCCTACTAAATCAGTATGAGTTTTGATTACATGTGATGCCACTGCAACAGCAGCATAAAGGAGACCCCTCCAATGAAAGACAAAAATGTTTATTGAATGCATCTGTACGTACAGAGGCAGCTATATGTGGCATAGCAGATTGAGTGCCAGACCTGAAATAAGGAAGATTTGAGTTTAGTTCTAGCCTCAGAAACTTACTAGCTATGTAACCCTAGGGACAAGCCACTTAACTACTGTCTGCCTCAGTTTCCTTATGTGTAAAATAAGGATAATAAATAAACGCCTACCAGATTGAATTAAGGATAAAAATAGTTAATGTTTACAATATTACAAAGTGCTTAGTAAACCTTAAAGTACTATAGAAAAGCTATCATTGCTATTGGTAATCAGTAGCATTACATCATAAAAGGTTGACAATGGACTCAAGAAGAACTAGGTGTAAATAATTTCTATATACATACTAGTTATATGATCATAAACAAACCTCTTATCCTATCAGTGGTGCTATAAAATTCTCTAAGTTTATAGATGGATTGCTAAACTGCATTTGTAAAGTGACTTTACACATTGGAAGTTTTCCATCTTGATAAATCATGGGTCTAGATGAAATATGTACATGTATTTGTTTTATTTACATATGTGTATGTATTTATGAATGTATATATATATATATACATGCACATATATGTGTGTATGTGTATGTAAGATGTCCTAACACTCTCTCTATAGTCTGTTATACTTATATTTTACATTTACATATATACCATTAAAATTTTAATTAATATTTTCAATTGCTTGTTATATTCTTTACCTTATCTTTATAAGAAGTGTCACTATAAACAGACTACATATATACACATACTACATATATACACTACATGTGTGTGTGTATATATATATATGTGTGTGTGTGTGTGTGTGTGTGTGTATGTGGGTGTAGTGTATGTATATGATTAAGTAACTCAAAAAGTTTAAGTGAGTGTAGGTCCTTCAATGAATGTTGTATGTGATAATCTGCAAAGTCTATTACAAGCTGAACCAGCCCTTTTTACCCTTTCAACAACTGTAACATCAAAGACCCCAAAACAGAACTAGATGCCAGAAAAGGGATTTTGAACGCACCATTCTTCTTTCTTGTTCTTTAGTTTTCTTATCTGTAAAATGGATTGATGATTTCTAAGGATCTTTTTTGTTCTGGAGTCCTTAGAACCTCTAAAATCTCAACCTTAACTTTTTTCTCCTAATAAACTATAACACTCAAGCATTTTAAATCAAATTTTGAAACTGCAAACTTATGATAGATTCAGTATATTTCTGCTTTACTCATATCAAAAGTAGCTTACACAGATTGTATATTTTCACAAAACCTATTAAGCTGAGTTATAATGAGCTAAATTTTCACTGATGCCTTGTTTACAGGTCAGATTATTCTTGAGCCCCAAGAAATTCCAAGTGAGCTCTGTTGAATGGACAAGATGGGAAAAAAACCCAGTAAGATAATGGAAGAGATGGCGATAAAGTTGCTCCCAATAATTTCAATTAACTATTTGCTTCAGAAGGTTATTGTGAGGAAAAAAAGAAAAAACCTTTTGTAAACCTGAAAATACTTCATAAAAGTGAACTATTCTGAGTAAATCCTCTACTAAAGACTTCCTTCAAACCCATCATGGTCTGAAGGTATAGGCTTTTGTTCTCTTGTAAAAGTTAAGGTTTCTTTATAGAGTGTCACCTGCTTCTATCAAGTTATAAATAAAACTGTTTCAATTTTTTGAATACCAATTGACAATAAACAACCTTCTCTGGACAGTGAAGGCTGATGGTTTCCATTTGATCTCCATTACCCACTATGGTTGCCCAGAAGAGAAAAGAGGTCTCTTCTTAGGAGTCTAGCTGAAAAGAGAGAGGCAACAGGGGCAGGGAGAAGGTAAAGAAGGATAGTGATCCTGTTAAATCTGGCTCTACAGATCGACTTAGTTGTTTCCATTCTTTGGATAAAAAATCAATATTTATCTCCTGATTCTCTTTTACCTCAGTAGCTCTACAGAGATAGTCTCACTGCATCCCTCCTACAGAAAGGAGCAAGGCACCTTCCAAAGCTTCTTGCTTGAACAGTGGGAAGAGGGAATTGAGTACTGGGAAAGATAGAATCCATTAACATTTATTGTTCCTGAAGGCAGATGGAAGAGGCCTTATGAGTTCAAATGCCAAGAGGCCAAAGTGAGCTCATAATCACTTAAATTATAGTATAATCCGCTGCCCTCCTGTACTTAAAATTACAAAGACTGTCCACATACGTAGCAGACCCTTTAATGCCCCTGGAGTTTAATCTTAATTGATTGAGGAGCCCAAGAAGGAGGAAGGAGCTCTTTTTTAGGACTGAATTACTTTACGAAATACAGTGGCTAACGTCAATATGCTGAACATTTATTGAGTAAAGTTTAACAACATTATAATAATAAATGATAGAAAAGAAAGCATGGATTCTAACCACTTTGTCCTCCTTTGGGCAAGCATCCAAGGAAGCAGGGTAAAGAGAAAAGAAAGAAGAAGAGAAAAAGAAAAGGAAGCACATATTAATACACAGAGTTTTGTTTAGAAGGCAATTATATCAAGTGTCTCTATGAAGTTAAAACATAAAATTGTTAAAAGCAAAAGCATAATACCTAAATAAAAAGAGTTCATTACTCATGCATAGAAAAAAAAAGACATACCATTTCAACTAGGAAAAATCTAAATGAGAAAAATCAGCAAAAACAAAGTACTAAAGACCAGAAAAGAGAAATATTAGCCATCTCAATACTGTGATTACACCAGAAAATTTTGTAAGGACTAGTATCCATCAGGATGTAGTGTTGTAAAAATATTTCTTCAATTGATTATTTTCCCATAAGCCATGAAGTTTCAAAGATGATCATTTGATAATTTAAATCAACTATATAATGAAATAAGGTAGGATAGGCTTAAAAATAAAAATAAACATGTAGATTTGTTTTCCTATTCTTAACCTTTCCCTCTTGATCCCACCCCCCCAAAGAAGTCAAAACACAGTTTTCATGGTTAGATGAGCTTTGAAGGACTGACTTTCTTGAGGCTCAAGACCTCTCTGAAGAACAAATGCTTCTTTTGTGATATTTCCCTAATGTCTCTACTTTTTTTTTTTATCCCAGCTGTGCCTAAGAACTTACATATTTAATAATTAATGCCATTGTCATGGGCTTGTTTCTCCACGTTAGATAACCATTGTAGAATCTTTGTGGTTTCATGTATAAGAATTTTCCCCAAAATTAACTTATTTGGAACCTCTCAAAATGGTCTAGTTTCTTTTAGGAAGGGTTTTGCTCCCTTGTTCTTATCCCTCAGATAAAATATGCCATTTTCCATAATACTGTGGCACAACAGCTGAAGGTTCTTTTTTATCTTATGTTCTTTTAAAAAACCAATATAATATAGATCTTTTGCATTATTTTTAGTGCAATACTCATAACTAAAAATAATATGAAAAGAAGATAACCTAAAAAATGAAAGCTAAAATATTTTCTAGCATCTTGTTAGTTTAGATAGTAGCACCATATATTTGAAATATATTTCAATGTCAAAGTAGTCTTTTTTCCTCTTGTGACTAATTCTATGGATATCAACTGCAGGGCATAAAATGTAATACATTACTAAAATGTCTTAAAAATCTATAGGCTATTTTTTGGAATTTTTTGCCCACAATTTTTCCATTAGTGGCATTACTAATATAAGTATTTCATAGGATTATATTCATAAATACATGGGTATTAAAGTGAAATGTCAATTAAAACTGACAAAAAATTTGGGTCCCATCACAGAGAGGAGAAAAAGCACAAAATTGTAGCCCAATCACAGTAGCAATAAGATGATAGACTTCATTCATAATCATCTTACGTTCTTACATTTATAGGTGTCTAAATAACTCAAGTTCAGACAAACAGAACATTATAGATTTCTCTTTAATGGAATGATAAAAGTTGAGCTACTAATCACAAAGACATATCACTTCTCATTTGTATTATCTTATGTAAAACTCTATATAGAGTCATTTATAAATTACATTTTTAAATTAAAGGGACCTGGAAAATAATGGTTATATTCTTGTTTCACATAATGATAATTAGAAAAAAAGACTCAATTATTTTAAAAATTAAAATCATTGAAACTGAAATTAGGTTAATGTTTAACCAAACTGGTCATGAAAATGTCCTGAAATTTACAACTCATTAAGAACAAGACTGTCAATCTTTTCTAGAGAAAAATGAGTTCTATCTAAAAGCAGAGACATAACTAGGATGGGGTAACTGGAAATCTTCACCAGGATATTAAAATTTAGAGGGCATTTGCACCACCTACAGTCTAGCACCATCAAAGCAGTCGACCTCAGCATCTCTCTGGTAAGAATAATTAGGAAAAATTAGAAGCCATCATATAGTATTTTCTCTCATCTCAGAGACTTCTCATTCCAAATGAGCTCTTCTCTATGGCACGGAAGCCTCATTGTATCCTAAGATCATTGTCTCCCTGTTTTCTATACCGACCTAACTGAATTATCTTTAAAAGTCAATTTGAGAGTGAGTTTCATATTGCTTGTCCCTCAGATCTGTTTTGTTAAGCTGCTTCAATGTAGGGGAAAAAGTTCTAGTTAAAACTTGGTCCATAAAACAATTCCTAAAACAATGTATTAAAAATCTCACACACTGATAAGCAACCTTTAAACCAAATTACCTTCATTTTTCATCCTATTACTGACATATTAAAATAGAGAGATACATAGAAGGAAAACACATAACAGGGCAAGAGAAATACTTCCAACATATGTTTATCTCCTTATACATATATTTCTTTTTCAATATACATATATCTCCATGCTTAGAAATCTTGATGGTTTTATTTTCATCAAATATGTGTATTTCTACTCTTTCTACACTTACATTGTTTGATCGCAGAGAAACTCGACCTCCACATCTTGCACAGAATTTGGTCCGGCAGTACGAACATAAATGGCCACAACCATCAGCGAACTTTGTTTTCAGACAAATGCCACAAGTAGGGGCGTCATCTTTGTGCTCTCCTTGGTAACGCCGGGCTTCTTCACCAATTTTCCTTACTTGTTCCTTATAGCTTTCAAATTGCTGATGTAATCTCCTGGGCAAAACCAAACACACAAACAAAGCAGAAGAAAACTAAATATATCATAGCAGATGGGAAAGTCATTCTTCTCAAAATGATGCAGTGACCAGGCAGTGATGTGATGTGTTATAGTGTTCACTTACCTGGTTACCTTGCCCTATAGATAAAGCACCCATCCAAATAAGAGATTCCTTCCACTTTGACCATTTTCCTATGATCTGTACTATTTGCTACTCCACCCTCCACAACTAGATCTTGCCATCTAGCCTAAATTGAAACCCTCTTGGAAAACATCCCTCAGCTCTGAAACGCTTGCCCTGAGTCTGAGCTGCCCTAATTAGTAAACCACTACAATTAGTCAGATTGTCCATGTTTCACATTCCAGTCCAGTCACATTCATACTATCTACCCTGCCATCATTCTATATCCTTACCCCTACTCTCTAACTCCTTTCTTTTACCAGTTCAATAATCAAATTTGTATTGTTACATGAAGGGTATGACAATTCCCTATAATTCTACTCACCATCCCTTTAACTTTTCAAACCAAGACACCTTTCTGGGAGCTTTACTGCTAAATTTATTGTTATACCATCTCCCTAAAGAGAATATAAATTCTTTGAAGACATATAGTCTTTAATGTCTGTATTCTTAGCATTTAATGAAGGCATTTTCATTCATGCATTCATTATTCATTCATTGATTCGTCATAGGACTTTAGGGATTATTTAATACAGGTATTCTCAAACGTTTTGGTCTCAGGACATCTTTATACTCATCAAAATTGAAGAACACTTTATACTCTTAAAATTATTGAAAACACCAGAAACTTCTACTTATATTAGTTAAATCTATTGATATTTGCCATATTAAAAATTTAAATGAATATTTTCTCAAAGTATCTATCTATTCACTTAAAATAAAAATAACAAAAATATTATATGTGAACATATATAACATTTTATGAAAAAACTATTTTGTGAAACAATAAAAGCAAACAGCTGAAAGAATGGTATTACCTTAAATATTTTTAAAAATCTTTTTAATACCTTTATTCTCATATCTGCTTCTGTATTCAATGTTTTGCAAAATAATGTTTTGATTGAAGCATATTTGGCATCATATAGATAGGTAGTTGGAAAAGAAAGGAGTATTTTAAAAACTAAATAACACTTTAGTAGCAGCAGCAGTAGTAGTATGGTTAAGGATAGGATTAGGGTTAGATGCTTAGAGTTGGAGGTGGATTTAGAGTAATGAAGTTCATTTAAGGTTGTGTTAGCAGTGTAGAGGTAGCAGCTAGCATTTATTAACTGTCTATTATATGCCAGGTACTATGTTAACTCCTTTATAATTATTTTTTCCTATGATCCTTGCAACAACCCAGGGAAGACAACATTTTTGTTATTCTGTTTTACAGTTGAGGAAATTAAGACAAAGAGCTTAAGTAACTTACTCAGACATATAATTTGTATATTTCTGAAACTGCACTCTAACTCAGGTCTTCCTCTGATATTTGAATTCCTGTATTTTAAGCTTCTCAGTGCTCTTTACACTGTGCCACTTACTTTGTCAGTACTATTGTGAAAATATTTAATTAGTTTCATTACAAAATAGTTTGGACCTTGCAACCCCCCTGAATTAGCTTCCATCTATGGACTAAATTCTAACAATGACTGACCTAGCCCAACTCCTTCATTTTACAGATGAGGCAATTAAAGTAAGGAGGTGGTACAATGAATTATGTGCTCTTATCTGATCTCTTCCTTTATTTTCTTGCTTCCATGCATTGGCAACCATCCCACCTGGAACAAAATCCAACATCAAACTCTGATGTAATTCTTTCTGTTCTCCAAGGTACAGTCCATGGGCCAACCCAACAGCTCCTCCATCTAGCCTTTCCTAATCCTTGCAGTTAGAAATTATGCCCCCTTTTCTTCAACCTTTCAGATCATTCACTTAAACCTTTTCAATGTGCTTATTCAATTCTAATTTGTGATATTTATCAAATATCATGCAATCAAGGAATTGGAAGGGATTTTAAAAAATCATTTAACTTAGATCCTCACCCTTTTTATTTTGCAAATGAGAAAATTAATTTCCAAAGAAGCAAAATGTTATGTCCAAGTACAGAAGTATCAGACAAAAGTCTCAGAACTAGGACATAAACTCAGATGTGCTGATTCTAGAAATTGTACTCTCTCCATGTGTAATGCTAATGAGATTAAAGATCTTTCTCATCCATTAAGGGGTCTGGCCATTAAGGGGAGTTTGATTAGGGGAGATTTGTTGGAAGGTCCATACCTTTGTTAATGAGGCACTGGTTCTCAAGGGTTGTGATGTCCTCTGCTTCTGAAAAATGTATAAATGCTCTGAAGTGAGGTTTTACTTTGGGGTTTACTCTCTGGAAGTGTTTGTTTGGCCAGACCAGACTCTGGGCAGTCGTTAAGGAGCCCCAGACTTCAAAAACCCAAGTGTTGGTGCTTCTCTCTCTAGTAACTATCTGTCTGATGATATGTGATGTATGAATTGCTTATATCGGACAGTTGGAAGCCCTGTCTGTTGGTTGATCATTGTTTCTCTGCATTTTCTCTGAAGTTCAGGGTGCTGACTTTTTCCCCTGAACTAAGTGAATTGTTGACCCCTCAAAAGTTGCTTTCCTTTTAGAAAAGTAGATCTAAGAACCTGTGATAGCAGGCCATCCTGCTCACTGTTACCCTATTATACTTTATTACCCCTAATAGTAAGATTCCTGAAGTCAGGAATTTTTTCCAATCTTGCTAGCCCCATTACCTAGAACAATGAATTTCATATTATAGACACTTAAATCCTTATTGAATTGAATAGAATTCACTGACTTGCTCAAAAGTGAACCAGCTAAGTAAGAGAACTGTGATGAAAGCCTAGATTGTTTCACTTTTCATCTAGGGTATCTTTTCATAAAATCAGCAGGTATTTCATTTCCAGTATTTCATCAGGATAATGTACAGGAAGCTATGCAACAAATGATGTTTGTAAACAAATGAAACCTCACTTTTTTACCTGATTGATCCAACTCCTGATTCATCCAGACCACTTCAGTATGCAATTTACAGATATCTCTTCACTCTACCTTCTCCAGTCTTTTAAAATATTAATA
>CM053770.1:352751668-352772226 GCA_028658325.1 Potorous gilbertii | reverse complement strand
CAGCCTCAGTTGTAGAATATCCTGCTCTACCAATTATGATCTCCTGCTATTTGATGCTATACTACAAGCTGTCTGCCCCCATGCTTCCTCCATACCATAGGGAATTCCATCACTGTACTCATCTCTTTCCTATTGTCCAATAGTAGGGAGCCATGGAGAACTGAGGTACTGGAGCACTTGGTACATGAAATTGGTGACCACTTGTGTTTTAAAGTGTCAATTTTGGAGAGGCATTAGCTGCTCTGGCAGTGTCAGGCTAATGCCTTGCTGATAATGCACTATTATTGGGGGAGCTGGGGAAGAGAACAGTTCCATCCTGCTTTATGCCTGGCTGCATAATAGAATTTATTCAAAATAGCATCAACTCACATTTTTATAGTGCATTAGGGCTTATGAAGTTCTTCAACGATCTCATTTGATCCTTTACAAAAACCCTGTTCCACTGATGATATTTTATGCCCATTTTAGGGATAGAGAAACTGAAATTCAGAGAGGTTAAATAATGTGCCTGGTACCCAATCTGGGATATTAACCCAGGTCATCCTGATTCCGAGTCTAGCACTCTGTTCGCTATGTCATCTTTTTCCTTCTAGATTCTCACCCAGAAAGCCCCAGGGAAGTGGCGACCTAGTGTTTAGAATTAGCAGAGCGATGAAGACACCTGGCTGCCTAGTAACAACCCTCAACAACCCATTAAAGTGACAAATTAACCCTTTTCACTGCTGAATTAAGAAAGAGTCTTATACTGTTCTTTTTCATTAGTTTCCTTCCAGTTAATTACATAGCAAAATAGTTAAGGGTAACTTATTCATGTATAAAGGTTCTTAAGTCAAGTCTTAGCTTCTTGGGAACTATTTATATCAATTTGTATATGTTCTAAAATGGAACTGAAATTTTAAACTTTGCTGTTCTGATGACTTAAAGATCTTAAAGCAGAAGCCATTATTAAAATTCTTTCCATCTTCTCCATGCAACTCTCACAGAGACTCCAAATAATGAGTGCCTAACTTAATTTTGATAATTCTCTGCACAGTGTTGTAGTGTTTAACTTAATTTTGGTGAGAGATCAAATTTGAGTTTTTATTTTGATGAGTGCCTAACTTAATTTAGACAAGTCTCAGCATGATGAATAAGAAAATAAATTCCCTAAAGAAGAAAATTTCCATCAATCTGCAATCCATGCTTTTAATAGCGTCTGTTATTGTAATGGCCAGATATATAGGATGACTTCATTACATAGATTTAGCCTAAATATACCATATCCATGTGGTATCTATTATGATTAATAATGATAAATAAATCATGAAATTAATTATACTGGAACTACCTGGAATCTAAAGAGATTATCCTATTTCGAACTGTAACTTGGTAGGTGCAGGTCTAACAATATACAAGAAATAAAGCTCTAACTATAAACGTTCGATTGTGTAAACAAATCATAGTTAAATAAAAATTTAAATTGTTATAATTTTTGTCATTAGTTAAAATATGTTATAGGCTTAAGTCAAAATGAGGTATCATATGAAAATTATTCCTATTGGAAATAGGTTCAAAGTTAGAACTCTGTGCTTTATAAACTGTTATCATTGTCATACATGGTGGTATACTGGAGTCAGCTAAAACCAGGTCATGAGAGCTGATTGGTAAACTTTCAGTTTGAACACAGATCTTGGAAAGCAGCAAATACTACAAATCAGTGCTTGATTTTTTGTTTTTGTCTAAATAAAAAAAATGGAGAAAATGTCAATAATGCAGTTTAATTAAAAATATGCGAGGCTACCCCCACCTCCTCCAGCCCTCCACTGAGATCTGGTTATTAAACATTTAACAACACATTTCTGATTACAGACAATATATAAAATTTGTATGAGGTACCCTGAGAGGGAACCAGCCTTGATATCTACCAGATTCAAGCTCTGTGTTAGACACATTATAACTTAAGTGATCCTGGATAAATCATTTGCTCTCTTAGTATAACCAGACAATTCCCTAAGATCTGAAACTGTAAAGCAGCTGCTGCCCAAGATAGAGAGAATTTCTTTACTGGAACTTGGTATCAATGAACTCCTAGATCTTAGACCAAAAAAAAAAGGAATTAAATTTAGCAAAGTCGTTCTTGCTGAAAGTATTGCCTGTCTTCAAGAGCAGGGATTATAAAAGAGTTTCAGGACAGCTTGACTACAGAATTAATATTTCTCTCAAAGAGTAAAATTTCATAAACTTCCTCTATAAGCCCCTCTTCATATGTGACATTTGAAGAAAGTGTCATAAATCTAAGTAAAGTGAAGATGGGGTGCCAAGATACCATTTAGTAGATACTTAATAGCTGTGTGACCCTGGGCAAGTCACTTTACCCTGTTGCCCTCAGTTTCTTTATCTGTAAAATGAGTTGAACAAGGAAATGGTGAATCACTCCAGTATCTTTGCCAAGAAATACCAAATTGGGTTACGAAGGGTTGGACATGACTGAAAAAAATGACTAAACAATAGGTGAATACACTGATGAAGATAGGATAGTCTGGCATGCTATCCAATGTGCCACCTAGCTGTGTTATTTTATTAAATCATGGACACATTTTTACTCATATAATCAAGGTAGTTCATAACATTTTGGACATTAGAAGGATATTTTATCTATTTGAAGGTAGGTTATTTTCTAATCTTCTCATTTCATAAAGGCACAGAGAGGCTGTTATTTGCCAAATATCACACGGAATTTTGTGTTCTATAATCTAGATCACCAGGCTTCTAGTTCAGTATTCTCTTTATATGCATTGTGTCACACTGTGATTCTAGATGAGATTAGTATTATCTAATAGTCATCTAGAAATAATATTGAAAGAGAAATATGATAACTCTCTCAGAATTTTAGGCTTGTCTTATGTTATTTCCCTAAATGGAGTTATTCTTTGCTATACTATATTCATTCTTAGATGGAGAGGCAGTATTCTGCAACAGAAAGATTGCTGACTCTGTAAGTCTGAGGATTTGGGTTTAAATCCTGCCCCTATTGTGTTTGTAGTTGTTGTCCAGTTGTTTCAGTCCTGTCTGACTCTTCATGACACCATTTGGGATTTTCTTGGCAGTAACACTAGAGTACTGTGCCATTTCCTTTTCCAGTTCATTTTACAGATGAGGAAACTGAGGCAAGTAGGGATAAGTGACCTCCCTAGGGTCACAAAACTAGTAAGCACGTGAGGGAGGCTAGATTTGTGCTCAGGAAGATAAGTTTTCTTGACTCTGGGACTGGCACTGCAGCCACTGCCCCAGCTCCTTCTTATACATTTGGTAAAGGCGCCCTTCATAATTTTTAATTGAATATCACTTTTTAGAATTAGGAAAGTAGGCACAAGGGTAGGTAATTTTTGACATTTTACATTTTTGAGGGGAGGAGATAAAGTTAATGATTTGTTCCCCATGTTCCCTCTTTCAGAGGTGTAGAGAATGATTCCTTCAACACCTTCCAAATGTTGTTATTGTCTGATCTTTCTCAATATGTATATTTGGTCCAAACTATTTGCTCTTCCCATTTCTGCTTCCTCTAATGCTATTTCTACTTCATGAAACACTCCAAGAACTGTGCTGTTAGATTTCAAATGCTGCTACTCAAATGTTGAGGATAAAAAAGTTTGCTACCTTCATCATTACCGATCTTTTCTATATGTGATCTGCTTGTCCCATTCCGAATCCTCTATGTTCTTAAGACTAGATAACTAATTTGAGTTCCTTGTTGAGCTTTCCTTGGAAGAGTTTTTTCCTAATCCATTGCCTAAAGACTCTCCTTTGACAAAGTTGAAAAATGGAAAAAGGTCTAGGTCTTTCCTATGAATGATCAGGTTATCCAGATACCCATTTGGAGAATTATCATGCTGGAATGAATGTACAATTCAGGTCTCCAAATGAGATCTGCTATAATTTTAAAAAGAAGTTTGATCTGCCTATACATGTTAGACTTAGTCATTTCAGTCATGTTCAAATTTTTGTGAACCTATTTGGGGTTTTCTTGGCAAAGACACTGGAGAGGTTCGCCATTTCCTTTTCCAGTTCATATTACAGGTGAGGAAATAAGCAAACAGGGTTAAGTGACTTGTCCAAAGTCACACAGCTAGTAAATGTCTGAAGTGGATTTGAACTCCAGATCTAATGTTTTATCCACTGTGCTACCTAGCTACATATAATATATATATATATATATACTATGAAATACATATATCATGTGGATATGCATGTAATACATATGCATATATACAAATATATATAGGCATATGTGCATATGTACATCCATTATACATATATGTGTATAGATATATATAACCATATATACCTATATATGTATACTTATATATACACCTATATACATAAGAAAAAAACAAATGGATGAAGAATTCCTATTATAAAAATTATGATACATATTAGATGGATCAAATACAAGGTAAAAAAAATTAAATGATGATCTTGAGCATGATGGGATCCCTCTTGTGGAGGATTTAGAGGACAATGAGAAGATTTATACAGGTTGAGAAAGCACAGATGAAATTCAGTCTGTACCGTTGGGGAGAGTATCTATTTTAAAAAAGATAAAAAATTCCTTTAAGTGAAACTTATATTATTAATTATATTAAATGTCTATTTGTTTGTTGCCAACAGGCAAGGCATATTATGTTTGGCTATAGAAACATATCTAAAATAACACAGAGAGCACTGGATTAAGTGTCGAGGCACTTTGGTGCTAGCTATAACTCTTCCACTGTGAGTTTGTATAACCTTGGGAATGTTACCTTTCTTAGCCTCAGTATCCTCAACTATACAGAAGGAAAAAGAACTACCCTTCCTAGTTCAGATGTTGTTATGAAACTCAAAAGAGATAATGTAAGTGAAACCATTTTGAAAAGTTTAAAGACTTTAAAATGTAAGAAATAATTAAAAGGAAGGAGTCTTAATGACCATTAAGCACATGACTTCCTAATCAAACCTAAATTTGCCTACAAAGACAAAAATACTATCTGGTTACCCTTCAAGTTTCATTTTATTTTATTAATATTTGTAACCCTTGGTTTAAATGAGAAATAAACTTAATTTGATCTTACTTGCAAACTGTGACTTTATATTTATTAATCAATAATTGGTTATTATATGAAGATATTTATTACTATTACGTGAAGATATTTTACAAACAAATGATAATTTGTAAATTATACAACTCTATTAAAGAATCATCATATTTAGTCTGTGCAGTAAAATAACAGCTGAACACATTCAAACATTAAGATTAGGAAAGTATGCTAAAATTGTAGACATTTCTATTCTTGTAAAATGGAAACCAAATTCTATTATAAAATAATCATTTTTAATTGAAACTGAAATCTGATAAATTAAGATACCTCTGTGTTGTTGCTGGTTTAGTACTTTGGTGGCTTATACTGTCTTGTTTGGGAATGCAAGACTTCAACATCCGGGTCCTTCATGGTTTGGGGAACATGGAATTGGATTTGGAAATAATGGATAGAAACAGAAAGATGGTCACATGCAATGACGATGGCAACATGCAAGCAAAAGCTATAAAACCATATACATATACATTTAGCCATCAAATACACAAGTAGTATTTCTGATGCCCTTATAGAGATGCTTTTCTTTTGTGCACATAAAGGATATTTTTTGAAAAGCAGTGGCATCTGCAGACAAAAAATGATGAAAAGCATGAGAAATTGTTAAATGGTATACATAGTGATTACATTGCATCATAACTGTGACTTATTATAATTTTCCTTCATAATGCTGAATGTATCTCTTCAAAAATCAACAGTTTCTCTCCTAGGGGAGAAACTGTTGATTTAAGTGTTTTGATGAGATTGAAAGGGCCTATTGTTTTCACCGACGAAAGTGAATTTAGCCATATCAAGTCATTGAAAACAACTTGTTGCTTGGCCCTCTCTGTCATTTAGGCACTTGTGTTTGACACCTAATTGGAGAGTGGACATAACTAATTAACATATAAAACAAATTTCACCAGAATGGAACCTGGTAGGGAGAATTTTTGCTATGAAAATTCACCCATAAATTTTAGGCACCAAGTGAGTAATATAAAATGAACCAGATTGGTTTGATGTTAACTTCTAATCTCTACTGGTTTCCATCAGGCTCTTCAATTTTCTTAGAGCCTAGGAACTTTCATCATATAACTGGCTTTCCCCACAAAAACATTTTGCTCCTAAAATCACTTTTTGTTGCCACTGGGTAGATGAATGACCCAAATCTTTGTGACCAGAATATTTAAGTCAAAGACTCCATGAGGCAAAAAACAATCAAAAACAAAAAGCAAAAAACAACAAAGTTTAAAAGAGATCTGCAAATATGTTAGGAAAAAAATAAAGGAATGTTTTGTCCTGAATAGTTTGAACTTAACAGTTTAAAACATTTAAAGTATTAATAAATAGGTCATCCAATATTTATTAAGTACTTGATATGTGTGAGGCACCATAGAAAGCCCTAAAATGAATACAGTGCAAAAAATAAAACATAATACACCCAAATTATCTATATTTTCACTTGAGGATGTTCTTATACTTAAGTCAACTAACTGCATATCATCTTGGTTTCGGGACAATCACAAAATAGAGAAAACTAATTAATGGCTCATTTCCCCAAAGTATATGATACTTATGTTAATTCCTATGTTTCTACTCATATTTTAAAAATTTCATTGTAAGCATTGCAAGTAGGTCTACACTTTGTTCAGAGACAGAAACACAACTGGAGTACACATAAACTACAGCAGCCTTAAGGAATTTAAAGAAAGCTATTTGCACGGCAAATCTTTGTTCTAAGAACATTAAGTTCTCAACTGTATAAATTATAGCATATTAAAAATAACATTCATGCCAAATGGACACTGTCACTGAAATAGTAAAGTTAAAAGGCAAGCATTCATCTTGGAAATTCATGTCCTTGCCCTCCTTTCCCACCTCCCCTCCCCAACAGTACAGCTGCCAAATACTCAGAATATACTTCAAGGTCAGATATGCCTACCGTATTTGTATCTGTGCTTAACAAATCTCTAAAGGATTACTTTTTTATTTTTAAAAGATAATATAATGGATTAGTTAAGCTGGCTAAGAAAAAGACAGCTCTTAAAATAGCATTTTTTTCAAAAAATGGATAAAATAAAGTTTCAAATAGTTTAGGCACAGTATGTATTTTGATAGCAAAACATTTTTAAACTGTTATTATCGGTTTATCTTTCTTCTATGTACTGCATCAATTACTGAAGATACACTTTAACGTGTGTGAAAAGTGAAAATTATATCCCAAACAACCAAAATATGATAAGCACTTATTATGTTGTAGATACAGAGCAGGACTCAATGTCAAGAAGGTACGAGTTCAATCCCTGTCAGCCACAAATACTTAAAAGTGACTTTAACCTCTCGGTGCTCTCAGGTAACTTGTAAAAGCAAGTTTTATCTGATTCAGTCCACTAATATTTTAATACCTAACACATAGACATCACTAAAGTTTGGATTGCTCTTTACAAATATCTCATTTTATCCTTAAAACAACCCTGAAAGGTACATACTACCATTATTTCCATTTAATACCTGAGGAAATTGAGGTTAGCAAGTTAAGTGACTTGCTCAGGGTTATATAATAAATGTCTGAGGAAAGATTTGAACACAGGTCTTTTTGATTTCAAGTCCAGTGCTCTACCCATTGTATCATCTAGTTGCCATCAAGTAAAAGGGGATTTGAAAAGGGGATTCCTAGTATGTATCTGTTCTTTGCAAACTGCTCAGTGCTTAAATGTATTTGTGTTCTCATTAGATGAGGACTTCTCATTGGTGATGCCAGTCACATGCTGCCGCAATTTTTGTCCATGTCCTTTTGCATGGGTCTCCATCTAAAATTCTGGATGCCTTCCTGACTTTCTCCTGGTATTGCCAGGGTATTGTAATGTTAACTAGACCTTCCTCCCCATTAATAGACCTCAAGTATCTTTTGTTAATTTCTAGTGAGGCACTGGTTTTAAAGGGTTGGGATGCCCTCTGGCTCTGAAAAGTATATAAATACTATGAGGTGAGGTTTTACTTTGAAGCTTACTCATTGGAAGGGTTTGGCCAAACAAGACTCTGGGCAGTCACTAAGAAGCCCCTCCATAACACTGGCTTTGAAAACCTTGATATATGTGCTTCTCTCTCTGTAACTATGCATACATATGGCCAGACAGTTGGATCTGTCTGTTGATCTGTGATGTATGTATTGTTTATGGTCAGACAGTTGGAAACACTGTCTGTTGATCTTTGTTTCTCTGTTTGTATTTCTCTGAAGGTCAGGGTGCTGACTTTTCCTCCTGAACTAAGTGAATGATATATGTGCTTTATTAGATTGCTGACCTCTCAAAAGTTCCTTCCTTTTAGAAAAGTAGATTTAAGAACCTGTACAGCAAGCCCTCCTGTGTATATCAGGGTCTTTGCTGTTACAGGTATTCTGACTGTCCACCTGTCATTCCTTGTTCCTACTACATGACTAGCCCCTCCTGTCTTCCCATCATACATTTCACTAAGGACATCTCTTTTTCCTATTATTCTTTGGAACATTTCGTAATATGTTGGAATTGTAATTCTTTGAAAGTGGTGGTATTCTGTCTTAACTGGCACATAGCAATACCAGGAAAATATTGTAGTGAAAAGACAGACTTTTGTTTCAAAGGAAATTTGGAGTTATTAAATTTGCTTTGCAATTTCCTGATGGTAATTTAGCTCATTTTCTTTCTTTTCATCTCTAGTCCTATCTACTGTCCCTTGATACTCTCTGTTCCACATATACATGCTGGTGGAGCATGCTGAAATCTGGGCAATAGAAATTCTCTATCCATTCATCGTTTCTGTATGGATGGTCATGCCAAAGGCCTTTGAGTTTTATAGATCTCTCCCAGGAAGCTTTGCAACATACTGGGACTTAACACAATCTGAACAACATCACCTATGAAGAACGGCATATAGAAGCCTTCACCATCCAGAAGGAATCCTTCTTTGACCTGGACTTTAGGCTAAATTTCCTCTCAAATAGCTTTGGCAAGCATACATTTCTCTGTTTTATGCCTCATCTGTATTTAATAGCAGAAGGTATTGAACAGGATTATTTAAGATATATCTTTCAAGGAATCTGGAATGATTTTAATACAAAAATACATTATTTTAAAATACTCTATAAAATAGTATTTTCTTTTACTGAAGCATTTTAAAATAATCAACCAATGATAAACACAATGTTTTCTATGATTCCTAACGTTGTCTAGTCAGTTGTAATGTAGTAAAGATATGGTACATTGCTACATATTACTTTGTAAACAGTTGGCTGTTCTTCCAATCGGGATGCTATTGATTTTTGTACAGATGATCCATAAAATATTTTGTGTATATGA
This sequence comes from Potorous gilbertii, assembly GCA_028658325.1. Taxonomy (NCBI): domain Eukaryota; kingdom Metazoa; phylum Chordata; class Mammalia; order Diprotodontia; family Potoroidae; genus Potorous; species Potorous gilbertii. The sequence goes on along the minus strand of CM053770.1, from coordinate 352,762,805 downwards.
GCGAGTAAGCATACATAGTGTGCTGATACTGTACACTATACTATACAGCATACACTGATGTTTTCTTGGTCACTTTTTAAAGCATTGATACGAGTTTTTTCAATAACTTTGGTACATTGTTTATTGATCCCTTAATACCCACACGATCATGTCATATTCAGCAAGTATCTTCTTGATCCACTTCATCCAATCTGGCTGCCCCTTATCCATTCCTTGTTCTCCTTAATGCCATTTCTACTTCTATCAGCAAAACCAGAATTCTGATGTAAGAGTCTAACTGTGGGTTTGACCATCCTTGATTGAATGAAGAGTTTGGTGTATTGATTTTTGCATATCTTTCCAATTCACTTCCACCTGTCATTTTTTTCTAATTCTTGCTTAACTGGAAATCTTGTCAAATTTTCTTGAAACTTGTCTTATAATCTATTGATTCTCTGGGCTTTGTGATAAACTGTTTATAATTATCATGCTTTTTTGTTAGATCTTGCAAATGAGTTTGTATTGTAAAGGTGACAGACAACCTTTGCCAACCTGCTCTCTATTTGACAAGTAAGTCAAATGTTTCCTGTATAAAACGCTTTCCAGGTTCTCTTGATCTTTCTGTGGTGGCAGTTAATTTACATTATTTAAACTTTTGGATAAAATTATAGTAGCTGTTGCCAATTTTATTCTTTTGTCCACTTTCAATTTTCATTACTTGTTTAATACTTATCTTAGCCAAATTCAGAGAAATGAATTTCTCCAGAATACTGACTGTGGCCACTGGGTTTAAATTTGCAACCATATGACTCTAGGCAAGTCACTTAACCTTTTGAAGTTATCTCCCCAAAGTTAAAATGATGGCTTTAGATTAAATGACATATTTCTAAGGTCCTTTCTACCTCAAAATCTATTTCACTTCATTTCTTTGAGGAGCTATCATAACCTTGAGTCACTTAATTCTTTCTGGGACAATGATTTTGATTTTGTCATTTTGTTCTGGCTGTAGCCAGTAAACAGTCTGCAAAGGACATGCATAATCTGTTAGTCCAAATGCCTCATAAGGTACTTTCTGCTCACATCACCTTTTACATAAATCCTTTCCTGGCCCCCTCATCTAATAGTGCCCTCTCTTCCTAACTCCCTTTTATTTAGCTATCTATATTTATTCTTTTTATAATACACATATATATTTATTCTTTTATATACATACATGAAATATATGTGTGTATGCGTGTGTGTATGTGTGTATCCTTTATTGCCTCCCATATTGGAATGTAAAATATTTTCAAATAGGGATCATTTTAGTAAGTCCATTTTCCCTACATGAAAGCCTAGTATAGTGCTTGTTTTATGTACACACTTAGTGGAAAGGGGAAGAGAATAAGCATTTATATAGCTCTCACTGTATTTCTGGTACTGTGCTATGTGAATTTTAGAAATAGTATCTCATTTGATCCTCAAAACAAGCCTGGGAAGCAAGTGCTACTCTGCTTCCCATTTTACATTCAAGGAAACTGAGGTTAAATGACTTGTCCAGGGTCACTCAATTAGAGAATGTCTGAGACTGGATTTGAACTCAGGCCTTCTTAAATGCAGGTTCAGAACTCTATTCACTACACCACCTAATTTTTGTGGATTGATTGATTAATAATGGAAATAACCATATAGATTAAGGTGTTTTATGAAGCATTTGCTTGAGAAAACATTTTCAAAGGAAAAAAAAGGTTGAATATTTCTTAAGCATTTGAAAACAATTTAACCCAGAGGCTCAAAGTATCTAAAACTATAAGCTTTTTCAGAGAATGAACAATGATAAAATTAATTTTGTGTATATACTAATTGGATTAATTGCATTTGAAATAGGCATGTGGGTATAATTGAGCTGTATTTTTTTTAAATATTCTTTTGTTGCTCTTTGTCCCTTTTAGAAACCAAAAACAGGTATATCATCTCCCCTTCCTCTCTTATATACACCTTAACTTTTCTGATTAAACTTTCCAAGGAAAATTTACTGATAGTTGAAATCTCTAAATCTCTAAAATCACACAAATCAAACATGAAATGATGAAGTAAAATTCTTGGCAGGAAATATATAATCATAAGTGTCCCAAAATCAAATTCATTAAAAGTTTTCAATAAGATCTGACTTTTGATTTACATTTTAAGAATTGACTAAATTTTTGCCAACACTAAAAAGAAACAAGGTCTAACACTATGTAAGACAAACTATCATCAATATTTTACTCAACGCATATTAAAAATAGTACAATAGGTTCAAAAAATGGATTGGAAGAAGGATAACAAAACTAAGATAGGAAGCAATGGAAGATGTTGTGACCTGTGGGCATCAGCAGATAAAATGAATGGCATTATTTTTTCAAACCAAGCTTGCCAGCAAAATTGATCCTGTATAAAATTTGACTTAAAAAATGAAAATATGAAACATGTCACTCCCAACTATTGCATGGTATGTGCCACTGAGACTCTTTCTTTTGTGTACCAGAGCTCATCAGCAATAATTCTGAGAAATGAGATGATTAAGACTGATTCACTACTGCAGAATAAAAAAAATAGACTCTGCAGCAGAAATTAAGGTATTATAAAGCACCTGAGGATACACATGGATGATTTTTAATATTGTTTTAAGACTGAAATTAATATTAAGATATTTTGCATCAAAATAAAACAAAGCATGGTTCATTTGACATCATAGTATTCTGAATTGTGTCACTGAATGCCCACCTCAGTTACATGAGCATTCTCAGGTGCCATATAATAATAGGATGCAGTCAGAGATGGAATCACAAGAATTTTCTCTGAGCTACTGGCAGTAAGCATGTAATGAACTTATTTCCAATATATTTAATTTGGTGGCATACAAATTTTGTAGGTGACTTTTCCATTAGGAGGAATTGACTAGTACCTGTCATCCTCAGGAGATGCATGCTGGATTTGAATCCTGGGACTAGTAGGTCTTCGCCTATCTAGAGAGGGGGAACATCTACCCCTGTTTGTCCAATGAACAAGACAGGAAAAAAAACAGGACATTTAGTATTTCCTAAAAGTAAAAGATATATGGAATATTGGGACTGGAAAAGTATCATCAAAAGGCAAAATGTTTTTTCTTAGCTTCATAAGTATACATTTTAAAAATGTATATATTCTATGATGGACACAATATTTTGAATTAATTAATCATTACATTATACAATAAGAATAATTAAAATCTGCAACTTATTTCAACATTTTTAAATGTAAGTGCTCCAAAAGTTTTACCCGGGAAAAAGCTTGACATAATTTTTAAGGAATTTTATTCCTGGTTGCTTTTCTTTGGCTTATATTAGTTTCAAAAGAAATTTAGTATATAGATCAAAATCATATAATACAATAATTCAAAGAAAAACAATGGTTTTATGAATTTCCTTCAACTCTCATGAAAAGGCAGAATAAGACTTTTTTCTGAAATATACTGGAGTCCCATATACTTAGAAGAACCAACTTACTATCAAAGATGTATTTAGACATGAATAATATGGAACTCAACACAATGTACCAGTTCTTTGCATTTCTATTCTGTAGAATGTTTTCATTTTCTAATAATAATAGATTGCATTTTAATATACATACTCTGTGTAACTGAATGGATTAGGTGAGGTGTTAGTGGAAAGATCCCTTGTCTGAGAATCAGGATATCTGATTTTAGTCCTGATTTGTCCAGTAACTAACTCTGTCACTTTGGTCTGAAGTTGCTTCACTTTAAAAATGAGGATCTATGTAACTTTGAAGGGCCAAAGATTATACATACACACCTGCACAACAGATTAGGACAGCCTTCAGAGTGAGGAATGTGAAATGCCCTCCTTCTTGAATATTAGTGTAGGAAGACTACAGGAAAGAACATTGGCTCTGGTGTCAAATGCCCTAGGTTCAGATCCCAGTTGGACCACTTGCTACCCCTATGGCTTCAGAAATGTCAATTAACTTATCTGGACATCAGTTTTCTTATCTGTAAAATGAGGAGGCTGGACTAGATACTCACTAAGGTCAATTATATCTATAAATCTGACTATGGCAATGAAAAATGGTCATTTGGAAGCAAGACTAAGAGCTATGAACTACTTAGGAATAGGAGAAACTATCAATGACTCACTTTCCTACATATAACTGCTTGTTTTGGGCATGCAGCTCTGATAGTTACAGACCTGAGTCATTTACAGCCTACAGACTTCTTACCTCAAATAAGTATAAATCTTTTTGAACATAATGAAGGAGAGTTTTTGTTTATTAATCTACAAAAACTCTCCTTCATTATGTTCAAAAAGATTTATGTGTCAGTGTGTCAGTGAAGGAAAATGGAGACCTTGTGCTTTGCCCACTTAACTCTGTCACTGGTTACTCATGTGACCTTATTGAAGTCAAATAAACTCTTTGGTACTTAGTTTTCTCAACTGTAAAATGAAAGGGTTTGGGCTAGAGGATGCTGAGAGAATGTAAGCTTCAAGAGGGCAAGAATGATTCATTTTTGTCATTCTCCCCTCAGTGCTTACTTCAATGCCTACTACAGTGCATGTAGTAGGCCTTCAGTGAATACTTATTGGATTGGAACAGAAAGTTAAAGGAAGAGACAATACAGAAGGATCTACCATTCAATTTAATAGATGCTAATAGCATTTAAATTCTTCAGTAGTTATGCATTGTAAACTTATAACCTTCAAAGATCTAATATATATTACATACACATGATAATTTAATATTTGCTAAACATTGTGTAAAGAAAGTCAAGCTTATTAAAGGTTTGCCTTCTCTGCTGGCTTCTATATGTATGTAAAGAGTAGGAATGAAACATCTTTGTCAGAACTTTACACATCTGTTGCACTTTATGAAGTTTCTCTCACTAAAAAGGTATCTCCAATGTTGCAGATGCTGAAATATGGTCTAAAATAACAATTTTAGCTTATATGAAAATATTATCAACATTATTTTTATTATATCAACAAGATCATTTTAACTTGATGTCACCATGGATAAATTTGTTTCTTGAGGCAAAATTCCAGCCCATGTATTGTATAAAGAAAGACAAAAAAGGAAACCATCATAGTTATGGACCATGGAGAGCTAGAAAAAGAATTTGAACATTTAAGAAATGTGTTGGGATACATGCTGTTAAAACATACATTTTCTAATACAAGGATTAAATAAAGCATAATAAATGTTTCTGTGCACTCAAAGTCCTTCGATATGCTGATAGACATTCAATTAGGCAGCAATTTGCTTCATTTTTTATTATATATTGAATACCCTGAGAAAATGCTAAATCTTAATCAATTTTGTACGTAAAAAGATGCTATTTCAATATGAAAATGTCAAAAGATTATAACAATGAGAAGTATATTTTTACTTAGCAAGACTGAAACTATCATATCTAAGCATTAAGATTTGCTTTTTAAAAAAATCTTCTTTTAAAATTTTTATTCTTTCCCACTTAGCTTATGTATAAGGAAAAAATATTAAAGCTATTGTGATATGGTTATTTGAGTCAATTCCTTTGTTTCTCCATCCTTTTTTTCCCCTTCTGCCTCTTACTTTCCTTCTCACCTGTCTCTTCCCTCACCTTAAGCAACTTTCTCTCTCTCCTTCTCTCCCCCCCTCCACCCCCCCACTCTCTCTCTCTTCCTCTCTCCCCCTTCTTTCTTTTTCTCTTCCTGTCCCTTAGCTCCCTTGTCCTCATTTCTGTCCCTGGTTTTAGTATTGGATCTCTGGAAATGGTGTTGGTTTTGCCATCTAGTGGTAAGAGAGAAGCATTAAGAAAAGAAAGCAATTCCAATTATATTTGCAAAAGAGAGTATTGTTTTTTAAACAAATATATGACCATTTCTAGGAAATACTAACAGTGGAGTTAAATACATCATTATTTGGTACATAATCTATTTCCTTCCAAAAGATATCAAATCAATTATGGGAAAGAATAAGAATTAAAATTAGGTACCAAATTCAGTGTTACAAAGATCAGCCAAAGAAAATATATATATTGGATAATGAAAAGGTTTTTTGTGAGTTTGATCACAAATATATATATATATATATGTATATACATACATACAGTTTCATGCCTGAACTAGATGTGTACAACTATTCACTACCATTTAGTTCCATTTCCATTCATGTCTTCTTCAGCTTTCTCTTTCTTCTCTCTCCCATGTTTTTCTCCCTTTCTCCTTCCCTCAGAAAATGTCACCCAGTAACACTCAGAGTAATTTCTCATCTCCAGCATTGGCCCTGAAGACTAATAACTTACTGACCTGTGATTTAGATGAAATCAAGGGCCCACAGAGTAGGGACAATGTCCAATCTTATTTACGACTGTGGGATATGAATCTAGGACAAATGCTACATGTGACTGAATAAATTCTAACCCTGGGACACTTGCATAAAATTCAAGATTAAACACTAACCATGAGACGTGAGGACATTGTTGTGTATTCAGTGAAGAAACCTTAAGTGATGAACAATTTCAGAATCCCTTGAATTATATTCCATATGTGGGTTTGTGGTGAGGGTGCTGATGGACCTTTAATAATTATCTCAACACTCTAAGATCATTAGATCGTTGAATTAGGGTTAGATTTTCAAGTCCAACTTCATTCATTTTATAGGGTAAAAGAACTGAAGCCAAAGAGTTAGAAGCATTTGTTTAGGGCCACAGAGCTAGTGTCTGAATTTAGCTTTTAACCCAGGTCTTCTGAATTCTAGGACAAGAACTTTGCTCGCTGTACCATTTTACACTTTGATATGAGCTGGTGTCAGTGTGGGATCATGCGTGAAAGCAAAATGTACTTTGTACAAAAGGAGAAGTCAACCTTACTGCTGTCATCTATTTGTTTTATTTCTTTTCAAATGCATTTTCATGAATAAAGACAAAAGCACTAATGTTCTTAAAATGTGAAGAAAGATAAATTATTAGTGGATGCTTTTGTTCAAATTGTCGTTCAATTTCTTACACATTAACAAATATTTTGTTCTGTACATAAGTTTCTGTATTTCTGGCCAAACTAAATATTGGAAGTTAGATGGAGGAAATTCTGGAGAATATCGACAACATGTAAGTGATTTGGCTAGGAAGGAATGATAGATGAAGTAACTCCCTCTGGCAAAGCATATTGTAGCTGCAGTGCACTCTAAAGGTGGAATGACTTGCCCAGGGTCACACAGCAAGCATCTCAGACTAGATTTGAACTCGTTTTCCTGATTCCAGTCTAGCCCAGTCTAGCGCTGTCTGTACTGAACCCCCTAGCTGTCCCAATTTGTCTTCAAGATGTTTTAATATATTTTGAAGCCATTTGAAGGAAGTCCTTATCTTTACTTCATGTGGTCCTAGAAAAAGTTACTTGGGACTCATTTTCCTCCTTTATAAAACAAGGGAGTTAAACTAGATGATCTCTAATATTCTTTCCAGATACAATTTCTAGCATCCCTCAGGAAGAAATGTGGAAATACAACTAATTGTTCCAGAATTTTACATGGTACCATGAATCATTTTGTTAACAGAAACAAAAAAAAGTAATGAATTCTATTATAAAAGGTTCAAATAAGCCCAGGAAGGGACTCTAATTGGTTTCATCATCTTTATCTTATGTCATGTCAACAGTCAAAATTCTGACTCTGCTTGTCTTAGAACAATGTTTTGTAGAGAAGCCTACAGGGTAGTGAAAATTATAAGATATATGTTAGTTTCTGGGCAGCTAGTTGGCATAGCGGATAAATTGCTGGATCTGCAGTGAGGAAGATCTAAATTCAAATCTGATCTCAGCACTTGTTAGTTGTGTGACCTTGGGCAAATCACTTAACCCAGTTTGCCTCAGTTTCCTCACCTGCAAAATAAGCTGTTGAAGGAAATGGCAAACCACTTCAGTATCTTTTCTAGTCATGTCTGATTCTCCATGCTCTCATTTGGAGTTTTCTTGCCAAAGATAGCAAACTGGTTTGTAATTTCTGTCCCCAGCTCATTTTATAGATGAGGAAACTGAGGCAAACTAGGTTAAGTTATGTGCCCAGGATGATACATCTATAGTTAAGTGTTTGAGGATGAATTTGAGTTCAGTCTTCCTGCCTCCAGGACCAGTCTTCTGTCCCCTGTACCACCTGACTGCCTGTAATATAGATATGTGTGTATATAAATATTCATATATATATATTTATTATTGCTGTTTTATATATACATATATGCTGTAGGAAAGTTGATGAACTGCATTAGTAGAAGGAATTTCTTCACCAGAATATTTCTACACTCAATAAATCACAGGTTCAGACAAATACATCATTTTTATATTATTTCACTATGTACATGGATTATCATATATTTATATGCTTACACACATTTCCAGATAATCATCTTAAAATTTATATTCTCAAATGGTAGAACAATTTCCCATCTGATTTGTGGAGGAAGTTTCCTCATTAGATGTTTCTTTACACTGATAATACCATAAAACTAGATGAATACAAATAAGTTATATTGGTCTATTTCTGTGATTTCATCAGGTTGGCAAAACTCCAGGTGAAGAAATTCCTTCTATTAATGAAAATCAATAGCTGTCCCGAAACTTAGTTTTAGAATGCAGAAGCATTGAGATGTTAACTGTCTTTCTAAGGTCACCTACCCACTATGTATCAGAGATGAGAACTGTCTTTCTAAGGTCACCTACCTACTATGTATCAGAGATGAGAACTGAGCCCGGTCATCCTGAGTCTAGCCCTGTAATCCATCATTGCAGGAAAACCTGGCTTCACTTTCCAACTCTTGACATGTACTGCTTGGGTAGTCACTTAACGCTTCATGACTTTGGGCAACTCTCCATGTAAGACCATATGTTACATCTAAGCTATTGAACTGCTTCAGTGAGAGGAGTTTCTACAAGGAGTACTTTACATTGACAAAATCATAGCTTCAAACTAAATATACAGACATAGATACATACATATATGTGTGTGTGTGTGTTTTGTGAAGTGTATAGGGTGCCTCGTCTGAAGTGAGGAAGACTCATTTTCATGAATTCATATCTGTCCTGAGACTCTTACTAGCTTTGTGACACTGAACAAGTCACATAAACCAGTATGCCTCAGTTTCCTTATCTGGAAAGTGAGCTGGAGAAGGAAATGTAAATCACTCTAGTATCTTTGCCAAGAAAACCTCAAATGTGGTCACAGAGTGTTGGATACGACTGAAATGACTCAACAACAGCAACAACACATGTAAACACACAAAAAGTATGTATACATGAGGGCTACATCATAAAAATTGTTGTTGAATGAAGTCTGCTTATTATTCTGAGATGAATTATAATTCTGAAAGCAGTTATTATGAGTTAGTTTGACAGATATGGGGGGCAAACAGTTGATGAGTCTTCAATGTAATAAGATATTATAAACTGGGGCAACATAGTATATTTTTATTGGACAAACTGAATTTATTTCATTATACCTAAAATAAGAGAGAGAGAGGGAGAGAGAGAGAGGGAGAGAGAGAGAGGGAGAGAGAGAGAGAGAGAGAGAGAGAGAGAGAGATACAGAGAGAGAGAGATACAGAGAGAGAGAGAGAGAGAGAAAGAGAGAGAGAGAGAGAGAGAGAGAGAGAGAGGATGGAAGGAGACATTTCAAAATTGTATCCACTAAACTGAAAGCTGGAAATGATGGTTTTATATTTGTTTTTGAAGAATACATCTAATTGAAGAATACATCTAATTGAACAGAGGAATAGATCGAAGGCAGAGAACAAGGGAAGCCAATCAATCAACTGACTAGCTTAACTGAGATGGCCTGATCAATTGCAGAGTGTTAGTCAAGTACAGTATGAATAACCACTCAACAATAGAAGCATCCACAAAAAGCTATATGCATCATCTTTTTTTAGGAAAGCTCATAAAATAGAGTTTACTGAAGTTTACATCTCCAGAGTTGAGTTAACCTGAGCATATGGGTTTTTCTCACTCATACGCCTCCTTGACATCCTTGAGAAAGTGTGTGTCCACTATACTCAACAAATAAAGGTATCTGTGGTGTGACCCAGGTTTATATGTGAATTGTGATATATTTATGAATATTTATATTGTGAGAGTCTGTAATATTATTATTATTTTTCTTATTGGTAAGTAAGCAATTATGTTCAAGATCTAAAAGTGTCATTATTGTGTGTGACTGTGTATGTAGAAATACACTGGTGGTAGCTCAAATACTAGAGTGTTAAGAACTTCATTTCCTCTTAAAAGAATTTACTCTAGTGCCTTGACATAATATAACTGCTTGGTTATAGTTCATCTCTAGATCTAGGTCTATCAGTGAATCAGCCAGTGCAGAGAGAAAGTAGGCATGCACATACCCAAGAAGTAGGAGGAACTACCAGTAGGTGTGGTCATCCATCTATGTACCCATTATATATATAAAGGGGATGTTTTGTAGGGCTTTTAAAAACAGTAAAGATTCAAATATTTTTAAAATCAAAGCATTAGACAAACCTTTTCAGAATGTAAATATCTCTAAGTGTCTTTAAAATCCATTATATTAAAAAAATTCTGAACAATGGTATGTATTGAAAGAAGAAAGCAAACCGAAACTGTCAATTGCTCCCATCCTGAGAAAACAGACTAAATATGGTTCCCTTGTGTTCATATTAGAATTGCCATACTAATTTAATGTTTCTTTAACATGGCCTAGAGAGGTAGCATGGTTTATGGAAAGTATCCTGAATGTGTAATCTAGAGGACCTGAGTTCAGATCCCAGACTGATGTCTTCCTGGCTATTTCACACTACGCAATTCATTTAACCTTTTTGTATCTTTAGTTTCCTTTCCTTTAAGCTGAGGGTATTGGTCTCAGAAGTGTCAAACATTCATGACTGTGGGCTAAAACAGCTTAAAACATAATTGGGAAATATTTAACATAACAAATTTAAAACACAATAAACGCTGGTTTAGATAGCACCCAAACAAGGAGTTGTCTAGTTCTAAAGCTATGGGATCTTGTTATTTCATGCAACAAAAAAGATCAGTTTAAATAATAAATGTTCTACCTGAGGGAAAGAGGGTTATTTTAACATTACTTTACTTCATTGATTTTTTTGAGATTCCTTATAAGAGAAATTGCTTAACTAAGCTTATATTTG
>CM053770.1:352727998-352751168 GCA_028658325.1 Potorous gilbertii | reverse complement strand
TATAGGTATCACCATACCTGTCCATTGTAATGGATGTTCCATGAATATTTGTGGTAGGGAAAGCTTTCTTTCAATTCATCACATTTATTGTTATGATGTAACAACATTCCATTTCTTTCATGTAAAAGGATGATAGGGAGAAATAAGGAAAATAGGGAGGGAGAGAAAAAAAGAGTTAAGGAAAGAGGGGAAAAAAGAAGTGAGAATAGAAACAGAGAAAGGAAAAAATGCTACAAATACCTAAGAACTAACTGTGTATAAGACCCTAACTAAGTTAGTTTGAGTGAGTGACAGCTGAAAAGGATGGAGAGAGCATCTTAAAGAACTCCTGAGTTTTACCTTGAGGAAACAAGAATTCAGAGAGTCAGAGATGGGAATCACATGCATTTCAGGCATGATTAATGAATTGTGCAAAATCATCCAAGTCGGAAGTGGTCTATCAAGTTCAGGAGAAACTAACAGTTCACTTGGGTTGGAACATGGGGTTCATGAGGGGAACAATAGGAAATAAGACTAGAAGCATAAGTTAGAGTCAAATTATGAGAGTTCCTTAAATGCCATATCGAAATGTTTATATTTTATCCTAGAGGCAAAGGGAAACCAATAAAGACTTTTGAGCAAGAGAGAGTAATATATTCAGGCCAGTTCCTTGGGAAGCTTAATTTGGCCTGACCAGAGAAGGTTATCCTTTCATATACACCTAACAGAGACCAAAAAGTGGACCAGAAAGTGGAAAGACCATAGCTATGCCTCTGAGCCTTTTTATCCACTATGATTCACTTGCATGACTAGACCCAGAATTCTGGAAAAACATAGAGTCTCTGACCCACATAATCTTTGGAAATTGTTGGGAAGCAGCCCTGGAAATGGCTTGAGCAGGAATGATAATTAACAACCAGGAATTGCCTATAGTTAAAGGGGGCTCTCTAATCCCGTTAGATATAGGCTTGGCCCAAAGACACTGATCCTGATTGGAGTGAAATGCTTAGATTTTAGTTAACTTTCTAACTATTTTGGTTAAAAATAGATTTTAGATTAAGACTTGAAGATTAAGATTAAGACTATGCGAGCTGTCATCTCTTTCCTTATGGAAATAATTTCTCTTTTCTCTAATATAATATTTAGGTTTTTCAGCACCCTGCCTTGCTAAAAGAACTTAAATTTAGTATCTAGGTTATAAGCTAAAAGGATGATGATTGCACCATTTTTTCCTTTTGTGGGAAAAAATGATAAAACAAATCAACAATCATTGACAGTACCAGCCTAAAATACTAAAAGGTTAAAGGACTTGTCCAATGACACATAGCTATTTTTAAGAGATAGGACTTGAAAGCAGGTCTTTCTGGCTTCATGGCCAGGTCACCATCCACTACACCAGGCCACTTCTTTATGTGTTGAAAGTAATTTAAATGTAAAGAGTTACTAAGCAAGTATAGTTTTTTAATAGAATTCTCTCTTCAAAAAGCCCCTTCTAAAATTTACCTTAGAAAGGAAGGAAGATCTTTAAGGGAACTTCTAACCATTTTCCTCCAGCATAGGTTAGTTTATTCAACTGGCAAGCAAGTTATCAGCTAGGCCACAGTTTATTGTCACAGAGAGCCTATGAGATATAGAATAAGTGTGGTTCTTCAAGATTGGGCATCATGGTGGGGAAGAGGCAGGAGACAGGAAAGACTTAAGAGCATGGGGGGTAAGAAATGGAGGAGAAGATATCTGAGGTACCGAGGTACTGAGCTAGGGAAGAGAGCACCCTAGAAGGAGATGGCATTAATGGGGAAGTGGTGAAAAGAAAGAAACTCCTTGCCATAATAATTATCTTTGCATTTCAATGTCTTGCCTGCTAAGCAGGCTGTGAGTCTCTGAAGGTATGGTAATTATACCCATGTAGGTCAGCCAATGATCATTTATGAAGTGACCATTTTTGTTCAGTCATTTTCTAGTTATGTTAAATTTTTTGCGATCCCATTCGGGGTTTTCTTGACAAAGATATTGGAGTCATTTTGTCATTTCCATCTCCAGTTCATTTTACAGATGAGAAAACTTAGGCAAACAGAATTAAGTGGCTTGCCCATGGTCACACAACTAATAAGCATCTGAGGCTGGATTTGAACTCTTCTCCAGGTATAACTCTCTAAATATTGTATCACTTTGCTTTATACTCACTTCAATTTTGCAAGCAAATTCATACACATTTATGAAGACTTTGTGCCAGGCACTGCTAAGCACTGAGGTTACAAAGAAAGGCAAAAACAAAAACAGAAACAGTCAAACTATTTCCTCCCTCAAGAAGCTCACATTCTAATGGGGGAGATAGCATATAAAAAAATGTCCATGCAGAATATACAAGGAGCAGATGGAAGACTTCCATGGGGCAAGTGGATGGAGAAATCAGAAAAGGCCTCCTGCAAAAGATGACCTTTCAACTGAAACTCCTGGGAAGCCATGAATCAAAAATGAGGAGGAATCACATCACAGACATCTACAACCCATAAAAAATGAATGGTCTTGGGATGGGAGACAGAATATTGTGTGGTTGTGGAATAGCAAGAAGACCAGGGGAGCTGGCATCTGGATTGAATATAGGAGAGCAAAGTGTAAGAGGACTGGAAAGGTAAGAAGGGGACAAGTTATAGAGTGCTTTAAATGCCAACTGAAGATGTGGTATTTGATTCTAGAGGTATTAGGGTAGCAACCGAGTTAGCTGAGTAGAACGTCAGACCTATGCCTTAGGAAAATCACTTCTCCTAAAGTCAATTAGGGCAATAGCAGTGACCAGGTCAATTTAGGATATACAAGAATTCTATGTCAGGGAGCCCTGGAGACCAGTTTGGGAGATTCAGCAAATATCTTGAATGACTGTTTAGGTACAAGAGGCTAGATGGAAAGTTTAGTTAGCTGAGCAGGTCAAAGTCAATTAGCAACACCAGAGCACTAAGTTTTGACATAAAGTTAGAAGGCAAGACCAAGGAATTGACATTGAAGATTGAAAGTTAGGCAAAGACACAAGTCATCTGTGACTGAAACAAGAAAATAACTATGTCTTCCCAGGGCAAGTAGAATGGAAGACAAAAGGCAGACTGCAGTAACAAATAGAATATAGGAAGAATTGGCACGCTTGAATTTAGAGTCAGTGGCAGGCAGGTGTAGTGGATACAATGCCAGTTCAGGAAGACTAGAATTCAAATCTGACCTCATACACTTGCTAGCAATGTGAGCCTGGGCAAGTCGCTTAACCCTGTTTACCTCAGTTTCCTCATCTGTAAAATTGAGCTTGAGATAGAAATGCAAAAACCCTTCAGCAACTTTGCTAAGAAAATTTCAAATGGTGTCACAAAGAGTCAGACGTGACTGAAACAATGGAACGGTAAAACCAAAAAAGTAAAAAACAAAAACAAAAAAAGAGTTTAGACTGCGTGTTATAGCCCCCACAAGGCTCACATTACCATTAACAATTCCCCTTTTTTAATAAGGGGATGAATGTCAGTCTCTTATAAATCCATGATGTAAGTGTATAAGAGGGGAACACATGGCTAGGAGAGTTCAGTGGAGGGGAGATTACTTCCATGATGAGAGAGGATTGTCAGGGAAGGCTTCACAGAAAAAGATGATTTGATTTTGGCTAATAGGTAGCATTTCAACTGGTGTAGAGCTGAAGTGTAGGATTTCTCCCCTCAGTGGAGGAGGGAAGAAAAGGAAAGTTATTCCAGGCATTTTGAGTAGTGCAAATGATGACAGGAAAGCATGAGACGTTCCAGGGAAACAACAAATTCTTTGATTAAGATCCTTTGAAGCAGACAGAATATTAAGAGGACTAGAGCAGAAGTATCCAACATGCAGTCCCTGCTGCATGTGGCCCTCAAGGCTCCCTAGTGGCCTAAACTACATTAATATGTCATTGGGAAATAGTAAACAGTAAATGCAAATACAACATAGATAACATTATGATTTAAAACTAAGTCAATCTATTGCCTTCAAGGAGCTTTATCTATCATCTAGTGGTGCCCATTTCTATTTGAGTTTGATGCCACTGAACTAGAAGATGAAAGTCAATACTTAGACTGGAAGCAGAGTTTGGAATTGGATTTTGAAGAAACTGAATAAATACAAGCTCCTTGTGGGTAGGAACTGGTTTTTTTTTTTTTGTTAACTTTCTAACAATTCAATGAGCATTTATTGGGCATCCCCTTGGAGTAGGTACTATTTGAGGCACTGGGAAAAAAGAAACAAGAATCAATCCATCTCTGCTCAGCAGGAACTGGTAATGGTGGTGGTGGTTTTGGTATCCCTGAGGATGATCACAGTGTCTATCACGTGTTAAGCACTTAATAATTCTTGATAACCTGACTTAAGGACTTGTCTCAAAGGAAGCCAGAGATTCTGGAGGTCAAGGTGGGGAGAGAGAATTCCACATACAGGGAAAAATGTCCAAAGATGAATAGGTGAGAGATGCAATGTTAAGTAAGGGGGAGCAATAGAAAGTCAGTTTAGCAGGAATGAACACTGAAAGGAGAATAATGAAGGCTCGGTCTTGAAAGGTGAGTTGGAACCAAACTATGAAGATGTTTAAATGTCTAGTTGAGAAATTTGTATTTTATGAGATGGATAAATAGGGGCCATAAACAGGTGAGTGATCTAGGCTTTGTATCCACCTCCCTCTGTGTAGCTCACACAATAGGAGGCTCTTCAGTAATTGCTGAAGAATTGAAACAACCTATCATTTTGGGCCATTCGTAGGAAAGCGATTTGTAAACATATCCTTTGTGGTGAGATTTTACCTGTATTTTTTAAAAAGGGATTGCTAAACACATTAACAGTGCAAACAAGTGAAATTTGAGTCTACTTAAGAGTGAAAGCCTTCCACAAGCAGGATTTGTAGCCAAACAACGAATGTGCTCAGTGTAAAAGATTCTAGTCTATTTGCTTGAGTAAATACAAGTCTCAGAAACTTGTCTTCCCTCATTCTTTCCACCAAACATGTATGCACCTAAAAGGATTAAGTATAGTTTAATTACTACTCATAATCGTCACTTAAGTGAGATTCCCTTTCCCTACAATTAATCTGGGTTTTTCTTTGTTTGCTGGCTTATTTCTTTGTTTTGGGTATTTGTAGTCAATAGGAAATTAGAACCTGAGCACTGACGACTCGAGGAATCAACAATGAAGGGACTGAACAAAGACGGAGGGAACAACGTGGGAGAGACAGAGAGAAATAGATAAAAGATCAAAAAGAGAGAGAGGCAGAGAGGAGAGATAGAAGATGGAAATAAGGAAGAAAGGTTCAAAAGTGTTAAAGAAGGAAAAGAAAAGGGAACTGAGGTAAGAAGAGAAGAGAAAAGCATTGTCACTGAACAACTACCTTCCGTTTTAATTAGATTAAACTTCTGAAAATAAGGGCAAAGATGAAAACTAGCATGAGGAGGAAAAGAAGTCAATGGCAAAGCTTGGGACATAGGTGTTGGATAATGGAAAGAACATTTCCACTCATTTTGCCTATAGTCACTCTTGGTGATGGGGTGGAAGGCCATGTGATTTAGCTAAAGACACAAGGGAGCATTGACGGAGCAGCATCCACTCCTAAAATGTTGACAACAGCTCACACCTCTACAATGAAAGCACCGTACCTTGGAATTGGCCTGACCTCTCTAAAGCAGGAAGAACTACAACAAAATTCCACCAAGGACCATCAGGTATAATGGTCAGCTTCTTGAAGGCAGAGATTGTCTTTTGCCTCTTTTTATATCCCCAGTACTTTATATCCCCAGTACATAGCTCCTGCAATATAGCAGGTATTTAACAAATACTTATTAACTGACTGACTAGTCATCATGCCATGGCAGGAAATGAAAGTTCATGATGGTCTTGCCAGAGGCTGTTCCCAGAACAAGACCCATTACACCAAGTTCTCATCAGGGCTCCTTTCTCCATCTACAGATAGACTCAATGCATCAGGGAAGCCTCAAAATCAATACAGCTGCAAGTATTTTATAAAGAAGGCTTGGGGACCTATTCAGGCATTTCCAATTGGTTATTACTGCTGAGATGTGTGTGTGTGAGTGAATTAGCAAAAAAAAAATATATGATTCTAGACTGCTCAAAGAAATGTTTGCTAAAAAGGAAATAAAACATGTTTCCCTCCTGGTCAGAGGGGGTATCTACTGCATTGTATACATTGTCAGCAATGATCTCTGCTCTAGATGTTTTTAACTGTTTTTCTTTGTTAAAAGGTTGGACTGAATTCCAGGGAAGGAGAGGGAAAGTGGGGAATTTCCAGAAATTATTTTGATGTAAAAAGCAAAAGGCATCTATTTAAAAAAACAGAAGTCACACAAAGTGGATAGAACTGGCTGGCCCCAGTCAGGAAGATTTGGGTTCAAGTCCTGCTCTGACACCTATTAGCTTTGTGACACTGAACAAGTCACTTAATATCTTTAGTTACCCCTGGCAACTCTGTACAAATATTCTTATCTTGAAAAGACAGCATTAAAAATTACTGGGTTTTACATTCTAATCCATTCTGAGCTAATAATGGAATATGAAATGTACTCTGCAATAATATTTTAAAATTTGAGATGCATATAAGATTTAAGAGCATGAAGTTTTACTTGCATATGTTCCTACTTTTGAAAGCATTTTATAGGAATCAGTATAGTCAATGCTTTGAACAGCTTGCATTGAAATAAAAGAGATAACTGAGTGTCTAATTCATTGAGGAAAAATTTGCTGTGATTATCAAGTAATAATTCTTGCAGGCAACAATTTAGAAGGTCTAATAACAATTTATCAATTTCTGCCTGAAAACATTGTATTGCCTCCAGTTGAAAGGGATATTTTTTAAACATCCCTTCAAGTATCCAGTAGATGGCACTGAAGATTTCATTTTTTACTCTAAATTCTCACACAGTTATTTAAATTATGAAATGTTTTTCTTTGAAGTATCTAATGTGTTGTAATAAAATTAGTCCATCCAGCAGGGGGTATAACCTATTAGGATAAAATGCATTTTTAGAGATGGCTGGAAAAAGAACAGGAAGAAAATTGATAAAATATTGTTTGAAATTACTGTGTTTTTGTAGAGGACTCTTACTCCACATGCTTACTTTATTATAGAGCAAGAAATATTTTTTGCTTTTTCCTCATGGAGCACATCATTTAGCTTTAAAAAAGTGTTTTAGTGTATCTGATATAATCAGCACCCTACTGTTATCTGAAAGCTGTCTGAGAGATGACAGGCAGAAATGAGAGTGAAATTGAAGATTAGCTATTTATGTTGTATACTTGGTTACTTTGGTCAAACGCTCATCAGTAAACCTATATCCAAAGAATCCTCTTTTTAAGTAAGTACAGGGTACCCCAGAAGGCAAGGCAAGCTACCTCCCTGAAAGGTAACTTTTTCCCTTATTTCTCCTCTTAGGGACTACTCTCCTGACCTGGACAGTTTCTTGATTTGAGGTCCTTTGGAGATGCAAGAGACAAAACTGCTCCTATGGGACCCTAAAGGAGATAGGATGCCACCATGGAGGCACAGCTTCACCAGTCCATGCTGCACTCGTCCCTGCCATTTTCTACTCTGTTGATTTTCCTCTGTTCTGTACAACCAGCATTCACATCCTTTAGTCTTCTCTCTGCATCCACATCCTCCACCCCAATTGATTTTGTCCCAAGAGCAATTTTGGCCATTTATCTTATTTTGTTTCTGGGATCTAAGATCTAAGTTGCACATGTTTAAATGTTGGGCCAGTGCAAAACGCCCAGAGATGGCATGGATGCACATCAGGGTAATACCTTTTAATTGTGTTGACTTCAGTTGCCTTCACAAGTAGTAGTTATCAAATTTTTAAAAAATAAAAAAATCAAATTAAAAAATTAAAAATTATTTTATTAATATATTGGTCAATAATAATGCCAAAAGTATCTCTTCCCCTTTAATACTGCAGATATGTAAGCGTTCTGGTATTGGAAAACACTAGGAGATATAGAAACCTTTATAAAGATGTTGTTAGTTTTTATGTATATTTTCATGGAAGATAAGATAGGAAACTATACACTGGGAAAATTAATTAGGAACAAAAGCAAATAGAAAGTATAGAATAGAATTTAATTTTTCAGGGAAAACCATCTAACTCAAGTCATAGGAATGCCAAGTACATTATGCATGATCCTTAAATATTAACCTCCCATTTTGTCACAGGTAAGCATTTGCAAAAGGAGGAGGAAACTGTGAGGGGTATACATGTATCACGAAAAGTAAACAGAATAAATGCCTTTTTGGATAGAGGTAATTCATAAAAATGGACAAAAAATATCTATGCTAAAAATGTTCTTCAGAAACGAAGTGCAATGAAACTCAGGATTATTCCACCAAAATTGACATGACTGGACTAGCTGAGCTCTTGCCGAAAAGATTACTTGTTCTCATACAATTTCTAAGCAATCATGAAATCATAGAAGTGACTTCTGAGGCCAAGTAGTCTAACTCAGACCCAAAAAAGAATCTCCATTACAAGTTACTTGATAAGTAGTCATTCAGACTTGAGTTTTGAATACTTCTAGTTGGAAGAATTCCACTACCTCTCATGGCTTCCCATTTCACTTTGGGGAAGTTCTAGAAGTTTTCTTTGCATCACGTCTAAATTTGCACCTTTCATCTATCTCATTTCTCCTAGTACTCCTCTTAGTCTTAGTTAAGAAATCTTACTCGTTTTTCAAAAGATAGTCTTGAAATACTTGAAGAAAGTGCTCATGTTCTTTTCTTCAGGCTGAACCTCCTCATGTCTTTCAATCAATCATTAGCCAATGTGTACTGAAGGCCCTTCTCCATTTGAACTGCCCGCCCTCCTCTGAATGTTTTCCAACACCTGGAGACTGTATATGTGTGTGTGTGTGTGTGTGTGTGTGTGTGTGTGTGTGTGCACATGTGTATCAAGAAAAAATATAAAGTTTTCCTCCCCATCATCTGTTTCCAATATTCTTTAGAAACAATCTGTTTGGAAAGGGGAAACTTAGGCTACTCATGGGAAATGGGAGTGGGAATGGAAGCCAATATCAATTTTTGCCATATGTATTATAAGTATTCCTGTACATGAGACTATATAGAAGCTATGATGTTACTTTGAAAATAATGTGCGGCACCAGCCCCTGTGTACAAATAAGTAATAATAGAATTGTGTTTCTTAATCCTTGTTTTTGAGTCCTGGAGGTTTAACAATAGTAAAATGTTATTGGATGAATGAGTGGTAGGTGAAGAGGGAGGTTCAGTCTTGGCAGGGTAAGTAATCCTCAGTCTATATTTTAAAGGGCTCTGCTGGGAGACCAAACAGGGTCTTTTGAAAGTAGCAGTAACCCCAGACATCAATGTCAAACTTCCATGGTTTTCCTTGGGAGCCACAGAGCTGTAATGGGATACTACAGGCAGTAATGGATTTCTGGCTCACAAAGCTTCTCAGGACCCTGCTCCAGTGTTAATCCCTTCACTGACAGCCAGTCTATGCTAGCTGCTAGTAAAAAATCTCATTGCCATTCATTTTCTCACAATAAAAATGCTCCTTTTTATTTTAGGTTGGCATTCTACTAAATCTCTTCAGGGTCAGTTCAAGTGACACCTCTTATAAGAGATCTTTCCAGATTCCTCAGTATTTAGTACATCACTCCATTACCAACCCCCATTTTTTTGCATATGGAAACTGTGGCTTCATTGGTAGTCAGAATTCCCCATGAGGAAATCTCTTTTGCTAGTGTAGATGAGCATCCACTCTGAAACTTAATCATATGAGAGGTATGCCGAGGACACCAAGAAGTTTAATACCTTTCCTAAAATCACAAAGTCAGTAGAAATCAGAGGTTGGAAATGAACCCAGATCTTGCTGAGTTCCAGATTTAGGCTTTCTCCCTACTAAAACATGATTACAATTTGAACCTCTCTGAAAGTTAGTTAAAGCCTTTGGGCTCCTCTGAACAATGTTTTTAAGGCCCAAAATAAAGTATATAGGATTATAAAGGGAAAAAATAGAGGACACAAACATGTATTAAGCACCTGTATGCTCAGCACTTCACAAATATTATCTCATTTTATCCTAAAAAATCTTTGCGTGTAAAGTTCTTAGTGTTTTAGAGTTGTAAAAACCAAGGTAGAGGTAGAAGTTAATTGACTTGCCCAGGGTCACACAACTAGTAAGTATTTGAAGCTGGGTTTGAACTCAGGCCATCCTGATTGCAAACTCAGCATCTCTCCTAGATGCCATTACTGTTTTTGTTGCTATGTGAAATACAGTTATTGATTAAAAAAAAATGAACTCTAGGTTAAGAACGCCTGACTTAAACCCTTGAGTCTCTTTGCTTTATATTTGTTTTGCATATACTGTATATTTATTTATGTTATTATCCCCCCCTAGCCTCACCCACCAATTGCCAACTCATTGAATGTAGGGACTTTGTTTTGTTTCTAAATTTTTATATCACCATTTTCTGATATAATAAAATAAAAACACCAGGAAGAAAACTCCAGATCTAAGCAAAGAATAAGTTCTAAGTGGGCTAGACAGATCTCAAGGTAGATTTTTTTAAAAATCATAACAATCCAAAGTTTTGTTGGATTTTTAAAAGCTGGGGACAAAAATATAACAGATACTTGTTGAAGTGAATTTCAAGGGAGTGTGCTTGAGAAGG
This sequence comes from Potorous gilbertii, assembly GCA_028658325.1. Taxonomy (NCBI): domain Eukaryota; kingdom Metazoa; phylum Chordata; class Mammalia; order Diprotodontia; family Potoroidae; genus Potorous; species Potorous gilbertii. Next base: position 352,740,506 of record CM053770.1, on the reverse strand, counting down.
AAAGACCACATTATTTGACATTGTTGCTGTTGAGTTATTTCAGTCATGTCCAGCTCTCCATGACCTCATTTGGGGTTTGTTTGGCGAAGATACTAAAGTGCTTTGCCATTTCCTTCTCTAATTCATTTTATAGATGATGAACTGAGGCAAATAGGGTTAAGTGACTTGCCCAGGGTCACATAGGTAGTACTGGTTTGAGGATGGATTTGAAATCAGGTCTTCCTGACTCTAGGGTTGGCACTCTGTCCACTCTGCCACCTAGCTGCTACATTATTTGAAATTAAGGTGAACAACTTATTTTTTTGTGACTGATGGCTATTTTTCTCCAATTTTGTTCTGCCTAATCAGTGCACATGACATGACTATTGAAATATAAATAAATTAGAATTTAGAACTTAAGATTTTAAATAAATCTACTGTCTCCCAAAGAGGGATAATTTAATAATTTGCATGATCCCAAAGTGATGACTAAAATGAACTGACTGTACATCCATATATGTCCATAAATATAATCTAGAGCCAAGACACAATACATTCAAGTATGTTTCTGATATACTAAACACACACACACACACACACACACACACACACACTTCCTAATATTAAAATCCACGTTGAGTTTCTGATGTTGTGAGAATATATTCTAAATAGACTTATTTCTTTCTCCCCCTACCCAAAAGAGAGAAATCTAAGCTTCCTGGATTTTACTTGGACTGTATACTAAATTAGTTCGCAATCATTAGGTACAGTATTTTCTAAGCCATTTTGAAGTGCATTTCTATACCAAAGCAATAAGTTGCAATTTCCTTTCCATTATATTTGCTAATGGTGACATCTGTTTTCATCCTTTAATTAAAACACATTGTTAAATAAACATTTAGGGCCTGACTATGATCTAAATAATAAGACAGGTGGTGTAAATAACTTAAACACTCTATGTACATGCCAACATAAAGCATTGTTACACTATGGCAAGTTATATAAACTTCACTGGATGAGGTAGCACCTGACAATTTCAGGCCAAATTTGAAGAATTTAAAAATTACTCAAATTTGCATGCACTTGTACATCTGTCTCATCCATCCTACAGCCCCTGCTACTTAATCAGTTCCAGACACACTCTCCTAGCCTCCCTAGCCATGGAGGAGGGACAACCAATTCTATTTTTAAGACTCAGTACATTATTTTATATTTAGATGTTTTAAAAATGTCATAATCAGCTTTACCTAATCACACTGTGCACAAAGCTAGGGATCGTCCATTTTGCATTTTTTATTTTTTCATTATCTGTAATAACCTTCCAATGTTCTCCAGGCACCTTGAACTCAAACTTGGGCCACATTTCTTCAATGCTCAATTCCAGATTGAAAAATAGCACAACAGGTGTTTTCAGTCATTTTAATGACACAGTAAGATCAAATATGTTCTAATCAATCTCATGGACTGTGCTGCAATTTGTCACAAGGACGGATCCTTCCCACATATCTAACCAACATGAAAACAGTAAATTCAAGGGCTCCTGTATAGATACAGCTTTAATGAAGATGCCTAGTTGTAAGATTATATGATTTAGAGCTAGGAGGAATCTCAAAGTTCATCTTAAACTAGAGGACAGCAAGTGACTTCTGAACCAAATCCAGCCAGACACCTATATTTGTAATGTAGTCCGTGTCCTAAGATTTTTTCATTTTTTTCTTAATTCATGGACTGTACAAAAAGCAGTTGGTTGGCTGGATTTGGCACACTCAGCTATACTGACTCCTGAGCTACACCAAGCTTCTACTTGTACAGATGAGGAAACTGAGGCATATAGAGCTAAGGTGACTCACTCAAGGATGTAGCACTCATAGATAGCAGAATCAAGATTCGAACCTAGCTCCTCTAATTCCATATCCAACATCCAATATACATACATACATACACACACACACATATACACTTCACTCAGAACTTTATGAGTCCATTTACCTCTTTTATAGTTTAAGTCTAGCAACAGTTTAGTACTATTATAGATATGCCGGACTAAATATTTCATTGTTATCCCCAAAATAAGCATTCTTTAATGTAGGATCCTAGATCTGTCAAATCAAGCTAACAAGCATGTATGAAGAGCTAGTCACTGTGCTAAGTGCTGGAAATGCAAACACCAGCAAAAAGAAAGATAGTACTTGACCTCAAGCAGTTTACATTCTAGAAGCTAAAAAAAAGTGAGGGAAGGGAAAGGTACCTGGGGAAACATGATGGAGGAAGAGACAAGATGAATTAAGATAGAGCTAGGACAGGCACTTGAAACCAGAAGTTCTGGAAGGAACCAACCAATAGGAAGAAGGGACCACAAGAATAGAAGAAACCTCTGGGTTGAGGAACCAAGAAGGTCAGAGTGAACCTGCAGAAGAAGAAGACTGCTGGGCAAGGTGGAGAAAGTCCTGACTGAGAGTCAGGAGGGGAACCTAGAAAGGAATGAAGACATGGCTGGCTCAGGCATTTTCCTCAAAATGGAGGTTCTGGGAGCTAGAAGAACCTCGGAAGCCATCTATTCCAAGACTTTCATTTCAGAAATAAGAAAATTAAGGCTGGGGGACATTGTGACTTATTCAAGATCATGGAGGTAGTTAAATGACAGGTTCTTTTACTCCAAAGTTAGCTCCTTTGCACTGCACAAGGCTGCCTCTTTAAAGGCTTTTAAATCTGAATTTTATGCTTCTTTTGTGTGATCTTAGACAAGTCCTCAAGATCCTTGTTCCTTTATATCTGTGATACAAGGATATTAATTTCATATTCAGATAAAGAACAAATATCTAAGATGTTACAAATACAAGAAACTCACCATAGGTTATGGGACTTAGAGCGGCAAAGACTTTATAGGTCCATACACCTCATTTTGTAAAATGTTGAGGCAAAGAAGCCAGAATTAAAACTCATTCCTCAACTCTGCAATCAGAGTTGTTTGCCTTATAACATCTTTGTCAGATCTGTTGACTAGGACAAGTCTTGAGAAATCATTGATATTAAGAGCAAGTTCCCTGGTTCCCTTCTCCTCAGCATTCACTTTGATGTAGGTTCCTCCCCTATACTGTTTGAAAAGTTTTAAGTGAGTCTCTTCAGTGGGATAACAATAGTTGTTATTTCTACCATGCTCTTAGGTCTGCAAAGCATTTGACATGTATTATCCTCTTTAACGCTTATAAGGCTCTATGATGTAAGTTCTGTTATCTCCACCAGATCTCCACTTTGCAGATGAGGAAACAAAGCCTGTGGCACATTAAATAACTTGTCTGGGATCACAAAGGTTATAAATGTCTGAAGGAAGTTTTTAAGTTAGATCTTCTTGATGTGGACTCTAATACAACATTCACTACACCAGGGGTAGGGAACCTACGGTCTGAAGGCCACATGTGGGTCTAGGTCTTTGGGTATGGATTTTTGACTAAGTCCAAGTTTTACAGAATAAATCCTTTTATTAAGAGGATTTGTTCTGTGAGATTTGGATTCAGTCAAATGACTGCCCTTGAGGACCTAGAGGGCCACCTGTGACCTGGAGGCTGCAGGTTCCTCACCCTTGCACTATACTAACTAGAGTAGCTTCAGTTTTTACACTATTTACACTACACAGTAATTCAGAAGAGAAACTGGGACCACTAACACCTACAACATAAGCACATTTGAGTTCCTGTGGAGAAAGTATCTAGGAAGAACTACGGGAATTGTAATTTATATAAGAAATGAGGAATTGTTCAAGAAGCAGATTAAAGGTTCAGATCAGAAAAATGAACGAGCAGGAGATAAAAGGGCAGTCACAAAGAAAGGTCATATTTTCCACTGATATTGACACAGTGTCAAGAGATTTTGGAGGAATCCTCAAATATTTTGGCTAGACCCATGGGGTTGGATTTGTGGTTGGTCATGTCTCATTTCTCCAAGATCATCCTAGGCCAAATATCCACCAATTCCCGTCTTGATCATCAGGTAGCAATAAGAACTGGACATATTCCCTGCCACCTTTCCCACTCCCAAAGTGTCCAGCAGTCCAAGAAGGAAGGTCCTCTTGAGTTCTCTCTCCCACTCAGGTAAAATAATTTAATCTACCTTGGAGTCCTGGGGCAGAGCTAAACTGATTGAGTATGAATAGCTCAAAATATATTTTTCCTCATCCATAATCAGCCTGGGTCTCTACCTTTATCATTAGGTAGGACCAGAGACCACTAGATATGGGTCTTCACTTTTACTTTCTACCTCTTTCTCAGAGATTAGTAATCAAATATTACCTTTGTTTCTCTGAATGGCTTGATAATTGACTCCCCTATGACTTCACTGTTTCTGACTAATAAAATGTCTAGGCAGAAATTCCCTTTTTCTGCTCACCATGTCCTGACCCATCATAGACATCTGTTTCAGTTCTATCCCCCTGGTGTCCCAAGAAAGACTTTATTTCAGTCTTTCCATTTGGTTCCCTAACACACCCCTTATTTTATGATGAACACATCATTCTGCATATTAGGGCATGAAGCAAATAGGTCTCTCAGTTGATAGATCCACTGGAATCTAAAAACCTTGAGTGCAAAAAGTCCACTCTCCAACACTTCCTAGTTGTGTGACCCTGGGCAAATCACTTAACTTCTCTCTCTGCCTCAGTTTTCCCAACTGCAAAATGCAGACAATATAGCATCTACCTCACAGGGATTGTGGTGAAGATTAAAGGAGAAATTTGCAAAGGACTTTGCAAACCATGTAGCACTATGTTAATTCTAGTAATTGTTTTTATGTTAGACCTCTACCCTCTGGCAATTATTTTATGCAAACTTTTTCTAAATTTCCTTATATCAAATCAAGTCAAAAGGCATTTATTAACTGCCTGAGATTTGTAGGTCCATATTGCTTCTTCCTGAAGATTGTAAGCTCCTTGAGGGCAGAGCACTTTATTGTTTTATCCCCAGTACAGAGTGCCTGTCATACAGTAAGCACTTAACAAATGCTCACTAAATTGAATGATAATGGAGAATTATACAAGATAGGTAAGCATGGATGACCTGCCACCTACATCATTGAAAGAAATATCTGTATCAAAGAAATCATTCTACATCCCATCAAAGTAGAAGAACAAGAGTAAAATTTCAATTGCAAACATTGCAATTACATTTTGGGAACCAAAAATGGAAAAAAAAAGAAAAATAAATAAATTGTAAGGGAAAATATGCACAGTCACAGGTATTTTGTATTTTGCCACAGGTCCTGAGGTTTGAATAGCACCTTCAAAAATATGAGGCAATAAAATAAGGAGATACATTTGCAAGGTTACACAAATAAATTCAAGAAAATGTTATACGGAGAGGTTTAGTGTAAGGTTTTTGGTTGAGGGGATAATTTCTCTGTTCATTATTAATAAGCTCTCTCAATCATGCTTTGCAGTGGAAATATGGAAATTAGAAGAAAGTGGTTAAGACCCAATAAGTATGCTAGCTCTTTGCAGGATGTATTTTAGACATTGAAAGGAGGCAAAAATCATGATTTTAGTAATTAGGGTACCAATTCTCCCACCACTGTGCTTCAAGAATCAGGGATATGCGGAGACAGTGAATCTCTTGACCCCATTAGCTCCCAGGGTGGTGAGAGTGGATCTCTTTGAAAATTCATTGAATCACATTTCTGCGGTTATCATCACAGATAAACCAAACTGCCAGAGAAGGAAAGAAGGTGAATCACCAAGTTTCGTGTGGTGGTTTCTGTAAGGAAAAAGCTTCTGGATGGCAACCTAATAGACAGAATAGTCTTCCTCAGTGGTGTCAAATGTGAATAGACACGGGGGCCAGTACTCTGTCCATAATAGTTCTTAGGGATTGCACACTGACTGTTTTAAAATGTGGTGTTATCTATGTTTTACTGTACTTTTAAAATTTATTTTGTTAAGTATTTAGTAAATTATATTTTAATGTGGTTTAAGCCACGTTGGAAATGTTGTGGGCTCCATGAGGCCTGCAGGCCACATGTTTGGCATCCCTAGTCTGTATCTCTATAGTAGCACAGGTTTATGTAAAAAGAAAACCAGGCATTTAAGCACAAAAAATGGGAGGTGGGCTCTCCCACCAATGTGGTACACAATGGGAAGAATGATGGATTTGAAATGAGAGGACTTGGTTTTCAGTCCTTTCTCTAAGGTCTTGAGCAAGTTCCAATCTATCTAAACTCCATTTCTTTATCTGTAAAATGAGGGGGTTGGACCAGATGATTTCGAAGATTCCTTTCAGCTATGGTACTATAATATTCTCTTACTATGTTAAGCATATTACCTTATTTTAAGTTCACTGACTCATTTTCCATTTGCCTTATTCCAATTTCTCATAGCTCCTGGGAGCGTGGGCTAGTTTAGAGGATCATAGATTTAAAGCTGGAAAGGACCTTTGAGGTCATTTAGTTGGAGGTGTTGAATATGGAGCCCTCAGAGAGCCTCTTGAACCAGATTAAAACACAATTGGGAAATAGTTAACAAAATGAAATAGAAATATAATAAATATAATAAAGCATTCATAATAAAGCATACTATCTAGTTTTCTAAGTCAGCCTCACATTAGAATAGGCCCACCTGACATCATAATATTCATTCTCTGATTAATTATTAACTAATCAGAGTTTATTTCTGCCTGTTGGGAATACCCACTCTTCCAAGGGCATATAAGCATTGAGTTGACTCTGCGATTCATGTTTGGTTTAGAAGAGAAGGCCAAATGACCATCATTTTATTAATTATCTGTTAACAATAATTAGTAAAACTGGTTGTTAATTTTCCAGAAATTATGTCTCTCAGACTTCATATGTCACATGACCAAGAAAAGGATGTTGAGTCTAAAGTCAGAGCATTTGGATTCAAATCTTGTCCTTAAGACTTACTATTTGTCAACCAATAAAAAGGTAAATATCTATTGTGTGCTGGACACTATGGTAGCCTATATGACCCTGGGGGAAAAAATCCCTGCCCAAGGGAAAGGAAATACTTAGTTTCTCAAGGCTTTGACATTCTTCTTGGTTTTCCCTTAACACAGATCATTTTTGTTCCACTTTTCTCCTGGGTGGCTGAAAAGGCAATGTGATGGCTACAACCCCATTCTGTATATTGCGAAGGAAATGGCCTCATGAACAGCCTAGGCTAGACAACCCCAGTTGGTCTGAACCACTTCCTTTTTTTCTGACCAGGCTCCACTGGAGATCAGAGAAAGAAGTATTCATTTGTATTAACTCACCACCCCACCCCCACCCACCCCACCAACCTTCCACTTCATATGACATTAAAGAAGATGCATTACCTTTTTTTTTTATACTTTGCCACTGCGTCCTGAGGACTACTGGGACTTTTTATCTGACATGCAGCCCAAATTCCCTGTCTGTGTTGTCTCCCTCATTAGAATCTGAGGTCCTTGAGAGCAGGGACTGTTTACTTTTCTATTTGCATCTCCAACACTTAGCACAGTACTGTGCATACAGTCAGCACTCAATAAATGCTTTTTCAATTATTATACATTTATTGCTCATTCTTAATCTCCCTGAAACAGAGTGGTCCAAAGTCTTGCAAAGCCTTCAAGGCAAGATTGTTGGAATCAAATTGTGTCATTCAATAATCCTAGTATTTTTTTACAAGTATAAGTGAATGAGAGAGAGCTGATGCTTTGGTCAGGTAGTCTGCTAAGTGGGGCAGAGTTACCAGATGGCCAAACCAGGCACACCACAAAATCACTGCACTGGGGCTCTGAGCAGCCCTCCTGAAACCATCTCCACATTGGTGCTTTCAGAACAAATAGATACAGGGCTGGCCCAACACCAGGAAAGGGCAATTAATGACTGAAGCAACAAATGAGGTGCTGAGAAGGGGAGACTCGGACCAGAGATGGAGAGAATGAGACTCAGTGAGACTACAAGAAGAGGGAGAGAGGGGGAACATTTCATATTAATTATCCACAATGAAAACCTGGTGTGTACAGTATGTCTCATGTCTAAAAATAATTTAAACAGCCTGTCTAGGAGGATGGCTAATTTGTCACCCTGAACTTCCTCCTGCTTACCTTCCTCTGCCAGACATATTAAATGACATTTGAAAAGGCTACTTTAAACACATTTCCCATGCATCAGAAACTGATCAACTTGGATTTTTCCCATAGAAAGCCTCTCTCCCTCAAATACATAGGAAAATATTACATCTAAAAGAATACTTTTCCCTAGAGAGGGAGGTTTCTAGCTAGTTTTCTTTATTCAAAGACAACATGAGAAGACAACACAGGAGGAGTTAGGTATAATTCAGAATGTTAAAACATGTACAGGTCTTTGAGGTCATCTGGTCCAGTCTCTTGGTTTTACATATGACTCAAGGAAAAGTGCATTGGATGTGGAATCAGATGGACCACATTCAAAGCCAGCCTGATCAGTTTTTCCTGTGTGACCTTGGGGAAATCATCTAATTCCTTTGGGACTTCCCTTTTTTTCATCTATAACATGGGCGTGTGGAGAAGAGTTTGACCAATAACCCTCTAAGTCCTTCTCAACTCTAAATCTATGACACTGAAGTACAAAAAACAAAACACACACACACACACAAAAGACTCTTAACTGTAAATCTAGCCATGTGTAAACATGAGTTTCAATTTCATGACTAGTGTTACTTTATGATAGAAGTATGACTGGCTTCTAGACTCCCTAAATATTAATTCATTGACCCTTAAATGAAATTAAGTTGTATCCAGTAATGATATACTATTACATCTGTGAGAAAGTCAACACCAGTTGGACCAGTTAATAGTTTTTCTACTTTTTTCCTTCCCTCTCTGAATCATAGGTGTTAACACATGGTCAGAAATAAGAGTAGTAGATAATATTTTATATAACACTTTAGTAAAGATTCAATCCCATAAGACAGGTTCAATTACTATTCTTATTTTGTAGATGAAAAAACTGAGACTAAATGAATTTCCCAGGATCTTATAGCCAGTAAGTGCTTGAGGAGGCAAAATTCAAATTCAGATCTTCCTGACTTCAAGTTCAGGACTCTATCCACTTTACCTTCTAGCTGCCTCCCTTTGTTTAAAGAGATCCAGATTATTTACCATTTGGAAATTCTCTTCATGAAGGGTCATTTGTAACTTACAACCTTAGAGAACTACCCCAAGATGCTGGAAGGTTAAGTGATTAAGTGACTTGCCCAGGATCACACAAACCAGCACGTCATTTTATATAGGATATAAAGCCAGACCTTTGTGATTTCCCTGGAAGGGAAGCAATATTTTACAATAGAAAAGATGCTGACTGGAGTCCAAATATCTTGTTCAAATATTTCTTCTGTGTGACCTTGGACAAGTGACTTAACCTCCGTGGGCCCCAGTTTCTTCATCTATAAAATGCTAATGAGAATAGTCAATATTTAATTAGCCTTCAAATTTTGCAAAATGCTTTGCTAATATTATCTCCATTTTTTCCTCACAATAACCATGGGAGGCAGGTCCTATTATTATGAGGAAATGGATGCAGGCAGAGGTTAAATGACTTACTGAGGATCGCATAACTAGCAACAGTTGGGGACAGATTTGCACTCAGGTTTTCCTGACTCGAAGCCCAGAACTATCTATTGCATCATCTAACTGCTCCAGAACTATGATCCTACAGTCTTGTAGCTAGGACTCCAATATATTATGTTTTCATGGCTAATTAAACAAGTCACAAATCACTTTAGTGATCCAAACAGAGATATCTTAGAATCAGCTTAAATTTAACAACTGAACTTCAGTGCTTTTTCCAGGTCAGGTTGATTTGGTCAGATGGATATGTTTTCAGGTTTTTCTTACAGACGGGCTGGTCACTGGAATATTTGAAAAGGCTAAAAACAGAGTCTTCACATGCAAATTCTATGGAAACCATCCTTTCAGACAAAAAATCTCTTCGCCAAAGCTATTGGATGAATATAGACCTATAATTTATTTGGATTTCTTTGTGCTACTTAAACACCTGCAGAATAGCCTTCTAGCTGAGAATTATAGACTTCAGCCTCCTTAACGTCCTGCTTTTATTCTTCTGTTCCTAGTTAAACAAAATAATGAGAATTTTTTTAACCTCATCAGGCAAGGGATGCTGGGATGCAACCCATTTAGATGAGAGAATTGTAGACCATACAGATCCAAAGAACTAAAATGCACCATTACTAGAAGCTGGCATAATAGGATTGTGCATAAGCTTTAAAGGTAGAAAATTGGAGACCATCTAGTCCATGGGCTCTTAAGCTGAGGTCTGTAAACTGGTTTTTTTTTTGTCTTGTTTGTTTTTTTAAAGATATTTTGATAATCATATTTCAATAAATTGGTTTCCTTGTGGCCCCATGTATTTTATGTTATTTCTTTAAAAGCACTTTTCTCAAAAAAAACCCACTGAATTCACCAGACTGCCAAAGAAGTCAGTGACACAAAACAGGTTAAGAATCCTAGTATCATATTATATTATATTATATTCCAACCCTCTCATCCTACAGATGAGAAAACTGAGACCCAGATGTAACAAAACAGTATGCCTATTCACCAAAGTTATTAAATGTGTCAGAGAGTTTAACATAGATCTTTTGACTTCAGATCAGTTTACTAACCCAGTGACATTAAAGATTGACTTTCAAAAAGAAAGTCTCAACAACAGAGGGTTAGGATGAATTTTTTACTTTGGCCATAGAAACTAATGAAAAGCTAATTTTTAATAAGGGGAAGATTTTTAATTTCTGTTGATGGAGCAAATACTCAGTCACAGATCTTCAGTAATGAAAAATTGTAAAGATTTTATAGAAATCCATCCTCAAGTCGATTTTGCTATATTTTCCCTAACTGCATAGACTGGGAGGGTTGTGTTGTACTTTTTTTCTTTGTGAAACTGCCCAAGCAAGCAATTGCAATTGAACACCTTCCATTAGACGGCACACCTCATGCCTGGTAAGTTAGACATTAGGGTGTTTCATTCCTTCACTTAAATTATTTACATATAGAAAACACTGTAAGTCAAAAAAAGTGTCTATTGCTCCAAGCCAGTGTCGATCTAAAGTGTAAAAATAGGGCATGCACTTCTAAAACACACACTGTAAATTTCTGTAGAGGTGTTATCTAGTCAGCAGAACTCAATGATTCACTCATATGACTAATTTTTTTTAACTAGATCAACCTAGATTTTGATAAACGTTTTTTTTGCCCTGGATCTCATAAAATTTTTCAACCAAGAAAATGAGAGAAATACTGATTTTCCTATCTCACAATGATATCCTATTCCATACATTCTGAGGCCTCAAGTAGACTACAGTGTCTGTAAGATCAGAGATGATGACCTGTGTTTGGTTTTTTATCTACTCTTCATAGAAATGTGATTGTTTTCCTGTAAATAAAAATGTAAAAAAAAAATCACCACAACTCATTTTATACTACTTCACAGATTCCAAAAAACTTTCATCTATACATCACTTCATTTGAATCTTAGAATTAACCCATGAAATGGGTGCAAAACCCTTCAGTTTCCAGATGAAGAAACTGTAGTCAATCTGATAATCTGCCCAAGTTAAAATTAATAAATGGCATATAGGAGTCTCAAAATATGAGACTCAAGAATAGGTCTTCTGTCTGCAATGTTCTTTCCATTATACCAAAATCATGTAGCTAGGATAGAGCACTGGTCTTAGAATCAAGAAGATTAATCTTCATAAATTCTAATCTGGTCTCAGACACTTACTAGCTGTGTGAGCAAGTCAATCAACCTTATTTGCCTTAATTCTTCATCTATTAAATGAGGCAGAGAAGGAAATGGCAAACTGCTCCAGTATCTTTGCCAAGAAAACCCCAAATGGGGCCACAAAGAGTTAACAACTAACCAACAACAAACATACAATATCTAATTAATGAATGAGATTTACATCTTTATAAGAATGGACAATTTTCAGATGAAAAAAATAAAGCTATCTATAGTCATATGAAAAAAATGCTCTAAATCACTATTGATTAAAGAAGTGCAAATTAAAACAGCTATGAGGGACAATTTAACACCTATCAGATTGGCTAACATGACAAAATAGGAAAATGATAAATGTTGGGGAACATGTGGGAAAATTGGAACATTGATGCATTGTTGTGGAGTTGTGAACTAATCCAACCATTCCCAAGATCAATTTGGAACTATGCCCAAAGGGCTTTAAAACTGTGCATATCTTTTTGATCCAGCAATATCCCTTCTAAGTCTGCATCCCAAAGGGATCATACAAATGGGGAAAGTACACACATATACAAAAATATTTGTAGCAGTTCTTATTGTAGTGGCCAAGAATTGGAAATTGAGGGGATACCCATCAATCAGGGAGCAACTGAACAAGTTGTGGTATCATGGAAGACTATTGTTCCATAAGAAATGATGAGCAGGTAGACTTCAGGAAAAAAAAACAACATGGAAAGACTTACATGAACTGATACTGAGTGAAGTTAGCAGAACCGAGAGAACATTGTATACAGTAGCAACAACATTG
>CM053770.1:352701813-352727498 GCA_028658325.1 Potorous gilbertii | reverse complement strand
TCAGTGTGACTACATAACATCACTATAGTGAAAATATGCTTAATAGGAAAGTATATGTCAAACCTATACAGAATTATATGCTGTCACGGGGAGGGAGGGAGTAGGGGGGAAAGGTGTGGGGGTATAAAATCTTAATTTTAAGGAAGTGATTGTAGAACATTTATGAATAAATAAAATAAAAATAAAAAAAGAGAAAAATATAGGAAAAGAATAATTTTTATAAGGGATGTGCAAGGATGAACATGCTAACACATATTGGTGGAGCTGCGAATTGGTTTAATGATGGTAAAAAGGAATTTAGAAATATACCCTAAAAGTCAGTATTATGCATACACCCATTGACTAACACCACTAATAAAAGCATATTCCAAAGGGATTAAAAAAGACAGAAAGATCTCCTTTGAACAAAAACAGTTGTAGTCACTCTTTTTGCAGTATTAATGAACTGGAAAGTAAGGAGATGTTTTTAATTGGAGTATGGCTGAACAAAATATATGAGTTTAGTAGAATAATATTGTGACATAAGAAATGAGGGAAAGAAAAGATTCAGAGAAACTGGGACATGATTGTTGGGAATGATACAGAGGAAAATGAGTAAAACCAAGGGAAGAAATACACAATGAATAAAATATTGCTTTAAAAAAAGCTTCAAAAGACTTAAGTACTTATATCAATGCAATGATCAAGCATCATTCCAGAGGACTGATGATGAATCATGCTTCCTAACTAAAATATAATCCTATTCAAACCTTGTCCAGGTATTTACTAGTGGTTTGACTATGGACAAGGTGCTTAAATTGTCTCCTTTTTTCAAACATAGAAGACCCCTTCCTAGGGTCTTCATGAGAATCTCAAGAGATGATATTTGTAAAACACTTCGCATGATGTATAGCACATAATAGCTACTTAATATATACTTGCTCTCTTTCTTTTTCTTTTACAGAGAATTTATAGGCTGGAGATATAGAACGACACGTAGATTTTTAGAAATTTGACAATGCTTATTTGTTACCAGGGAGACATTTCTGTTGGGGGTGGGAAATTAGGGTTAATATTACATGCTGCTGATAGGACTTTCCCCTGAAGACAAAAAGAATATTAATGAACCTTTTTATTTTTTAAATGCACTGAAGATAACTAAAGATAATTCAGGTGAAGACAGTAACTTTGGAACAAATGTATCAATTTTGTTTTACATTTTTAAAATGATAAGCTAGACATAATTTTACAAACTATTTCCTACTTTTTGTATATGGAAATATTCATACATGTTAATAATTGTTCAATTCAGAATAACAAAAACTTAAAATCCTAAAAATAAACAAACAAAAACTTACTACCTCCTACAGAGTTCTTCATGAATAAGTTGCATATATTATAATGCAAAGAGTTTAGCATTTAGAGTCAAAGGTCATCAGTTTGGATCCTGGCTCTATTCCTATCTATGTGAATTACTTCACCTTTTCTGAGTCTCAGTTTTCTCATGTGTAAAATGAAGAGGTTGTGCAGGATTATCTCTAGGTTTCTTACCAGCTTTGGAACTTATCTATCTTGCAGTTTTCCAGTGAGGTTTTGGACACCATATTTTTCTATTGCATGCTGGTTAACATTTAATTTCTTCTCTTTGTATAATAGATTGGTACTCTGCATTGCAAATTATCATGGGGAACATGCTGATACTATAACATACATGCATAAGGAGAATTTTTCTTATTTTATAAATAAAGACAGAAGTGATTCAGTTTGAGATCACAGCTTGTACATTCCAATTTCATGTAGAAGGGTTATTTATTTATTGCTGGCAATTTATTGGTGCAATCTACCTTTGTGAATATTTTTCCTCTGTTAAGTAGAGAAACACAGACATAAAATAATTAAGTCTCTAAATGCTTAGTCATTCTTCCTAGCGCAGCACAGTTTCTTAATGTACAAAGTACGTGAGCAATAAAATACTGATTTCTTCTTCATAATGCACTGTACCAAGATCTCTGAAAGTCATATAGAAATATCCCTCTGGTTTTTTTTTAAGACCTTTCCTTGAGATTATTACACTTTGATCTATTTTTGTACATGAAATAAAGGTTTTCATTGTTAAAAGAAACTTGATGTTCTGCTAGCTTACATTCAGTAACGTAGTGTTCCAAGAGGTGTGTTATTTCCATTAACTTCTTTTAATAGTTAATCAGTTTTCTTTTATAAACAGTACACAAAATCTTTTTTTTTAAATATACAACGGAAAAAGATCATGGGGTTTTCACAAAATGCATTTTCACTTTGCAGCATTCATTAGATTCAAAAGAAAATAAAACTAATCATTAATACCCAGTTTGGGAAGTTTTCAGATTTCTTGTTTTCTTTTTATTCATGCACAATCATTTCTTTGTTACATCCATATTTGGATAGATCCATGATCTTGTTCATATGGACACTTCCTTCTATGGTACAGATAACAACTTATCCACAGTGTCTCTTCTCATGTGATCCTTATTTATGTCTTCCAATGACAAAACTCTCTTAGAGAGTTCCATTCTATCAGCTAAGACTGTCCTCTAGATCTCTCTATATAGCATACAGGTCAATACAGGGTATATGCTTAGTCTGATATAGTGACTCTTTCTTCTTTTGTTTTCTTTAGTCCTATGTCTTCATTTTTATTTCTCCATGCAGGACATTGAGTACTCTGACATGAGAGTCTAAATACAGGCATTCTACTGTCATTGATGGAGAGAAGAATATTTTATTGTAGTAATTTTCATAGATGTTTCTATTTCTCATCTTTTTGTTGTCTTAAATGATCCTGTGATTTTTGAGTCTCCCACCAAACTTCCTGAAAACTTGTATTTCCCCACCACATCTTTCTGTTTTAAAAGATGCTATGTCTCATCATCTTCTAACATTTTTCTTCACAAGATTCTTTAAATTAATTTATGTTCCATACTGCTGTTGTCCTTGGCTGCCATAACTGACCATGTAGCTAGGAGATTAATTAAATTAATTATTAATTAAAATGGTTTCTTAGTTCTTTTGACAAACACATTGTGACAATTGCTTTTATGTTAGTTAAACTTCATTAGGGAATGGGGGAATTGTGTGCTGATATCAACAACAGAAACACGTATTTATTAAGTGTTTACTATGCACAAGGCATGACAGCTAGGTGGCACAATGGATAGAGTGCTGGTCCTGGAATCAGTAAAACTCATCTTCAGAAGTTCAAATCTGGCCTCAGAAGCTTACTAGTTGTGTGACCTGAACACCTTGTTTGCCTCAGTTTCCTGATCTGTAAAATGAGCTGGAGAAAGAAATGACAAACCATATCAGTATCTTTGCTGTAAATGTGGTCAGAAAAAGTAGGACATGACTGACAAATGACTGAACAACAATGCACCAGACAGTGAAATTAATGTTAGGCATACACAGAATGGCAAAAACGTTTCTTAGCTCAAAGAATTCACATGTAATAGGGTTCTCACCATACAAACAACTATCTACATACAAGATACAGACAAGATAAATGGGAGGTAATCTCAAAGGGAAAACAGCAAAGGAAGCCAGAAAAGTAAGGAGGCAAAGAAAAGGAACCCAAGCAAACATTCTAGACACGAGGAACAGCCAGAAAAATGGTCGAATTAGGAAATAGAGTGTTTTGTACAGAGAAGTCAGTGTTGCAGGGTTGTAGATTATATAGAGAGGATTTAAGTATAAGAATGGAAGGGACCAGGTTGTGATAGGCTTTCAATCAAAAGGATTTCATGTTGATCTTGTATATAGCAGGGAGTCGATGGAATGTGAGCAGAGGAATGACTCGGTAAGATAGGTAATTTAAGAAGATAGCTTTAAAAACTAAATGGAGGATAGACTGGAGTAAGGAAGACTTAAGGGAAGGAGACCAACCAGAAGACTATTGCAGTACTCCTGATGCGAAGTGATAAGGAACTGTATCAGAGTGGAGTCTGTGTCAGAGCAGAGAAGATTTATACAAAAGGTATTGTTTCAATAAAATTTGAAAGGACTTGACAAAGGATTGGAAATAGTAGGTTAGTGCAAGTGAAGAGGTGAAGATGACACCTAGGTTGCAAGATGGACTGACTAGAAAGATGGTGGTATCCTTATTTAAAAACTATCAGAACTGTTTTAATTATATGCTATCCTCTTCAGTTTTTCTTCTAATTTGTTTCTAATTTTGATCTTTGATCTCCCAAGTTGCTATCCAGAGTGCATACAGATATATCTCTTAGGAATTACTCTCACATCAGTAAGCAGTCATTTTCTGTCTTTTCAGCTATAATCTGTCTCACTTTGGAGAGAGAGGTTTGCAGTATTTCCCATGATCAACACCTTTCAACTCTTTCCTAGGAAAAAAGTTCATCATACATAGGCATTAGGGTTTTGTCTTTTCTATAAGCCTTTGTTCCCTTTCATTTTGCCCTCCTTAACCATATTGGCTATACTCTAACAGAAACTCTACTGAATGACTGGAGAGTGCTGCATAACAGTTCATTTGAAAATCTGCCAGATAGAAAAATACAAAAAACAAAAACACAAAAAAAGCAGAGAATAAATTTAAATCAGAAAAAATTAGCCTTATTACTGCAATGATGGGTAATACAATGTTTGTTTCTGAAGAATATGCACAATGGTCCATAATGGTTTCAAGATGAGCTTATTGTGCCTACCTAGCATATCACTCCTTGTTCTTTTGTCATCTGCTTTAGGCTGACAAAAGTCAATAATTTTAATTGTATCCTTGATCTTATGTCACCATTGCCTCAAGGACCTTGTCCAGTTGACCGCCACTCCACTCTCAAATCTTCAATCTCTCCGTATCTACTGGCTCCTTTTCTGCTGCCTAAAATCTCACATAGATTCTCTCAATCAAAAAATAAAAACAAAAATCCCTTCCACTTAAACCCCGCAGGTTATTGCCCTGTCTCTTCTCCCTTTCATAGGCAGACCTTAAGAAATGCTGCCCATACTTCTTGTCTCTATTTCCTCTCATTCTGCTCACTGTTTAGCCCCTACTAATAGGGCTTCTGATCTCACCGCTCAACCAAAACTGCCTTCTCCAAGGGTACCAATGATTTATTAAATGTGATATCCAATGGCTTTCTCTCAGCTCTCATCCTTCTTGACCTCTTTTCAGCACTCATACTGTGGTATATTCTAGTCTTCCCTGGGTTTTTGTGTTCCTCCTTTTTGATGGCTTTTCTCCTCCCAATATGACTTTTCTTTTGATTATTGTCTATATCCCACCCACCCGTAACTGAATCACCTTCAATGCTTTATCCTGTTCCCTCTTTGCTTCCCCTTCCACATGATTTCTCTTTCTACTCTCATTATTTCCCATTAGATTATTCACTCATTCACTCATTCATTTTTATTGCATCAGCAGTAATCAATGTGATAAACCTAAAGAATAATTCTGACCATGTCACTCTCCTACATAATAAAAATAAGTGAATTCTTATTACCATTAGGTTCAAATATAAACTTTTCCGTTTGACATATAAGCCCTTCATAATCTGGCCCCAAACTACATTTCTAAGCTTTTTATATATTATTCCCTTTCTCACACAGTATGACCAAGTCAAACTGGTCTTACTGTTCCTCCTATGACATATATTATTTTCCAACATTGTCCTTTTGTATTAGCTGTCCCTCTATGCCTGGAGGGTATTCTTCTTCATGACCACTTCTTAGAATCTCTATTTTTCTTTTAAAATCAGCTTAAATGCAATCTTCTATAATCTTCTATGTCTTTCTTAATCTTTCCTATTACTAACGCCTTCCCCCTCCAAATGTTCTTATGTCTATTTTTTATAAAACAACATATGTACATTTTCGTCTCATCTAGATAGACTATATAGTAACTCCTCAAAGTCAGAAGCTATTTCACTTAGATATTCCTATTCCTAGAACCTAACGCAATATCTGGATCACAGTAGGTGCCTAAAATGTTTGTCAATTAATGAATGGTTCCTATGTAAATGATTTTCACATATATATATATGTATATATATATATATATGTATATATATATATACATATATATATATATATATTCTACCTTATTTCTCTTGAGTTCAAGGATCTCGTCACTAGCAGCCTGTTGAGCATCTCAAATTAAATGTCTTGCAGGCATCTCACATAAAGATTGTCTAAAGTTCATTGTCTTAGCCCCTAAGCACTCCTATCCTCCAGACTGTTATATTTTTATTGGAGACACCATCATTTTTAAGTCACCCAGGTTCACACAGTTTTCAAGATGTCTTCATTTCTTCCCTTCTTGACCCTAATATTCATTCATTTTCTTATTTCCTCATAGAGAGGAGAGGAGAGGAGAGGGGAGGGGAGGGGAGGGGAGGAGAGGAGGAGAGGAGGAAGTGACTTGCCAGACTAGAAGTGGCCAGGTGTGTCCTCAGTGGGGCAACTTGGAGTATGTACATATATGTACACACATATATAATCTCCAAATACTACCCTTCTCTGCACTTATACGGTCACCATCCTACTTTAGGCCTTCATTCCTTCTCACCTGGAGATTTCAAAAATCTAAGATTCCAGTCATTCCTTTATCCATTGTATCCTTTATGCTACTACCAAAAGAATTTACTCATCTGACAATATAACTCCCCTGCTCAATAAGCTTCAATGGCTACTTATTATCTCTAGGATAAAATATAAATGTCTAAGTTTAGCACTTAAAATTCTATAATAATCTGGCCCTGGGCTCCTTCTCCAAGGTTATTGCACATTATAATCCTCTACGCACTCTATGGTCTTGCTTAATTGGTCTATTTTGCTGCTTTTTGAACCAGAATTGTCTAGTTCCTACTGTCTTTATACCATTATACAGACTATCAATACCACGTACCTGAATGCCCTCTTTGCTCAACTCTGTCTCTAAGAATCTTTCAAGTCCTAACTCATGTACCACCTAATATGGATAATCTTTCTAAATCACCTAGCTGTAAGTCTCTATACTTCCTCAAATTATCAAAACTGCCCTAGGTCAAAAGAAATGGGAGAGGCACAAATTTAGAGCCATCTCCACTCCAAATATTCACATGGATATTCCCAGTCTGTAGTGGAACCTTCCAAATCCATATTGGTCTGAGCAGCCACAGTCAGATACACAATACCCTGACCCTGCCATAGTGATATCATTTCTCTTCAAGTGTGAAGGACAGCAACTACCTCAGTAAGCACCTATCTGTTTTTATACTATTTCCAAACAGACCTCTATAATATAAGCTTCTTGAGAGTAAGGACTTGGTTTTTTTTTAATCTTTGTATTCCCACCACCTAGCATAGTACTTTGCAACATCATAGGCACTACCTATTCACCAAATGAGTGTTGCCTCATTCAAAATGAGAACTTGAAAAGACCTCAGCTTAAAAAAACCAAGGTCTCCCACTGCATCCTGGGTCATCTCCAGTCATCCTGATTGATATCTGGTCACTGGTTCTAGAGGAAAAAGTGAAGTTGGTGGCTTTGCACAACTCTCTCTCCTTCAAATTCAATTCATTTGTGAATCATGTCACCTTCTCCCTGATGACATCATCCTACTGGAGAACAAAGGACAAACCACAATTGGACTGAATTCAGCACTTTGCTAGAAATACTATAGGAGTGTAAGGGAATCACATAAGATTGGGTGCCATTTTGTACATTACTTTCTTTCATTGATTACCACATCACCAGGTGACCCACCTACTGCTGCTGAGGTTTTTTTTTTCCATATGTAGCTAAGATGGTTCTTAGAAAGCATATACTATCTGTCAACATTATAGTATATGAAGTCTTTCTAGAATGATATAATTTGCTAGAACTTGCCCTATGTTGGCATAACATTTAAGAACCCAAAGTCATCTCTATACAATGATGATGTATCAGAGTAAAACTATGGGGAAGATATTTTAACTAAACTCTAAAAAGTATGCTAAATAATTCAGATAATTGATCTATGTCATAAATTTTCCAAAAAGGAATACAATAAAAAGACTTGATACATAGAAGTAAAAACAAAGAAAGGAACATTGAAATCAATCTCCAAATATTTAAAGAATACTTGAGAATCATAGACATACATGGTCAAAAAAAGTGCCTAGCATTACACACCTTTCCTGTTTGGGCATCTCATTCTATCCCATGTTCTTCAGCAGATTCTCTCTTCTATCATCCCTACTTTCTTACTTGTCTCTTGGATGATTCTGTACTACCTATAAGGATGCCCAAGGTTGTAGATGGCTAGGTAGTACAGTGGATAGA
Source organism: Potorous gilbertii (assembly GCA_028658325.1). Lineage (NCBI taxonomy): Eukaryota > Metazoa > Chordata > Mammalia > Diprotodontia > Potoroidae > Potorous > Potorous gilbertii. The sequence continues at coordinate 352,719,226 of CM053770.1, read as the reverse complement.
ATGCTGGTCCTGGAGTCAGAAAGACCTAAGTACAAATCTAGCCTCAGACATTGATTAGCTGTGTGACCCTGGGCAAGTCACTTGACCACTATCTATCTCATTTTCTCTATTTGTAAAATGAGACTAATAACAGCATGTACCCCATAGGGTTGTTCTGAGAACCAAGTGACATAATAATTGTAAAGCATTTAATTTATAATAGATGCCTAATAAATGCTTGCTCCTTTCCCTTATTCATCTTCAAATATCTTCTCCCATCTTCAAAAAAGTCTCACTGGATCCACCGCTCCCCAGTAGCTGTCACGCCATATCCCTCTTTCTTTCTGGTACTATCCCGCTTAAGAAAGCCATCTATAATAGATGCGTTCATTTCCTTTCCTCTCACTCTCAACTCTATTCCAACCTCATGATTAAACCAAAACTTTTATCCCGAAAATTACTAATGATCTCTCAACAGACAAATCTAATGAATAACATTTCTCAATCACCGTCCTTCTTGACTTCTCTGCAGCCCCTATTCTGTCAAGCACATTCTTCTCCTTGAGTCTTGATTCCATCCAGTTTTGGCAGAACTGTCCCCTGCTGATTCTCCTCCTGTATTTCTGACCACTCTTTCCCAAACTCCTTTGACGGCTCTTCAACAACATCATGCCTGCTAATCATAGATGCCACACGGATCTCTATCGTGGGTCTTCTTTTTTCCCCTGCTGATTCTCCTCCTGTATTTCTGACCACTCTTTCCCAAACTCCTTTGATGGCTCTTCAACAACATCATGCCTGCTAATCATAGACGCCACACGGATCTCTATCGTGGGTCTTCTTTTTCCCCTGCTGTGTAATTTGGTCTTATCAGCTCCCATGGGTTCAACGATCATCATTATGCTGACAATTGTCTACACTATTTTTCTGAAGGCAGAAAACTGGAAAAAACACACTATAACAAGTTCCTCTGATAAAGGTCTCAATTCTTAAATATAGAGGGAACTGAGTCAAATTTATAAATACACACGTCATTCTCCAATTGATAAATGATCAAAGGATATGAACAGGCAGTTCTCAAAAGAAGAAATCAAAGCTATCTATAATCATTTGAACAAATGTTCTGAATCACTGTTGATTAGAGAAATACAAATCAAAGCAACTCTGAGGCATCACTTCACACATATCATATTGGTTAACATGACAGAAAAGGAAAATGACAGAAGTTGAAGGGGATGTGGAAAAATTGGGACACAAGTGCATTGTGAGTGGAGTTGTATTGGTCAAACTATTTGGAAAACAATTTGCATCTAAGCCCAGAGGTCTACAAAACTGTGCATACACTTTGACTCAGCAAAACCACTACTTGATCTGTATCCCAAAGAGAACAAAGGAAAAGGACCTACATGTATAAAAAATATCTACAGCAGTTCTTTCAGCAGAAGCAAAGAATTGGACATTCAGGTGATGCACATCAATTGAGGAATGGCTGAACAAGTTCTGGTGTATGATTTTGATGGAATGCTAAGAAATGTCGGACAGAATGGTTTCAGAAAATCATAGGAAGATTTACCTGAACTAATGTAAAGTGAGCAGAATTCACTTGTACATAGTGACAGCAATATTGCATGACGATCAACTGAACCACTTAGCCACTCTGATCAATACAAATATTAAAGAGAATTTCAGAAGACCTATGATGAAAAATGCTATCCACCTCGAGACAGAAAACTGATGAAATATGAGGGCAGATTGATGCCTATTTTTTCACTTTATTTTTCTTGATTTTTTTGCAACATGGCTAACATGGAAATAGATTTTACATGATGTCATATTTCTTGCCCTCTCGCTGATTGGTGGTGGTAAGGAAATACAGAACATAAAACTGAAGATAAAAAACACTGAATGTTAAAAATATATAAATAATATTTGAAAAAATGAAGTACTTTGCAAATATAAAAAAAGAAACTACCTGTCTATCCCTTATGTCTCAGCTGACCTCCATTCTCATATCTCCAGCTGCCTACAGGAAATTTCAAACTGAATTTCACATAAACATCTCAAACAGAAGACATTCCAAATTGAGTTCATTGTGTTTTCTCCAAACATTCACTGCTTCTTAACTTACTTATTACTGTTGAGATTAACAGGATCCTTCCAGTAAACTAGTCTTTCAACTGAGAGATAAATCTCCTCTTTTTCATGGTTCATATCCAATTTCTTATCAAAATATGTAGATTTAACTTCATAGCATCTTTTGAATAACCTTCCTTCTTTCCTCTGACACTATTGTCACCTTGGTGCATCCCCTCATGCCTGGACTACTGTGATAGCCTGCCAGGTGGTCTCCTTGCCACATCCTTCTTCATTATAGTTTAACCTCCGCTCAGTTGTCAAAGTAGTCTTCCTGAAGTGTAGATCTGACCATTTCACACCCTACTCAATAAACTGCAAAAGCTCATGATCACCTCCAGGATCAAATATAAAACCTTCTGTTTAGCTGTTGAAGTCCTTCATACCTTCCCCCCACCTTTCCAGTCTTCCTAACCATGTACCCTATTATCCAATGATACGGACCTCCCTGTTGTTCATTAAACAAGACAGTCCAACTCCTGATTCTGGGCACTTTCTGACTGTTCTCCATATGTGGGATTCTCTTCCTTCTTTTCTTCTCCTGGGTTTACTGGTTTCCACTGAGTGAAAACTAAATCTAAACTGAGTGGATAATGACCCTCCCCTTAATTCTAATGTTTCCCCTCTGTTGATTATTTCTAATTTATATATAGAGAGCTTATACCTAGTTGTTTACATGTTCTCTATCCCCATTAGACCATGAACTCCTTGAGATTAGGAATTTTCTTTCATCTTTCTTTGTATCACCAGTTATGGAACAGTACCTGGTACGTAGTATTGTGTGTGCTTAATAAATGAGTTCTGACTGATTGGCTAAGAAGGTATGAAGTCTTTGCATAATAAAATTCTGAGTTGAACAGATAACTAATATGCACAGTGGTAGTTGACCAAAAAGAAAGATAAGTACAGAGAAAAGTCACCAGGAAAGTAAAAGATTGAATTTCTGGCATTGTCTTTGAGTTTTCATGTATTTTCATTTCCCATAGCCAATAGTTGTGGTGCTTTTTTTTATTTGCTTATCTTTTCATTACTCCAAATATATGTCTTAGTAATGCCATGATTTAAAAACATAAATGATGTCCACTTTAAATCTTTTGTGCTTAAATTATTTTTTCAAAAAATACTCCATTAAGTACCAAAAATAGCGATGTTAATAGTACACTCAGCCAATCAAGGTAATGCTCTGATGTACTTCCTTTTTTAGTAGCAAGATAACAATGTATTTTCACCGTTTCTCTTTGGCAGGGTAGTTCATTGCCTGAATCTTAATTCAGAACAACATCACAGCACAGCAATAAATTATATTGAAATAAATGTGATATGTTGTTGAGTCATTTCATTTGTGCCCAATTCTTCATGACTATATTTGGGGTTTCATTTTCCTGCTCATTTTACAGATGAGGAAACTGAGCTAAATAGGGTTTGAGTGATTTGCCCATTGTCACACAGCTAGTAAGTGTCTGAGGCCAGATTTGAAGTCAGGAAGATGAATCTTCCTGACTTCAGGCTGAGAACTCTTCGTACTGGGTCATTTAGCTGTCCCATCATGTGTGGCATATTGTAACATAAATAGTTGCCTTTCCTTTTTTCTTTTAATATTTCATTCTCCTCTCTATGCATGGCCCTAATTAGTCAAAAAAATAAAGAAGGAAAATGAAAAGAAAGCCTTCAATACCTAGCTTCATATTCTGGTGTAAAAAATTCTCACCTCATTTATGTCTGAAAATGTATATTTTTGTTCTGTGCTTTAAGTTTATTACCTCTCTGGCAGGACTGGTAAGTATATTTCATGTTCATATTTTTGACTCATGATTGATCACTGCATTTATTAGAATTCTAAAGTTTTGCTAATGTGTTACATGTATGTCATTTGTTTAAAATTTCTCTCAGAATTCCTACTTTTTTCCCATGACTACACTATTGTCCAGGTCCTCATTATTTCACATGTGAATCACTACAAGAGCTACCTATAAGTGCATTTTGTTTTACAGTCTCTTCTTTCAAGGCAATTGCTTCACTGAGTTTACCATCCAATGTGCTTTCATAGATCATAGGATTGTAGATTTTAGAGGTGAAAGGGATTTTAGAAGCCATCTAGCTAAACTCCATAATTTAACAAGCAAGGAAATTGAGGCACATAACAGTTAAGTGACTTGCCCAGGATAAAATAGCTAATAAGTGTCTATATCAAGATTTGAACTCAGATCTTTTTGGCTCCAAGTCCAGTATCATATCCACTACAACTCATTGTCCCTCAGTATTCACTATTTTAACTTTCTTCTACTTTTCCAAAAGGAAAAACAAAAATTAATATTTCATCAACAGACGAAAGAAAGCATTCTCCTTGAAGTCAGGAAGTATTTTCATTTATGCCTTTATGTACCACTGAGTCAAAAAGCATTTATTAAATACCTACTGTATTTAAGTACCCTATGGACTGGGAATACCAAAAGAGGCAAAAGACAGTCCCTGCCCTCAAGGAGTTCACAACCTAATAACAGTGCTTGACCCATAACAAATGCTTGTTTAAATGAATTGACTTTGAATTAGTCTACTAATTTGAAAAGAGATAATAAATTTCATAAAGTTTTGACATTATAAAATAATTTATTTCATTTTAATCTTCAAGGGGGCATTTAAAATCTAAATTGTATGAAAGCTATGTTTTCACCTTACCTGTCTTTCTTTTTGATAATTGACACATTTACCTGTGATTTCCTTGATTTTGATAAAAAGAGAAAGAAGAAATATTACAAATTTGACGTTGTTTGAAGAATTGACATATTCAAGATTTTGATATTTCAATGGACATACAAAATTATCTCAGTTCAAATATTAATTCATACCCAAAACTTTTCTCTAACATTTTATTGATATATTATGTTTTTATAAGACTACTATTTCCCAATGTTTGATTTGCTTTCTCCTCTAAAGAACCAACCCTTACATGAAAGAATAATTTTTAAAAAGAAGGATGGAGGGAACAGTTCAGCAAAAGTAACCAACACCAAAAGCAAATCCAACATGAAATTGCATCTCTGGAAAGAAGGGAGAGAAATACATTATTATATTCTTGATTCAAGTAAGTTTGATTACAATATTCAGTTTTAATTGTATTGTTGTTATTTCCACTTACAATACTCAATCATTGGCTACATATTCTTTTCCTGGTTCCATTTACTTCATTTTGTATCAGGTCATATATTTTTCTTTTTCTTTCTTCATCCTTTTCATTTTTTATCATGGAATAATGAAATTTCATTATATTTAGATGCCATAACTCATCAACCTATTCCCCAACCAATTAACTACTAGTTTGTTTCCATTTCTTTTCTCTTACAAAAAGTGTTGCTCTAAGTATTTTGGTACACGTGGGTCCTTTCTTATTATCTTTGGCCTTCTTGGGATATACACCAACCAATGAAGATTTCAGACTCATTAAATCTTAGTAGCCAGATCTGAACTGAATTTCTTTAAAAAAAAAAATTAAATCAGCTATGGTCAAAGTGGTGATGAATATTCATTCTCAGAACTTAGTGAGGTTAGTCCTTTATTATAAGAATATAGTCCACCAAGACCTTTCCAATTTATTACATTCCCAAGTTTAAACTTAATTCCCTCAAAAAAGAATTATTTGGCAACTTCTCAATTTTGCCATCTACCAAATTAATAAAAGCAGGATTTTAAGAAACCTAAACTTCAGAAGTTATTCCCAAGCATGTCACAGACAATAGCAGAGCCATCCTTTGCTGTAGCTTACAAGTGTGTGACATTTAAATGCTTTGCTTTGAGATTAATTCCCACTGTTACCCATTTATAATGCAAAGACCTATTTTCTCTCAGAACTATGCTTCTGAATCCCTTTAAAGATATGGATTATTGTTCACAATTCTGCACAATTTCACATATTGTCAAGTCACAGAAACTTTGATCAATAACAAATATTTTGTCAACAAAGAACAGAACCTCTTGCTCTTTAGATGATAAAATATAAGATATGATATGGATATAAGAAGACTAACAGGTTCAAATTTTACCACAACATTGGTTTTCTGATTATTTGTTCTTAATGAGATAGCCAGATTCTGTGTTCTATAGTCTGAATGTCACTTTTTTTCTCCAAGTACGGTTTTGTTCAAGATGTAAAGGCACACAAGTATGATTCAAGTCAATAACTGACCACTACAAAGTAACATTTTTGAGGCCATCAAGTTATGCCTATCTTCATTTTTCGACTTGAGTCATTCATTGAGTTCATAAGGCAGCCTCCTCACTTTTCTCTCATCAATTATTCTTTGTCATTTCTCGTCTTTGAAAGCACCTTTTCTTCTTTCTGTGTATGATAATTAATTTTTAATTTTAATGAATGTTTTTAATTTCATTTTAATAAAGTGTTTTCTTTTTAATGGAGAGGCAGAATAACATAGTGAATAATCAGTTTTTTCAAAGTTAAGAAGATCTAGGTTCATGTTATATCTTCTGACATAGTGACTATATGATTCTGGGCAAACCACCAAACTTTTCAATGCCTCAGGCAACTCTGGAGACTACGTTGAAGGGCAACTATAGATTTGCTTTGATAGAAGGAATCCCCCTATACTGATGAAATCACAAGTATGAACCAAAAATAAAAGGTTGACATTTCCTTTTGCCATCTTCTTTTTTTCTTCAACATAGAAACATTTCTTCACTTTTCCAGGTAATCTCAAAAATTTTCTATTCTATTTTTCCACTCAATATTCTTTAGACATGACCCTTCCCACATTTATATGTATGTGTATGCATATAAATAAGGCTATATATATACATATACATGTATATGCTATATTATTCTTTTCATAACTCCTGAAATAATTAAAATTCAGTCTTTCTTAAAACAGGTAAAGAAGCAGAAAAGAGCATGTCAGGACCCTATTTTCTTTTGAATTTCATTAGAAGGTAACAACAAAATGTGATCTGTGGTACCATTAAAGATAATTGGAAGTATAATTATTCAAAAGAATTTTGGATGCAAATTGTCACTCCACAGCCTCTGTTTTATACAATATCTGCCAATCTTTCCAAAAGTCAGCTTCCAAAACCCTGGCTGCAGGTCTGATTTAGAAATTTGTGTTTCAAAATAAATGCAGTAGGCCTTACAGTATTTTTATGAACTTTATATGTTTGAGTATTTTCTGACCTTACCTCATCATCTTTAACTGTTTATATTGAAAAATGGTTGGTACTGACTTTGAAAAATATCATTTCCCTAGTATTTCAATGATCTGTTTGATAAGTAGACAACAAGGAAATAATGATAGCTAGGATTCCTTTAAGAAATGTTTTTCTCCACATTTTCAACCAATGACAAACTTTACAAATACTTATCTATTGCACTTTTGATGTGGAAGACTTAACAGAAAGAATACTTCAATGAACACATGTTTAGTATCTCCTATTAGCAAAGCACCATGCTATTATCTTAGGACTATAAATAATCTTAATCCTGATAAAGGGGAAATTCTTTCTTCCTTCAAGGAAGAGTAAGAAAGAATTTTAGGCAACTAGGTGGCACAGTAGACACAGTGCTGGGCCTGGAGTCAAGAGGACTTAAGTTCAAATCTGACCTCAGACATTAACTGTCTGTGTGACCTTGGGCAAGTCATTTAAACCTGTTTGCCTCAATGTCTTCATCTGCAAAGTGAGTTGGAGAAGGAAATTGCAAACTATTCCAGTATCTGCCAAGAAATCTCAAAATGTAGTTTGAAAGAGTCATACATGACTCAGAATATGGAAGAATTTTATTACACATATGTATATATTTGTTTATATACCACATATATGTATATGCACACATATAATTGGCATAAATTTTTATAAGGACAAATTATTGACAAATTTAATGATAACAAATTATGTATAATAATAAAAAAATGACATAAATCTAAACTATAGATATTATATGTCTGTGATGACCATTTAATTTCAAAATTCTATGTGCATACATAAAGATAGATGATAGATGGATAGATAGTCTGTTGGTCAAGAAACATTTATCAAGGAATTATGTTATTAGGTACTGTGCTAAGCAGTGGGAAATAAATATGATACAGTCCCTGCCAACAAGGAGTTTATCCGGTTAATGGGTGAGCACAGTACATAAACTGAAGCTAAAAATGGGAAGGGGGATAGGAAAGGAACCCAGGCAAGGGCCTCACTGAAAAATTCAGAGGGATGCAATGGATTGGGAAATCAAGAGATGGCTAACCTCAGTGCCCTGCTTTAATGGAGATTCTGGGAAGAGTGCCCATGCTCCAATAACAGGGGTGAGCCAGAGAGAGAGAGACAGACAGAGACAGACAGACAGAGGGACAGGCACAGACACAGGCAGACAGACACAGAGAGATCATATCATGACTGTTCCACTAGAAAATTCAGGTGAATTCCTGTACTAGAATGTTATTAACTTTAATTAATTTCTGTTTCATATATCACTTCAAGGAATCTTTCATCCATACTGGCCCAGCACAGAAACATAAAATCTTCTCTAACTCAAGATATAGATGTAGAGATATATAATGCCAAATATCTGGAGGAAAATTGAAAAATTTCACCAAGGAAAGGATGGTTCCAAATATTCCACATTTTATTATTGCGTGGACACTGCTACAGAACAAAGAGTGCCATCTACTGAATTTTGAGCAGAATGTGTTCTATCATTTTGGATAAGGAGATGATAAACCACTTCCAGTATCTTTGCCAAGAAAACCCCAAAATGGAGTCACAAAGAGTCAGATACAACTGAAAAATGACTAAACACAATTCTATAATTTGATACCATCTGAAGGTAAGACCTGACTCTATTTAGTCTGTATGAATTAGAGACAATGTCAATGGCGTCCATGACATTAGAGGTCATTTTTTCTGTGACTTCCACTTGGTAGTTGAGTTGACTCCCATGAATAAATGTTAATTGATGAGGCATGGTTTCTCTAGGCTAAAAAAATTAAATATTAACTATAATAAAGTCTAAAGTGTTATCCTTTAAAATTGAGATTTTATGATAGATTTTTCTTTTCTATTCTCACAATGTAACATTCCAACCTTTTCCTTAGGTACTCCATAAATACTTGAATGAATGAATGAATGCAAGCATACATGTTCTGGGAAATCTGTTCATTTCAGAGACTGTGATGAAAAATTGATTCTTTTGGGCTCAGCTTCCTTTGCTAACCATGGGTAAGTCAAGATGCTCTGAATTGGACTGCAGGGCAATAAATCCAGAGGAGTCCCCTTCCTTTCCATATAGTGACCTTCCAGAATATGGTGATAATTGGGGTGAGAATTCAGGACAAAGAACTGAAACAGGTATAGCTAAAGCAAGATAAAGAGAGGCTGGATGGTCACTCTCAGCAAGAAAAGTACCTTAGAAAGCAGTAAATACTACTCCCAATAGGTAGTATTTAGATAGTGCTTTGAGGTGTACAAAGTACTTTACATGCTATCTCATTAGATCTTCACAATAACTTTGTAAAGTAGAAATTATTATTCTTTCTATTATACAGATAACAAAACTTAGGATAGGTTAAATGACTTGCCCAGGGTCACACAGCTAATAAAAGACTGGACTTTTCCAAGTCCAGCCTTCTCTCTACTGCACCAATTACCTGCCTATAGACAAAGGACACTGGCATATTTTCAACCAGAGGTATAAAAAGACTTGGAAGTATAGATCTGCTTGACCCCATGGATAGAGGCATGTAGGAATATGAAGATGGAGCAGGGAGATAAGGATAAAGAACAGATCTACTACCGACTCTGTCCCAAAGGAGTAAACACTTCCCCGAAGACAGAAAGTTGCCAGAGGAATCCACATTTCCCACAGTGATCACTGATAATTTATAATACCTCTGTTATTAAGTCAGAAAGAAGTTTCATCCTTTAGACCCAAAGTCATACTGCATAAGTGTACTGCTTCCAGAGCTACAGGTAGTCATGGCTTCTACACACAGGGGAAGAAGCTGGGACCAGAAGAATAAAAGCAACTGATAGGGTTCAAGCACAGAAATAGGTCAGAGGAAGTTAGGTGGCACAGTGGATAAAGTATTGGGCCTGGGATCAGGATGACCTGAGTTCAAATCTCACCTCAGACACTCACCTTGGGCAAGTCACCTAACCTCTATTTGCCTCAGTTTCCTCATCTGTAAAATGGGGATTAAAATATCACCTATGTCTCAAAATCAAATGAGCTGATAATTGAAAAGCATTTACTGTAGTAAGTTATATAAATGTTAGCTATTATTATTGATAAAGAAGATAATACAAAGGAATTATGCATGAGGAGTAGTGTTTAGGACTAGAAAGTTACAGGGACATAACCTTTTCAGAAATGGAACTGTTCCCAAAGCTAGTGATACAAAGGAAGGGGATACAGGAAGACACATGGGTTGAGGAATGGAAAGAAGATGGTTGAAACATGGGGTCTGTGTTGGGCTGATTATGGAGAACTATTACCAATCAGAGAGCAGGGCCAGAGGGTGTGCATTGGAGGGTCGAGATCATGTAGTCTATAGAGCAGAGGTCAGAGTAAAGACCCAACATGACTCCACACTTTTAAAAATATTTCTATTTTTATTTTTCACTTTTATTAAATGTAAATATTCATAATTTTCTCTGGTAAAGCTGGAATTAACTAGGGAAAAACCAGAAGGTATATCTTTAAGTTGTTAATGCTTTGCTTATATAATATAAATTGACAAGAATTCTCTGAATGACATTAACTATCAATATAACCTTTTCATCATAACCTCACAAAATAACCAAAACAATGTCTAAAAGGAGACTTTTTAATGAAAGAAGGGAGGTATTTAAAAGTAGAAATGAGTTCACTGTTCTCTTCAGGTAAGCATTTATCTAAATGATGCATTTTTGGAGAATACCTTGGTATCCTTTCTTATCAATCTAATAATTAATAAAATAACTTTAAAGTAATTCCAGAAAGAAAGACATGTCACTCCCCTCTTTTGCTTTACCTTTGCCATTTCTTCTTTTTTAGAGAAGCTACTTTTAAACATTGAACTGGAATCTACTTTAATATTTGATTTAAATTTTTATATTTAATATTGTGCATAGTGCTTCAGTCTTCTCTTACAAGACCTATCAAGAAAATAAAGTATCCTTCCAAAAAATCAGTAGATAAATAATCCACATTAACTAAAACAAATGTAAGTAGGGAGTTATTAACTTGGAGCAATGATATGTAATCTTTCTGGGTAGCTATGAGCTTCTTCATCAAAATTACTATAAATTTACAAACATTGATTGGCAATCCACAACCCTGGTTTCCTTTTGCCTTTTAATCCCTCTCTGCATTCATCTAAATGAACGTGTGTCAGGGACTGGAGCTGAGCATCAATCTCTCTGGCTTTAGGAGATAATACCATCAGCAGTAGCTTTGTCAAATTAAAAAATAAAACATATACAGCAAAATCCTGTTAGAGAGCCTTAGACCATAAATTCCTTAATTCCACTGAACAACATGTTAAATCACATCAGGCTGTGAATGGTGATAGGAACCGCATCTCTTTCATTTTAGGAAAAGTGAAAATTAGGTCTCTATTCTCTCCAGATTAAAATTTTATTTATTTGAATGTACACATATATTATCTTTTTTTTACCACCAGTATTCACAATATTCAGTTTCATGTTATTTCTTTTTGTCTAGTTTCTTATGTCTCAATCTGGTTTTGTCTATTATATGTATTGTGCCCAACCTGATTTCAAAGTCTTTAAGTTCAAGGTTTATTTCAGATTTCTTCTATATTTGCCTTTACTGATGGACAGAGCATGGAGCACAATTGGGTTTTTTCATGGGCATGTTGTGTTTCTGGTTTATTTGTTCATTTATTTGTTTCTTGGAGGGAATGAGATACATCTTGGTTGATGATTTCATCACTGTGGAAAAGTTCCATTGAGAAAAGTATCTCTACTAATATATACTGGAAATTATTCAGTAACTTTAGGGAGCTTCAAAGTGTTTTTAAAAAGCTTGTGGACTAACAAGGAATTTCCTATAATAATAAAAGCATAGGTCAAGGCCCCTAAACCTCTCTTGATTGCAGTTGTAGAACTTTATCTACTGTAATAGCTAATAGATCAGATGTTAGGACAGAATATGACATGAAAACAGATACATATAGCATGAGGTTGGTGTAAATGAAGAAGTCTTACTCAAGTCACTCCCAGACATAAGACCCTCCACTTTTGTGCAGTTTTTCTCAAAAACATAAACATAATGCAAAATTTGCATTATGTTCAAACTGTCCCCTGATGTATCAATTGCATTGGAAGAACTTCAAGTATTCAAAACAAACATTGTAACTGAACTGACTGTGTTATGTGCCAGGCACTGCTCTTGGTACTACAGATACAAGGACTAAAGGGGTCATTTCCAGTCATCCTGATCTGTATCTTGCCACTGGACCCAGATGTCTCTGGAGGAAAATGTGAGGCCAGTAACCTTGCACAACCCTCCCTTCACTTAAATCCTAATCACTTGCAAGTCACAACATCATCTTCCTGATGTCAAGATCCTCTTTGAGAATGAAGGACACAACATCACAGACAAAAGTCAAAGTCTCTGCCCTAGATGAATTTACGTTCTATTAGGAAAAACAACATGTACATGTGTAACAGTATATGAGTACATCATATATATATATTTATATAAAATAATAATTTTGGGGAGAAAGCACTAAGAACTAGGCTTAGGGGAGGATAAGGTAAGGCTTCACGTAGAATTTGAGTTTTAAAGAAAACTAGAAGTTCTATGATTTCAAAGTGAGAAGGGATAGGTTTCCAGGAATAGGGGTCAGACTGGACAAAGGCATGGAAAGAGATATGGAGTGTCGTGTGGGGAAGAGCAAGAAACCATGTTAACCTTCAAACAATGGAAGCTACCACTAACCAGATGTGATTTTTCTACCTTTAGAGTTTGATGGATTCCCTATCACACTCACAATTCTAACACTCAAACACTTTACAAGTGCCATGTTTCCTATTGCCCCATACACACGAATGCCCCACCCCCCACCACACACACAAAATAATGCATTTTATTTTACAGAGTTTTATGCCAGAGCAAGTTGTCATTCCTAAAATTTCCCTGCAAGTATCAGTAGGAATATCTATCACCAATTGAATCTTGCCAACCAGGTTGGGTGCCTGCCCTCATATATTGCCACAACTCCAGGGTTCACCAACCTTCCTAACATCCATATTAGTCTTGGAAAACATCATAAAATCTCTGAGGATGAAGATCCAAAATGCCACTCAAATTGTCTGATGACCTCTACACAAACATTCCCACCCACACTCAAATATCACATCAACACAACACAATCCATCAACTTGCATACGGTTGTTCTCCTAATCATGCTGTTTCCCTAACTCACAAGCCTGACACTAACAGTCTAGCCCCACTGTATTTTCCACATATTTTGTACTCTACTCTCAGACACCCAAGGGGGCTGGTTTCTTATCCCTATCCTCTACAGATCACCAGGAGCATCTAGGAAATCAAACCTGCTATTTCTTTGAGTATCCTAGGACAAAGTTCATCTGAACCTAAGGACTTAAACTTATTGAGAGCAATTGGATATCTTCTTTCTATCTCTTCATTTAGTTTTGGTTTCAGCTCCTCATTAACCAGTTTTATTCTTCTAACCTGAGATCATTCTTCTTAAAAGAGAAAATGGAACTAATATAAGAGTTGAATAATTTAGCCTTCTCATTTTCATATCATCCCACTGATCTCAAATATTGGTTCTATAGCTAGAGTCGATCAGAACTTGAAACCAATTCTTTCTGAATCTGAGGCCATCTCTGGATTATATTCTCTCTTTAAATCTCCTTTCTCAACCTCTTTTCCTCTGTTTCTTTCTCCCTGACCCTCCTTCCTTTCTCTCCTCTCCCTCCAAATAACATTTATCAGTATGTGTATGTTATCATTATGAGAGAGACAGAAACAGAGAGATGAGACCCATAGGTTTTATTGACAATGTTTTTATAAATGTTCTCCTATAAATTATTGAACTCTTGACATTTTTTTCTGCTGTTATTTTTACTGTTGGGTACCTGCTACTCTCTATGGTATTAGCCTTGGCAGGTACACTTTGGCAGTGTTTTGCTTTTTCTGTCCTTTCCTCTTTTCTGTTGGAAATGCTCTTACTAATTTCATTAAATTCTTGAGACTCAAAAGAAATATATGTATCAATCATCTAGGTACAATCCATCACAGATTATAGTTCACACAGCAGTACAAATCCCATTATCAGATATAACCTTAGCTAGCATGATACTTTCCAAATTTGCATTTATTTCCTGAATATCCTGCCTTCAAGTAATCAATAGTAGTGAAAATGCAACCCACGTACCTTAAGTCTTCTGTTTTCCCCCAAACTTCTTAATTATGTTATAGACATATATCTATATATCTATAGATATACATGTATACACACATATGTATATATATATATGTATATACATATATATATATACATATGTGTGTGTGTGTAGTCTAATCTCCTTCTGATATTTTAATTTGTCCCCAGATGAAGTATTAGGAACAAGAAGTTTCAAACTGGATGAGTCTCAATAGGCTCTCCATCACTTCCCAGATCCATATCCCCAGAGGACCTCCATCATGACAAATAGCTGACTCAGTAAGCCTCATCATCACTCTTCATTTATACTTCCTCTTCAGCATTGATGTATGTCATCTTGCCTAATGACCTCTGTAGGTCCACCTGCGTTAGAGATCAAGGATCTGGTTCTTTCTAAGAGAGTAATGGTCCCTCTCTGCAGGGCAAGCCTCATATATGCTACTTACCTCCAATATTCCCTCTTCATTCTTTCCTTCTCCCTGTCATATTCTTGGCACAGTTCATAATTCTACTATATCCCTTCAACCCCTTAATATTCCTTATTTCTTCCTTGAGATGCTTCCTCCATTTTTTTCTAGTAACAATTTATTCTCTTCTTAGAGATGAGATACAATCTTTCCATTCATTGCCTTCTCCTATAGGAAAAAAGACAAGTTTGCAAATGCAAATAGTATATACCTAGGTCTTATCTAGTACTTGTAGGTAAAAATGAATTGTCCATTCTCTGATGGTCATTAAACACTTCTCTTTGCCTTCTGTTTTTGCCTTTTAAAAAAACACCTAAGTTATTGTCTTTGTGCTAGCTTTTATAGCTAAACTGAGCAGATAAAGTCTGTGCCTCTTTGTCACAACTATTTTGTAGCAGAGCTCAAATGCTAGAGTTTCCTGAATAAAGCTTGACTATGTCATAAACTGTAGCTAGCTTTAACTTTTCTTTCTGTTAGTGTTTGTTTTAGGCTCCCTCCTTACCCAAAACACTTAGAATCAAGACTTAAGTCAAAAAACTAAAATGATGCTAAGTGATAAAGCACAAGAAAGTCCAGGTTTGTGTGGGATTTAGAAGCACACATATCTCTCAGGGCACCATGACTGCCATAATCACAAAGACAGAAATAAAACAAAAGTGGTATTTATATTAATTTGGTCTTTAAGGACACACAAAACTTTAAAGCTTGGAATTAAAGGTAACGAAAAGTCAATAATTTCACAGTCAAACTAGATTCTGTCCAAACTCAGTTTAAATGTCACCTCTTGCATAAACCCTTTCTTGATCCTCCCCTCCACCCGCTAATGCCTCCCCATGAAAAATATCTTGTGAAGCACTGCATCCTCCCCACTCTGAGCTTGCTCCACCAAACACACTAGTATAGATTAGCTGGATCACCAGGTGGGTGGTTGCTTCAACTTTGAGGGTCTAGAGGTAATCCTATGACTGACAATTCACCTGACCTGTAGATCACAAACCATTGTTGACATGTTTTAGCCTTAGAGTCAATAAGCACACTTAGTTCTTTAACAAATGAGACAGCAATAACAAATTAGAAAGCATTTTCCCCAAAACATAGGACACACATAAATAAAGAGGGAAAGGTTCTTTATGTAAAAAAGTATTTATGGAAGCTTTTTTTGTGGTGGTGAAAATAGTAGAAATGAAGAGGCCAATCAGTAAGGAGGGGCTGAATAAGTTATGGTATATGGAGGCATCAAGTACTGTTGCTTTCTAAGAAATAAAGAACAGATGATTTCATAAAGACATGGAAAGACTTGTATGAACGGAAATAGAGTGAAATGAGCAGAACCAGGATAATTTCTGCAATGACAACACTACTGTATATATACTAGTACCTTTAAAAGCTATAAGAAATATAGCTTTGGGAAGCAGTGCTACCTAAGGACTGAACCTATTGTCAAGTGGGTGCAATCAGGCTGGAAGGGTCTCTGAGGACTTTATCTTATTCATCCTCTATGTAGTTAGCTTTCTGCTTCAAAACAGTGAAGTCCTGTCTTGCTTTCAGAAATATTGGGAAGGGGGCAGAGTCAAGATGGTGGAGTAGAAAGACTCACCTATGCTAGCTCCGAACCCACAGCCCATGGATTTCCTCTAAAAAGAACTCCCAACAAATTATGGAACAGTGGAAGCCGCGCAGCAACACAGTGAAGGAGATTTCCGCTCCAGGGATCCCTGAAAAACCGATCCCAAAGGTCTGTCAAGCACTGGAAGAGAGCAGAGCGCAGCCCTGCCCTGCCCCAGCCACACGGCACTGAGAGGAGTGAGCAGATCCGAGCAAGCTTCAGAGATGGAGTCTCCAGTGGCCACAAAGTCCCCTCCACTCACAGACTAACAGGTCTGTGAAAGAGACGTCTGGATGGGCTGAGAGGGGAGCCAGGTGTCTCCATAACTTGGGCCCCCTCGGAAGGCAGCAGCAGAGGCAGCAGGAGGCCAGAGGCTCCCAGAGCAGGCAGGAGCTCAGCAGGAGCTCCATTACAGAAGGTCTCTGCATCAACCCCCTGAGGGAACAGAGCCTGGGAGGTGGCCCTGCCCCGACCTGAGAACCTGATTTAATCTTGCTCTGAATAGCAGCCAGGCCAGCAGCCGAAAGCCCTGAGGCTGGGGAGCAGCATTTGAATCTCAGACCCCAAGCACTAGCTGGACATATCTAGGCAGGGGTGGAGAGCACTCTCAGAAGTCAAGAAACTGGCTGGGAAAATGCCCAGAAAAGGGGAAAAAAATAAGACCATAGAAGGTTATTTTCTTGGTGACCAAATGATTCCAACCTTCCCTCTCTGACAGGAAGAAAACTTCTTAACATCAGGTAAAGACATAAGAGTCAAGGCCTCTGTATCCCAAACATCTGAAATAGATATCCAATGGGCTCAGG
>CM053770.1:352673079-352701313 GCA_028658325.1 Potorous gilbertii | reverse complement strand
CAAGAAAAGCATGAAAAACAGGTCAATACCTTAATAAAGGAGACCCAAAAAAATGCTGAAGAAAATAACACCTTGGAAAATAGGCTAACTCAATTGGCAAAAGAGGTTCAAAAAGCCAATGAGGAGAAGAAATATAGCTTTGTATTAAAATGATCAATCATGATTTTAGAAGATCAGTAATTAAACATACTAACCATTAAACAGGGGTAACACACTCAGGGTGCAAAATAAAATGTATATCTGTCTGTCTATCAATCCATTTATCTATGAAATCTTTATATATATAAATGAAAAGATAGAGGATTTTTTTCTAGTGTAAAAGAAGCATTTCACTATGGAAGGGATCTGAGGCTTAAAATGATCAACTGTGCTAATAAAAGGGCAGCAAACACAATATAATATGCTCCAGGGCATATTGCTATAGATAGATAGATAGATAGATAGATAGATAGATAGATAGATGGATAGATGGATGGATGGATGAATGGATGGATGGATGGACGGAGTGAGGGACATTATACATATATGTATACAGTCATTGAGGTATTTGTTTTGCTTTATTATGTATATTTGTTACAAGAAATTTGCTCCTTTTTTAATGGAGAAGAGGGTATGGAGAAAGAGAAAATATATTTCTGTTATTTTTTTTTAAATGAGGAAGCTACAGATATGAAATGTCACATTAATTTTCAGATGAGGTCACTGTATTTTTCCTTTTTTGCTTGCTCTTTTTTTACTTTGTGACAAGAGAATTCTCATGGAAAGGGAAGAATCTGTTAATGCTTATAATAGAAAAAGAAAACACAACAATTAAACTGTAAGTGTAAAAAAAAGCAATCTATGACATGGGACATATTACATTTTCTTTGCTACCCTTTTGTAATGTAATTGAACAATTCAAGCCTTATACCCTTTCCACAATGGGAATGCTTCTTTTATACAAGAAAGAATTTCTTTTCATTTCAGTATCTCCATCTTTTCACGCCTTCCACCAAACAACTTTGTTGGTCTCAGTTGGGCACATTATTACATTCAGATTTATTCTGCATACATTTTTGTGCACACACAGACACACATACACACACGTGCACGCACAGTCTCCTTGAAGGGAAGACAAAATCCTTGAAGGCAACGATGCCTTCATTTTTGTCTTTGCTTACCCAGTGCTTATTATAGAGTCAGATACATAGTAGATGCTTAATAATGCTTGTTGTTTAATTGCTTATGTGCCCTGATTTGACAAAAATAAAAGTAAAATAAATTGGTACCATTACCTAACTCAAATAGAAGCAAACAAAAACTAATTTATAGGCAGAAAAACAAATATTTTATTAGATCTAATTTGCCTACTTATTTCTCTTTGCCAAAGAATCCCCCAAAGAAAAACAAATATTTTATTAGATCTAATTTGCCTATTTATTTCTCTTTGCCAAAGAATCCCTTCAACCAGGATATTTCATCTCTGACTCCAGGCAATTTCACTGACTGACTCCTATATCTAGAACAAACTTTCCTCTTATCTCTACCTTATGGCTTGCTTGACTTCCTTCAAGCTCCAGCTAAAATCTTACCTTCTAAATGATGCCTTTGCCTTTCTTCGATAGCTTACCTCCAGTTTATCTTGTATATGGCTTGATTGTGCAAAACTCTGCATATTGTCTTCACCATTAGACTATGAGCTCCTTGAGAGCATGGACTGTCTTTTTTCTTTCTTTTATAGCCCTAAGACTTAGGATAGTGTCTAGCACATAATAGGTAGTTGATACATGCTTATTGAATAGATGACTGATTCTAGTGACTGATTAGGTTTCAGGCTCTCTAAACTGCATCCTATAAGTACTCAGGCACAGTGGCATCCAAATGTTTTTTGATAGCACATTTTCTCATATGTAAATTACACATTTGTACTACTATACTAATAATAAACCACATTATAAAAGCTACACAAAAAGTTAAAAAGGTGAAATAAAGTTGAAATAGTATTTGAACCTAGTATGAAGAAAAAGTCAATAGAGTTTATTGAGTAGAGGAGTAACATGAGCAAACATGCACTTTAGGAAAATAAATCACCAAGGCAGGTGTATGAAATATGGATTAGAAAGGGGAGTGATATAAGGGAGGGAGATCATTTAGGTTATTGCAGTAGTCAGAGAAAGAGGTGATGAATGTTAGATGGAGTGGCAGTTGTGTGAAGAGATAAGGGGATAGATGCAAGAGATGTGAAGGTAGAAGCAACTAAATTTGGCACTTGATAGGATATGTGCAGTGAGAGAAAGTGAAGAGTCTAAGATGAAAGTGAGGTCCTGAATCTAGGAAACTAGAAGGATGATGGCACCTTTGGGAGTAGGTTAAGTGGGAAAGAGGGATGAATCAAATGACTCACTTTCTCACATCCAAAATGAAAAATGGGAAGAAGGTTGATTCTTATTAACCTGTCACTGTCTTGGAAACAAGAGCACACTTTCTGAAGGGTTCCTGCCCCAGCCATGAAAAGATCTAGGGAGCAAAAGGTAGGTGTGCTTTGAATAGGGGGATATCATATAATTTTCCCAATGGCTTCTATACTGAAGGAGAAGGAGAAGGGAGGGAGTATTAAGAGACAGGAGGAGAAAACTGGTGGCAGAAAAACTCTAGAATTAGATATGGCAAAGAGAGAGAGAGGACCCATTTTCCTACCCTCCAATGGGTTAATCACATTCTTTGGAGGGTCATGCTATAGTTTCCATGTTATATACCATTGCTTTAGAGAAAATTCATGCATATCGGTTATCATTGTCTTGTATTGACATTGACATGCTTGTAAATGACCGCTTTTTTCTACCCATTCCACTTGAATTCCCAAATACTCCCTCGAGCTGCAAGGAAAGAATACTTTTAGATTAAGGGAATAAAAAGGGGAAGGCAAGGAAAATGAAGAATGGTGAAAGAAAGAATAAAGGGAGTCATTCAGGTGACATAAGTCCCCTGTTCTTATTCATGGTTCTTTCCTATGTCAATTGCCCTATGAAGAAAGATAATACAGGATGCTCTTCTGATCTGCAAATTCAAAATTCGTTAATTCAAATAGTTCCCATTATTGATGGTGTTCTTCCAAGTTTACCTCTTCCTCTTTCTGCCTTCTATTGCTGGTATGGCACCGTGGCTGTGGTTTGCAGAAATCCCTGCTCCTGCTCCTCACCCTTCTTATTAAAAGGGAAATTAGCAGTTGCAAAGAAATCTGATGAGACCATTCACTTCTAGCTGGAGGTTTAGTCTATAAATAGTCAGATATGAAAGAGTATCTAAAAGTGGGGAGCTTTAGAGAAACGTAAATACTCATGGATTCATCTATAAACAAAGATTTTGCTTTAGAGTTTATCTCCAAGGGATAGTGAGGGAATTGTCTGCTCTTCCCAGAATAACTTAAAAACCATAGATTAGCATAGAGATCTGTGGTCCTTCTAAGTTATAAAATGTTAGCCACTATAAAATCAGGGCTTGAACAACATGCCCATTTTACAGATAAGAAAGTTGAGACAACTAAATGACATAGTCAAGATTACCTAGTCATAGGTTTTAGAGGTGGAAGAGGCTACTGGTCTCACCTAATATAACGCCTTCATTTTACTGATCATTCAATCAGCATTTACTAAGTGCCTAGAATGTGCTAGAGACCAGGGATACAAAGACAAAAAGAAATAGTCACTGCTTTCAAAGTGTAGGGCATACTATGTAAAAATATAGGACCCTAGATTTAGAAAAGGTCATCATAGGTTTTTTAGCATAGGTCCCTCATTTTACAGTTGTTGAAAGTGAAACCTTGGGAGGTTAAGTGACTTGTTGATTTAATACTGACTCAGAAAGTTTCAGAATACAGATAGTCTAATATAAGGAAACATGGAACTCTGGAGAAGACAGTAAAGCAAACCAGATTTATTGACAGGAGATACTCATGAAACAAAAGGCAGTCAGGCACAATGATTGAAACAGATCTGCTGGGGCTCCTGGGTACAGTTGAGTGCCCCTTTGGAACTCTGGTAGGAATTGGGCACCCATCCTCTCCCCAACAATAAAGCCTGGTTTGTTTGTTTTTTTCTAGGCTTCTTATCTTTGCCTAGTAGGACCAAGCATTGGAGGCAGGCAATGAGGAACCTGGACTTGGGAACTGATGTTCATTTGTGCTAGTAAGGAGAAGTAAAATTCTTGGGGAATTGGAGGCTAGTTGTCAGTCAAACATACCATCATCAAGAAAAGGGAGGTGGATTGTCAATACAGGTCTTACTCTGACAGAGTGACTGAACTTCTCTCCCAGAATTTTTTGAGCTTCTCCTTTTATTTTTAGTGGGTTGGGAAGGTTACCATATTCCTAATATTTGTCCTAGTTCAAATAGGTGTCAAAGGTAGAATTTGGATCCAGGACTTCTGACCTCAGATTCAGTGCCCTTTCCACTGCACCATTTATGTGCAAAATATATAGAAGATAATTGGAGGTCTATAAGAATCAGAAAAAATATCTTCATGATGAAAGAATATCTTGAGCTGAGATATAAAGGAAACTAGTGATACTAAGAACTAGAATGAGGAGGTAATGAATTATAGGAATGTGGAACAGCCTGGAGAAAAGACCCAGAGACAGTCCTTTGATAGAGTATTATATAAGGAGAAACAGTAAAACCCTAATTAGACTGGAGGGGAAAACGTATGAAAGGAAGTAGATGGGGATAAAGCAGTAAAGGTAGGTTGAGGAGAGGCTGCAAAAAGCATAAGAGATGAGTTTGAACCCATGAGAAATTTGAGGCCCAAGAACCTCAGATTCAAAATCCAGTGTACTCAAACCCTGGTGTCCTGATTCCTAAGGCCAGGGCTGCCTCTACTGTCCCGTGTTGCTTTCCTTCATATTAGAGAGGAAACGTGGGAAGGCTCAGTAATAGGATGTGTCAGCTTGGATGTCAGAAAGACAAAGAAGGAGGAGCCTCATGCTCATTTGCATACCTTACTGAGTGAATTCCTATTTTCTAGAAGGCAGGCTTTTGTTAGCTGTTGAAAGAATGGCAGAAGCAGCTGGCAGTGTTTTGACATTTTGGATAGCAAATGTAATCTTCTGAATTTAGCTTTCCATCAACTGAACCAATCATTCAGGAGGAAATAAAAAGCAAAACTGTGAATGTAAAAGGATTCTTAAAACCAATTTGGGAAAGGTGGACAAGGGTCTTGATCATTCAGTCTTGATTTGTCACAAAGGGAATGAAAACAAGAGCATTTCTGAGGAATATCGCTGAGCAGAGAAACTATAACAGGCCCCTCAAAAAAGTGTTCTAAGGTATCTTTATAACAATTCCAACTATTAACACAGTATCTTATTAGAAGCCATTGTATTTTGCTTGTTGTTTCAAGTAGAATTAAAAACAAAAATTGGTCGTTTTTCAATTGATCGCCCATCCATCCATTCCCTAGAAGTAAATGATAGTAGAAACAGGATAGTCTATCTCCAAAGCATATTTCCCCCATAATTTAAATAGTTTTCATGTCAGAGCTACTAAGTAGGATGGAAGAGGCACTGAGTCATTATGCCCTCTCCTTTGATCTCCAACTCATCCACTACTACAATACTGATCAAGAACATACCTTTCCTTCCTCCTACTGTGGTCACCGGACTTCTTGGGTCCCAGATTCTTTTGCAAGAAGATTAGGAAAAGCTCCATCTTTAACAATAGTTTCCTATGAACCTTTCTGAGGACTGTTACCACTCCACAAGAATTTAAACTATCCTGGGGTTTAAGTGCCCAAATGCATAGTTTCAAAATTATTAAAATATACCAACAAAGGGACAAAATGTTTAAGACACTCAAATATTTAGTGAATGAATGAGCGAATGAGTGAAAGTATGAGCAAAAAATAATAGAATCTCATGGGTTTACAGTAATCCCTTTTCCATAATTGCTAGATAGAGGAATATGTGGCATCAAAGATGACTGGAACATTTAAAAGTTCTCTCCAAAATATAAAGTGCCCTCCATAAGAAACGGAAAGGGAGAGAAACTCTTCCTGAAACTACTTATTCTACCAACAACATTGGGGCACTAAGAAGAAAGATTTATTTTCTTTAAATAATATTTGGAATAAGAGGCAGCCATGGAGTCAACAATGTTCAAGACAGCATCTGTGACACACACTGGAAGTATGACTTTGGAGAAGTCACTTAATTTCTCAATGGCTCAGGTAATTTTCTAAGCTAAATTGGCCATGCAGGTACTTGTTGGTACTTCTATTGCTGCTACTACTTCTACTCTTACTGCTACCACCACTACTACTGTTACTACTACTACTAGCTAACCTTTATATAATGCTTTAAAGTTTGCAAATCACTTTGCAAATATGACCTCATTTGATTTTTACAATAATTCTCTGAGGCAGAATTTATTATTAACCCATTTTATTGATGAAGAAACAGAGGCTGATATAGGACAAATGACTTGCCCAGGGTCACACAGTCAGTAAATGTCTGAGGCACTCTATCCACATTATCCACTACATGACCCATGCCACTTCTGATCTACTTTGGTAGAAGGGAATTGCTCAACAGATTTATATACTGATATAATCACAGATATGGTAAAAATGTTAATAAGGGGGAAAAAGGGAAAGCCTAGTCACTGGATGATATACCAATAAATTTGTACCAATAAATTATTATTATTTGTATTCATATCAAAACCTTATTAATAACAGAAAATTCTATTTTTATAATACTCAAAATGAAATTCCATTAAATGTCAGAAAGACTGCTAATTATGTAGTGAATTTCTATGAGTAGAACTGAAATTTGGCAAAGAACAGATTAAGACAGAGAGGAAAGAATGGTCAGTCAAGCTTTTACAATAGCTTACTCTGTGTCAGGCACTGTGTTGATGAAGGAGGTAGATACAAACAAGAAAAGAATATTGTCCCTGACCTCAAGGAACTTATATTCTAATGGGAAAATAGAACACCTACAAGAAAACTGAAAAGGAGGGATGGAGTATGGGGGTAAGAAAAAACTATCCAGAAGAAAAATAAAAGGACATAATTGACGTGGGCATTCTTCCTTAAATGGAGGGTTGGTGAGAAGGAGCCATTCAAACAAAGAGTGGGTGGATTCCAGGTCTGGAGTGAGACTTTAGAATGAAATGTTGGAGCTTAGAAAAGGAAGTAGGATAGCAACTAGTTGAAAAAGTATTATGAGAGAAGAGAAGAAATCATATCAAGATATCTCCACTGAAAACAGACACAAAAGATATTAGAACTTCTAAGAAACTTGACTGAAGGGCCACCAAGGAATAGAAATAGAAACAAAATTCTCATATGATCACACTGACACAGTATCTGCCATGCCTTTCTAAAATGGAAAGGAAGTTCTTACAAATGTTAGTACTCTTTTAGTTTGTTTCCTCAGGTTATAGTGGCATACAACTCCCAGCTGGCTGCTATGAGGGGAGAAAATGACTGCCTTCAGGATATATTATATTATTTCACAACCACCTCCTGCTCATACATTTGTTTGCATTAGGATTAGCCTGTCAGCTGCATGAAACAGTTGGATATGATGTATAACTGTAAAAAGACTAAATGTTTGCGGTACTTGGGGAGTAAAGTATGATTGTTTCTAGAAGATCTAAACTAGTCACTAAAGTTTGTAAGTCCCCTTGGAATGTTACACATAGTGAAATGTCTTTGGTCTTACCCATTGAGATGGTGGAAGGTCCTCTAGAATCATTGACAAAGAGCTGAAAGGGACTTCAGAGGTCTTCTGGTAATAGGACTACAGTATGTGTGTTTGTCCTTTGTTGCCAAAGACCATGCCATCAGAGGATTTATGACATGACTTGCACTTGACTTTGGGTTTTCTTTTGTTTTCTTGAGTGAGGTAGGACTTTGCAGGTCTCCAACCTCACTTCTCCTCCAGAGTCATCTGAATCCAGTCACCAGCTATTCATCAGGATGACTGGAAATGACCCAGGATGAGGTAATTGGGGTTAAGTGACTTGCCCAAGGTCACACAGCTAGTGAGTGTCATGTCAGGTCTTCCTGATTCCTGCACTGGTGCTCTATCCACTGTACCATCTAGCTGCCCCCAATAGGACTACAGATATAAAGATAAAAGAAACCTTGGAAGTCATTGAATCTATCCCATTCATATTATAGATGAGAAATCTGAGGTTCAGGGAAGTTAATTAACTTGCTCATAATCATATAGATAATAAATAACTGAACCAGAACTTGGACTCAGGTCTTCAGACTCCAAAGTCAGTGCTCTTTCTACTGTATCACTCTCTCATTTTACAGATGAAAAACTGAGGACAATGCAGGTGATGTGTCTTGATCAAGGTCACTCTAAACATCAGGGGTAGGATTTGGATCCATAATTCTCATTCTAGTATCAAAGTTCTTTTCATCACACTGATTCCCCATACCCCACTGATAGTGAGTCTTATCCTAGCATTTCAGCATTATGACATTGTAATCGACCATATTCTTGGGATCATAGATCTCAATCCACAAGTGGTCTCAAGGGTGATCCAGTCCTGATTTTAAACATGAGAAAACTAAGGCCCAGGGAAGTTACTAGATTTGCTCAAGATCACCCAGGCAGTAAGCACCAATCAATCAATTAATTGACCAATAAACATTTATTAAATTCCTACTATGTGCCAGGCACTGTGCTAAGCATTGGAGACACAAAAAGAGGCAAAAGAATGTTCCTGCCCTCAAGGAGATTACAATCCAGTGGTTCTGGAGTGGGGATAAAACATTCTTACAAATATATACAAAGCAAGCAATATATAGGATAAATAAGAAATAATTAACAGAGAAAAGGCACTGGAATTAAGAAAGATTGTGCAAGATTTCCTTTAAAAGATAGCATTTTAGTTGGAATTTAGAGGAAGCCAGAAGCATCAATAGTCAGACTGAGGAGAAAGAGATTTCTAAATCAAAAATATGAGGGTTCAAAGAATAGTTATGAAAAAAATATATGTCCCCAGCTCAATCCTTTGTACAGGTAGAGTGGGTACATACATTGTACATATTCTTAGACTTTTTATATATTGGTCAAATTTTTTTCCTTGTTTTTGTGACTAAAGTTTTACTTGTTTTGTAAGATAGTTCTCTGCAAGGGGGAAGGGGAGGGATACTGGCAAATTTTTGGTTACATAAAAAAGATAAAAATAAAAAATTTATTAGAGAAAATGTAACTAAAATATAAGGGAGTTTGACCAAGTAACCTCTAAGGTTTCTTTTAATTCTAAATCTATGATCCTATGATATGTAAAGATGGTCCTTCCAGGATTCCTTCCAGTCTCTTATTTAGTTGGTCACTGCTGTTGCTCCATTGATTCAGTTAAATCCAAGTATTCTTCACCCCATGGACCACACTATTTATGGTGTTTCCTGGCAAAGGATACCGTGGTGGTTTGCCATTTCCTCCTTCAGTTCATTTTACAGATGAGAAAACTGAGGTAAAAAGGGTTAAATAACTTGCCCAGTTTCACACAGTTTAGTACAGATTTGAACTCAGGTCTTCCTGACTCAAAGCCCAGCAATCTATCCATTGAGCCATCTAGCTGCCCAACTTAATTCGGTTACCATTTGACAAACTAAAGATTCAGAGAATTCGAGAGTTGGAAGATTATCTAGTGTAATTCAAGTCTGGAAGTTATTTGCATTAAGACATTTTAAGCATCTGCCTCTGCTTGAAAATCTCCAGTGATGGGGACCTCATCACCTTCCTACTTTTGGACAGCTCTCATTATTAAGAAGTATTTCCTGACATTAAAACTAAATTTGCCTTGTGACTTTACTCAAATCAACTATGTGCCAGGCATTGTGCTAAGCACTGGGGACATAAAGACTAAAAAGAAAGAGTCCCTGACCTCAAGGAGCTTATGATCTGATAGTGGAGATAATATTTAACTATGAGAGTAAACATAGAACATGTGAAAACTGAATTTATAGTAGTTTGAGAAGGGAAAATATTGAAGGTCTATATGAGAGAGAAAGGATAGATAAGGGAAGGTTTCATGTAGAAAATGGCACTTGGCTGAGTTTTAATTCACTTAATTAAAATTTATTTAATTTTAAAACACAAAAAATGGCATTCCATAGAGGTGAGAAGGGAGAATATTCTATAAATGGGGATAGCCAGTACAAAGGCCCAGAGATGGGAAATGCAGTTTCACAAGTGATGAAAAGCAAGTATGCTAATATAATCAGACTATAGAATGTGTGGGGGAGAATAATGAGTAAGAAGCCTGGAAAGGAAAGAAGGGACTAGGCTGAAAAGAAAGAAGCATTTACAGGTAAAAAGAAGTCACCAGGCTTAATTGAGTATGGGAGGGGATAACATGGTCAAATTTGTGATTTAGGAAAATAACCTTGGTGGATATGTGGAAGATGAGTTGGAACGAGGGAAGACATGAGAAAGGTAAACCAAATATGAACTTACCCAAACACAGCAGGTAACCTCATCCCTTAAAACAAACAAAAACCTAGAAATTATTGTAGAAGTTGGGTTCAGAGGGGCTGGTAGAATTATTTGTCTTTTAGGCAAATTGAATTGAATTAATGAGCAAGTGAAAAATTAAAAAAATTAAATTAAAAATTAAAAAAATACATCCTTGAAAAGTCAAAATGAAGAGATGAGAGTGGGGAAAAGAGAGAGTAATCTAGTTTTATTCCTTCTACACTTTTAAGTCTGGACTATCAAGAGCATAAAGGTGCATGACTTTGTGGACTGCCGAGAAAGACAATATTACAATAAACATTTATTAACCACCTTCTGTGTGCAAAGCACTATTTTATGCATTGGAAGGGATTTAAAGTTTAGCTATAGTATGCATGATGCCTGGCCTCATGGAGCTCATGATCTGTTAGAAGGATAAGGCACAAATATAGATAATTAAAACGCAAAATAAAATAATGATAATTAGCATTTATATAACACTTAAAGGTTTGTGAATCATTTTGCAAATAAAATCTAATTTTGTCCTTGTAAATATAGGAAGTAGATCCCCATTTTACAGATTAGAAAACTTGTTAAGTAACTTGTCCAGGGTCACACAGCAAGCATCTGAAGCCATATTTGAGCCCAGGTCTTCCTAAATCAAAGCCCAGCAGTTTATCCATTACCGCATGTAGTTGCCATTGGACACACACTAGAAAGCGCCAGATCATAATGCTGTTTGAGGTCTGAAGAGGAATTTTTATGAGGGAGAAGAGGAAGACCTCATGGATATGGTAACAATGATTTCAAATCTAAAGGATGGTAGGAATACAGTAACAAACAGAAGAATTTGCGATTTATCCTGGAGGCAATTTACAATGAGTCAATAGAGGGCTTTTATGTTTTCTTTCATTTTATTTTAAGCAGGGGAGTGATAGAAGTAGACCTGAGCCTTTGGAATATCTATTTAGCACCTCTGTGGAGGGTGGAATGGAGAAAGAATAAGGTGAACTCAAGAAGGCTTTACAGGAATAGTAAGGAAAGGGATTTCCTATTTCTGTCTCCACATCCAATTATCCATGGGGTCTTGCTACAGAAGCACATGGTCACATCCAGTGGAGCATAATCTAGCTAGAGAGCTGAGATGACCAGCTAACAGGAACTATGAGTCCAGAGCTTCGAGCTGGGATGCTGCTTGGGGAATGAACTATAGTCCTAGAGAATGAACTATAGTCTTTCCGATATGATATAATAGTACCTTCTGCCAGAATATTCATTATTCCCGAAGCTGGAGGCAGTGGTGACTACAGTAAAGCTGTGAACTGGTATCCTCTACTGTAATAACCATTAGTGGAATAAACTCCAAGATCTAGGTCAGCAGGAATTGTATGAAAACATCAGCGGTTCTACTGCCCTGAAATATCAGTGACATGAATTGTTTTCCTTTGTTCATGCCTTGGTCACTTATGTCTCATTCCATTGTCCCTCTCATGTGTGAACTCTATGTGACCTTTCTTCCTACTGCCACTATTCATTGGTGGGAGAATGCACTCTGAGTTTAGGAGGAAAATGTTATATTTAGACTATTCCAGAAAACCCCTTTGCTTTAGCCTTATTGTGTCAGGTGCGTGACTATTAGACAGTAAACCCATTAGTAAGAACTGTGATATATCGATTTAGGAATTTTATAGACTGGGCAGCAAGGCTGGATAGATTGCCAGGCCTGGAGTCCAGAAGACTCATCTTACTGAGCTCAGATTTGACCTCAGACCCTTACTAGCTGTGTGACCCTGGGCAAGTCACTTAACCCTGTTTGCTTCTATTTCCTCATCTGTAGAATGAACTGGAGAAAAAAATGGCAAACCACTGCAGTTTCTTTGCCAAGAAAATATCAAATAAGTTCATAATGAGTCTGACACAACTGAGAAACGATTGAATAACAAAGGTTTTATAAACTCACAGAGTACCTCAAATATGAAATAACTGAACTCTCGGGAACCCAACTTTAGAGTGAAAATTGGGGTGTAGTTCAGAAGAGATCATTTATAAGGAAAAACTTTTTTCTAATTAAAGTTATACCAAAATAGAATGGGATTTCTCAGGAGTCAGTGAGTTAATAATCGTTGAAAGTCCTCAAACAGAACCTTAATGATTATTTATCTAGGCTGTTGTAAAATGAATTCCTTACTCAGGTACGTGTTAGATCAGAGGACCTCTGAGATTCTAAGAGTCTATGATGCTGACTGAGGCCTTTCAATTCTTCAGTCATAGAAGAAGTGATAAATTATGTTCAATACCCTCTATTTACTAAGGCAGGAAGGCAGATTGATCCAGTTTAGAAAGAGTATTATCAGTTAAGATTGAAATAAACAAACAAAAAACCCAATCAATCCAATACACATTCTCCAAGAACGTTAGTTAATCAAGACACAGCAAGATAAGTATAAATAATGAATCCCTTTAAAAGGTGGCATGTGTTCAAAAAGTACTATTCGTAGGTTGTAATTATGTAAAATACGGTAGTTGGTTCCAGTTTGTTCCCATAGAAATTTAAATAATGCAGTCATTTCAGGAGATTCATTATTCACACTAATTGGCCCTTGGTTGAACATGAATTAACAATAGAATCAGCAGTGGAACTTTTATAAGTTTTGCATGTTACCATCCTTTTTACCTAATATAAATTTAATAACTATCCATATCTACAGGACTTAGATTAATTTTTAGCTCGTGTTCATCAAAATACTCTCACAAAATGAAATGGATGTTCCTTTGCAAAAACCCACCCATGCCTGCCCATCTGGAGGAACTCATCCATTTCCTCCCTGAAGTTCACATGGAAGGTTTATTTCTTTTAATAGTTATTGTTTTTCACTTGTCCAGTCATGGTCAACTCTTTGTGATCCCATGGACCATAGCATGCCAGGACCTTCTATCCTCCACTATCTCCCAAAGTCTGTTCAAGCTCATGTTCATGGCTTCCATAACACTAGCTATGCATCAAACCCTCTGTTATCTCCTTTCCCTTTTGCTTTCAATCTTTCCTAACATCAATGAGTCCTATTGTCTCATTATGTGGCCAAAGTATTTAAACTTCAGCTTCAGTATTTGATCTTCCAGTGAAAAATCTAAATCATTTTCTTTAATTATTAACTGAGTTGATCTTCATGCTGTCCAAGGGATTCTCAAAAGTCCTCTCCAGCACCACATTTCCAAAACACCAGTTCTGTGATGCTTAGCTTTCCTTATAGTCCAACTCTCACAGTCATACATTCCTAATGGAAAAACAGTAGATTTGACTACATGGACCTTTGTCAACAAGATGATGTCACTCCTTTGCAGCACGCTGTCCAGATTTACTACACCTTCCGTTCCAAGGAGCAGGTGTCTTTTAATTTCATGGTTGCAGTCACTATATGCAGTGATCTTTAACCCCAGGAATATAAAATGTGACACTGCTTCCATTTCTTCTCCATTTGCCAGGAAATGGTGGGATTAGTTGCCAAGATGTTAGCATTTTTTGTTTTGTTTTCATTTATATTAAACTTCAAAACAGATTTTACACTCTCCTTTTTCACTTTAACAAGAGGTTTCTTACATTCTTACATTCCAGGTTCCTATGCAATGTTGATGTTTACAACATTGGACCTTCATTCCATTACCAGGCTCATCAGCAGCTGAGCTTCCTCTCAGCCCAGTCACTTTGTTAATAAAGGAACTACCTATAGCTGTCCTCAATTCTTCTCCAGTAGTGTATTGGATACCTTCCAACCTGAGGGGCTCATCTTCTAATGTCATCTCTTTTATCACTTTATTGTCCATGAGGTTTTCTTGACAAAAATACTGGAATGGTTTTCCATTTCCATCTCCAATGGATCACTTTTTGTCAAAACTCTCTCCTATGACTTATTCCTCTTGAGTAACCCTGTGTGGAATGGCTCATAGTTTCTTTGAGCTACACGTGCCCCTCTGCCATGACAAGGCAGTGATCTGGGGGTGGCAAAGTATATGTACGTGAGTATTTATGTACACACACATATACATATGTGTGTATTTAGTGTGTATATATATCTATGCATTTACTGCTGAACAAACTTTATTATAGATTTTTCATTTTACTGGACAAGAAGCATTTCTTATTTTCTTGGTTTTTACTGTGTGGGTAGTCAAGAAACATTTGTGTGTGTGTGTGTGTGTGTGTGTGTGTGTGTGTGTGTGTGTGTGTTTAAGGATCTTACCCTAGGAGGCTGTGAAATGTTTGAGGACCTGAGGCAACCACTACAATGTCATGCACAAGTAAAAAAATCTGGAGAATCTCCCCAACTGTAGAGAATCCCTCTTCAACTTGGACTCCTACAATGACATTAATGTTTCAGGCCAACAGGAATCTGAAACATCATATATTAGATATGGAAAAGGATATTGTCAACCCAGAACTGATCCCCACTCTACCCACAGTGCTTTCAGGTTATCTTCTAACTAATTTCAAATTGTTTGAGCACATAGGAGAATCCACAAATTTTGCATGACTAACAAACTGCTAAAAAGTACTTATGCTTTGACATATCCTAATTTTGAGGAGCAGAACTTCTAAACAATACTACTGCATGATTTCTAAAGTATAAATTCACAAATTGTTTCTTCATAGGCATTAAAAAAGCACACATGTATGTGTGCATATGTGTGCATTGATTCAAACTTCAGATTTAACTGATGAAGAGAAATCTTGTTCTGGCAACTAGCTCTACTGATGCAGGTCATCTATAACTAATAGTCTTAAATTGGTAACAAAGCTAGTTAGATACCAGTTTTGCAGAATGCAAGGCAATCCTAACCACTAATCAAGCACTTACCACAGTACCTAGCATATAGCAGGCACACACATAGTAAATCTTTTTTGATTTGAGTTTACTTAAATCAGTGCTTCATATGCATTTGAAACACCTCAGAGAATGTAGTACCTGAATATGGGTATATTAATATTTTGGTATGGTTTAATAAAAATATGATTTACTCTTAGATAAGGTACTTGGAAAATCATTTCTGGTTTACATGGTTAGAAATTTTTTAATTTTTGTTTGTACTTATTTCTCTACTTATTTTGTTGATTTGTATAACTTCCAATGTCAGAACATATTGGAAGATCTGAGAAAAATTAAAAACATAGATCATTCACAATTGCTTTTGGTGTAGGGGAATTTAGTAAAGATTAAGGTATAAAAGGGAGACAAGGGAATAGAAAGTTAGATATTAGATTGTGATAGGCCAGCCTTGACACAGTCTGGTCTCATAACTCAGGCTTGAGATTGGAATGAAATGAAATACTCATAGTTCATTAACAATTAGCAAAAGGAAATTCTTTTATCCAACATGGTAATGACACTCAATAAAGATACAGCCCTGGTTCAGATAGACTTAATTCCCTTATTTCTATATGGAATCATGTATGATCATCAGGGAAAGGTGTGATAATAGAAATGCTACTGTTATATCCTCAAGTCTGAAGGTCACTGACCCTTCTTAGGTTGACCTCATTTTTGCTTTTTCATGTAACCAGGAAGTCATGTCAGTGGCTTGAAACCTAGCTTCCTGAGGTATTCAGGTTTTAGGGAAAGTAAAGCAAATCTCACCTATCCATGGGCAGATGAGGAGGACTTGGGGAAAGGGAAAGAAGTTTGTTAGATTTTGTTCCTACCACACACATAATGTTACAAACAACTGACAGGAAGTATTTCTATGAGGTGACTTAAAAAGGTAAAAAATTACAAAATATAAATTACAATTTGGTCTAATAGATACCAATATAATATGCTGGATTCTTAATGCATGCAACCACATACACATAGATATCTCTTCCTATCCTGTTCTCTAATTTTTCTCACTCAGTAAGTAATGCAACCCCAGCTTGCTAAACCATTCAAAATATCTGTATTGAGTTCCATGAGAAAAATCTGTCAAATGCCTGATTCATGATGATTGCTAATGTCTAGGTGAAGTGATTTTTCTCCTTCCTCAAACAGTGTTTGCTGTTTGAGATGGGCCCCTTTATCCTACAAAGAGCCCTGCCCCTCCTCATGCCCACATTCACCCAGTTCTGCCAACATAGGACAGCTATCAGTACTTACAAATTACATTTAAGTACCCAAATGGGACATCCATTTCCATTCTTTTAAGGTAAATAAGGAAAAGGTACACAGGATGGAAAACAGTAATTAGTTCAGGTTTTCATTTCCCTTTTGCTGATTCATCACAAAATAAACCAACTGTCTTCTGACATCTGTTGTACAGTCAAGAGAAGCAGGAAAAAAAATAACCTCAAAAGACGGCAGTTAGAAACCATGTCGCTGGTGAATGTCTCCATTATTTCTTCTTTCCTTACCATTTCCATAATCACCATGGCAATCCAGATTCCCATTAATTTGTTCTTATGTTACATGATTAGGCTTCTATCTAGCCTAGAACACATATATTGCATACATATGTTATTCACAATATGTTACATACATGACATATGTGCATCATGTACATTTAAATATATGCATGTTGTTTCCCCCAAGGAATTAGCTCCTTAACATAACTGGTGGGGCAGTGGATAGAGCACTGAACCAGGAGTTAGGAAGATCTCTGTTCAAATTGCACCTCACACACTTACTAATTGTGTGAAGTCATTTAACCTCTGTCTGCCTCAGTTTTCTCATTTGTAAAATGGGAATAATAAGACCACTTACCTCAAGGGATGTTGAGAAGATTGAAAGAGACATCTGTAAAGCTCTCTGCAGAAGAAGACACTTAAGACATGCTTCTTCCTTACTACTCCTTGAGAGCAAAAACTGTCTCTTTTTTCTGTTGCGATCCCCAAATCTTATCCCAGGACTTGGTACATAGTATGTGTTTAGGAAGTACTTTTGTATTTATTCATTTATAAGAGTTATATAGCATGAGAAGGCACAAGTGTATTGAGATTTGCATCACTGCAGAGAATACTCAACATAAATGAGATCACATTAAAGTAGCAAGATAGCTGAAAAAATGGTTTTTATTACTGTTTCATTTCTTGGCTATTGTCTGTGCTGAATTACTGGTCTTCTCTGCTCATATCTTTCTTCCTTTATTAGGACAGCTCTTTTTCATTCTATGATAATAGAAGCTAGCATTTATATAGCATTTTAAGGTTTGCAAAGCACTTTACAAATATTAACTCATTTGATCTTCATAACAACTCTTGGAGGTAGATTCTATTATAGCTAGTAAGTGACTGAGGCTGAGTCTTTCTGACAACAGACCCAATGCCTTATCCTCTTCACTTTCAACATCTAGTGCAGTACTGGGTGCATAGTAGATAATCTACAGCAATCTGTTAACTGATAGATTAAGTAATTGCAAGATCCAGCAATAGAAAAAGAAATAAAATAATAAAATCAATTAATATGGCAGGGGTTTGGGAATTGGAGAGTTTCTCAAGAAAGAAAGGCACCAAACAAAATAGATTAAGGAAAGATTGTAGGGGGATGGGGTGGAGAGGAAGGAATTATGTTTATATATTCCATGTAGAATATTTTGTCCTGATACACTGAAAATTATGTTTGTGTGTGTGTGTGTGTGTGTGTGATAGAGAGAGAGAAAGAGAGAGACAAGAACAGAGACAGAGAGAGACAGAGAGATCAGGGCTGATCAAGGAAATCCCTGATCAATATGGCTGTCTCTTGAACACACTTGATGAGATAACACCAAGTGATCCTTTGTAGGCAAGGATACTTTCTTGTCTTGCCCTTAGTTTTGCCACTCTGATAACTCTGAGACTTATGACTTTGCACAGCTCTGCCTCACTTAAATCCAATTCACTTACAAGTGAAGACATCACCCTCCTGATGTCAGTCTTCTTCAAGAACAAACATGAACAGCAATCATCTATTGTAGCCCATTGCTAAGAGGACACAAGAAACTCTTCTAGTCAATCTGATTGGTTCCAGTTGAACTAGAGTGACCTTCAAAATGAGTTGCAACTGAGAGTCCAGGGGTAGTGGGGAGAGGAACTGTAGGTTTCAAAAAATATTTTTTTGTAGACTGTAAGAGTGAGTTGTGAAATGGATCCACCTATTTTACCCTTTTCTATGTTCCCACCTCTTATCTTCCCTTTGAGACAATATAGAATGGCACAATTAAGGGGTAAGGACAGTCCTCTCCTAAACCTGGAAGCAGAAAAAAGCAAACAAAATTAAGAGATCCAGAAAAAAAGTATCAACTTTTTGGCTTCTCCTGCAAACTGGCATATTCTTTTACTGGCTCTTGGTGGAGAGGTACAAAAATATTCATCCTTCTATCACTCTTTGATGTGCTTATATTCAAATGATTAATAAGTATTTATTGACTGTTGTTCATTGGTTTTATCAAAACTACTATGTAATTGGCAATTTTTAACTCAGTTTCATTGTCTTATACTCATTGTTTGAGTCATGATAACTTATCCTAATGTTCTGTTTTGGTATTGGTTTTTGTACCTATGTTATCAATTTTAAATGAATCTTTATTTTTAACAGTTTATTGGTGTTTGGTTCCAACTACCAACAGAACTACCTCCATTATGGTATAATGGGAGATGTTCTAGATTTACTGTCTGAAGTCCTGGGTTTGAATGATGGGTCTGCTTCTTATGACTGATATGATAACTGGCTTTACTTAACCTTTATTTGTCTCAGTTTCCACTTTTGTAAAATGAAGGGGGTATACAAGATAATCTCTAAAATCTCTGCCATCCATAGCATCTATGAATTTATGACCCTGACCATCTTTTAGGACAAAGTTTTCCAATTTTTAAGCACTTTATTTGACTGACGATAAACTCTGTGAGGACAGAGGAAGGCAAAAGCAGACCAAAGCAATGACCAAAAGTGATTGAGTGTACAATTCTTACAAAATACATCCACTTTTTCTATGAAAACAAAATTTAAATCAAAGTTAATAAGAGTGAGAGCAGCAGAATAAATTTACTAATAACCGAAAGTGAATGCATTGCAGTGATTATTTAATATGCTACCAACAAATATAACCAGTGCATGTCAAATCATCATGTAGATGTATTTTAGTGTAAGATCATGAAACATATATTTTATGTTGTTATGTTATTTGCTGCTTTTAAAAGAGGAATCTACTATCTCAGTGAATCTATAAATCTATAAAATTAACTAATATGGCAAGGGACAGGGGGATTGGAGATATGAGAATATTGAGTAGAATATGAGCAGTTCTATGGAGTTGCTGAAACAAGAAGGGATCCAGGAACATAAACTCAACATTAATATTTGTGCGACTGCTAAAAGCATCACAATATCTTTCATGTCAATGTCATCCATTTACTCAGTATATTCTAATAAGCTAGTTTCTAAGAAACCATAACTTTTATTTTATTTAATACATTTAAATGTATTTTCTTAATTTTTTGATTCTCTAGGTTTTTTTAAGTGGAATATCCTTTGATAAAGAATATACAATTGGCATAAAGAGAAATTCACTGGATAGCTAAAACTACTTCAAATATAAGATAATAGAGAAAGTCTAAGCAGCAGAAATTTAGAAACAAAAAGTGAAAAGGTCAAACCCAGAAAATGTAATTCAATACTTTTATCATTTAGATTCACAAGTGCTGCTATTAATGAAAAAGGAAGACCAACATTTTTGGTTTATATAAATAACATACCACCTAGTAAAGTGAAATATCTTGCAAGTGATCATGCAAAATACATTATCATGACAAGAGAATTTTCCAGAGAAAATTATGTACTTTAAATAATGAGGGGAAACTTTCTTTTTTCTTATTTGTAACATCCAAAGCATTGCTGAATTGCATAAGGTGTAACAAGTCTATTCAATAGGACTATTGGTGCTTCCTGCAGGTATTGAAGTGCTTAAAATACTTTGTGAATGACACACAAAGCAGCTTCAAATAGTTGCATTTGCACATAACTCTAGTGGAAAAGAAGCTATCTGTGTGTTTTGAAACATTTTGTAATCAACTATTTAAGAAATTAAAATTTTCCTATTTTACATTGCAAGTGGCAGAGGCTTTTATGATTCCAATATGTATAATATCTTGTTGAAATCTTTACAAGAAAAAGATTTGTTACTCCTCAAATCTATTGATTGCAATGTCACTTCAGGAGGAATTTTCAATAAAAATAAGGATTTTTATATGACAATGTTAGGATATGGAAGCATTATATTGGATTCTTTATTGACAGGACTCAATTGAACAAAATGCAGGTCTACAAATGCCATAAAAGCAAGATCGTTTTGACAATTTGGACACATTGCATGCTTCACAGACAACCACTTGTTATTGAAAAATATGTTTAAGGATCTGCATACCATTTTAGAAGATGTTCCAATAGTAATCAAGTTTATTTTTTTAAAAAGCAGCTCATTAGAAGGGATGCTTTTTACAAAACCGCATAACAACATACAGGGTACTTCTTCTGTATTATTCTAAGAAATGCTGGGGCTTTTTTTACTAAAATACTTTGATAAGTCTTTGAAATCAATGAAGAAATTATCATTTTTCTTAGGGATCATGAAGCAAATTCAGTTTTATATAAAAATTCCCTCTTGAAATTTGCATATTTGTTGGAAATCTTGTTTAAAAATCTTAGTGATTTAAATAAAACAGTATTCTAAATAAATCATTGCTAGACTTTTCCTTTCTTTTTAAAATTTGTTTTCAGTTTTCAACATTCACTTCCACATAATTTTGAATTTAAAATTTTCTCCCCATCCTTCCTCTCTCCTCACTCTAGGAAAGCATATATTCTGATTACCTTTTCCTCTAATCTGCCCTCCCTTTTATCACCACACCTCCTCTTATCCACTTCTCTTCTATTTTCTGGTAGGGCAAGATAGATATCTATATCAATCTATATAGATTGCCTACATATATTATTTCCCATTTGCATGTAAAAACAATTTTTAACATTCATTTTTAAAACTGCAAGTTCCACATTCTCTCCCTTCCCCCCTCCCTACTCACCCTCATTGAGAAGGCAAAATTTGTTATAGGTTACACTTGTGTAGTCATGCAAAACACTTCCATAACAGTCATGTTGTGAAAGATTAACTATATTTCCATCTCTCCTGTCCCACTATCCATTTATTCTATTCTCTGCTTTGACTTGTCCCTCTACCAAAGAGTTTACTTCTGATTACTCCTTCCCCCAATATGCTGTCCCTTCTATTATCCCCTCCCTCTTATCCCCTTCTCACTTGCTTTCCTGTAGGGTAAGATATACTTTCATACCCAACTGAGTGTGTATATTATTCCCTGCTTAAACCAAATCCAATGACAGTAGGGCATTCCCTCTTCCCCTTCTCCCTCATCCATTGTAAAAGCTCTTTCTTGCCTCTTTTATGTAAGATGATATGCTACATTCTACCTCTCTCTTTCTCTTTTTCCTAGTACATTTCTCTCAAAACTTAATTTTCTTTTTTTAGATATCATCCCTTCAAATTCAGCTCACCCTTTGCCCCCTTTCTCTGTCTCTCTGTCTCTGTCTCTATCTGTCTCTCTCTCTCTCTCTCTCTCTCTCTCCCTATATATATATATATATATATATATATAAATACATACATACACATATACATATGTACATATATATACACATATATACGCCCACAAATATATATATTTCCTCCACCTATTCTAATACTGAGAAAGGTCTCATGATTTACAAATACCATCTTTCCATGTAGAAATGTAAACCACTCAACTTTAATAAGTCTCATGTGTGTTTTTTGTCCTGTTTACCTTTTCATGCTTCTCTCAATTCTTATATTTGAAAGTCAAATTTTCTATTCAGTTCTGGCCTTTTCAACAAAAATGCTTGGAAGTTCTCTATTTCATTGAAGTTTTATTTTTCCTCTGAAGTATTATACTCAGTTTTGCTGGGTAGGTGATTCTTGGTTTTGATCCTATTTCCTTTCATCAGTGGAATATCATATTCCAAGTCCTCAGATTCCACAGCATAGAAGCTTCTAAATCTTGTGCTATCCCATTTGTGTTTACACAATACTTTAATTGGTTCCTTCTGGCTACTTGTATTATTTTCTCCTTGAACTGGGAACTCTGGAATTTGGATACAATATACCTAGGAGTTTTCCTTTTAGGATCTCCTTCAGGAGGTTAGTGGATTCTTTCCAGTTCTATTTTACCCTCTGGTTCTAGAATATCAGGGCAGATTTTCTCGAAAAAAAACTTTTTTTTTTGGAAAATTTCTTGAAAAATGATTTTAGGCTCTTTTTTTAAATCATGACTTTCGCAAAGTCCTAAAATTTTAAAATCATCTTTCCTGAATCCAATTTCCAGGTCAATTGGTTTTTTTCAATGAGATACTTCACATTGTCTTTTATTTTTTTTTATTCTTTTGATTTTGTTTTATAATTTCTTGATTTCTCATAAAGTCATTAGATTCCATTTACTCTATTCTAATTTTTGAGAAATCATTTTCTTCATTGAGGTTTTGAGCATCTTTTTTTTCATTTGGCTCATTCTCTTTTTTAAGTCACTCTTCTCCTCGTTGACTTTTTGGACCTCTTTTGCTATTTGGGCTAGTCTAATTTTAAAGGTGTTATTTTCTTCCACATTTGGGAGGGGTTTCTTTAGCAAGTTGTTGACTTGATTTTCATGATTATCTTACTGCATAACTCTCATTTCCTCTAGTCTTGATTTTAAAAATTCTTTTTGAGTTCTTCCATAGTCTGAGACCAATTCACATTTTTCTTAGTGGGTTTGGATGAAGGAGCTTTGGCTTTCTTGTTTTCTTCTGGTTGTATGTTTTGGTCTTCCTCATTTCCAATGACGTAAGAAAACATCTCTTCATCGAGAAAATAAGAATCCATAGTCCATTTTTTTGCCTGCCAGTTACTTGACTTTTGAGCTCTTTGTTAAGTGGAGAGCTCCAGAAGGAGCCTCCATTTCACCAAAGGCTTCTGACACACTGGGGCAGAATCCAGGCTTGGGACTGGGGTTGGACTGGACCACGCTCCCCTCTCAGTCAGGTAAGGGACCCTTCCCACTGACCTTCAAAGATGTCTTTGGTGTTTGTAGGTTGAGAAGTCTGGAAATCACAGCAGCTGCCAGTGATTCAGTTTCCTAAGGCCAGCTCCATCTCCATCCACACCAGCATGGTCCATGCTATACTTTGCTCCATTCCTGGTCCAGTGCAATAGACCATTCCTGTTGACCTTCCAGATAGACTCTGCTTCAGTCCATCATTCTGTGACTCCTGCTCCTCCAGAATTTGTTTAGTCATTTTTACAGGATTTTTGAGGTGTTTAGGGGGAGAGCTCTAGTAGGTCCCTGCTTTTGCTGCGTCATCTTGACTCCACTCCTCTTTTCCTTTCTTTTTTGCAGAGGTGGGAGAGTATGACTATGGAACATTGCGTATACTCTCAGATTCAGTTGACACATCATATTTACTTTTTTCCCTTCTTTTTTATTCTTTGGTAGAAAACATAACTTTATAAGAAATGAATGGGAGAATCCTACATGTGGAAATGAAGGTAATGTCAAAATAAAAGAAAACAATAAAAATTTAAAATTTAAAAATGACTGATGCAAATTCATCTTCTCATCTGGAAAGATAAAAATGACTTTCAAGAATCTGTAACTGTAAATAATAAATTTATTAAAAATATTTTTCCAATGTTAGAAAAAACCTGCAAATGAACTATAAAGTTCTACATAGGAAATGGCAAACCACTCCATTATCTTTTCCAAGAAAACCATAAATGAGGTCACAAGGAGTTAGACATGACTGAACAACAAGAAAATAATTATTTGACCATTCTACAGAAGAAATGTACATCAAACTCCTTCAGTTCTAAATGGATGAACTTGTATGTGTTGATCTGCAGAAAGGTTCCACCCTGTCTTTCCACTACTCCTTCTGGTTGAATGAATCCAGGTCACAGATATATTCCACCCAGGACCTTTTCCTGTTAAATCAGCAGCAAAAAGGGAAAGGAGGAAGAGGGGTGTGTCTAGTGTGCCTGAATCCCTGTTTCAAACTGACTATGCTATCAATCATTTATGCTCTCACTAAGTGGTTTAATATTGATTGCCAGCTCAATGAGCTAGTGACAAAGAATTTCTATCCTACTTCATTGAATCAACATTAAGAAGTGCCAGGTGAAAGTCTGAGGATGTCATAGATGCCCTACTATGACAGAACTCCACAGCTTAATCAACAGAAATGTTTGACCTTATACAGCAGATCACTTTTACTGGATAACAATTAAGATGAGGTTACTTGTAGCTGGGATCTTAATGTCTCCAAATGTCCTGTAAGACTATAGTCCTATAATTTAGTCAATGCTTTGACAGACCTCCTCTTATACATTTGTCCAATTCTAATTTGTATTGCATTTTTCTATGTGCATGTTTAATTAAGTCTATTAGAAATGCTGTAGAGGAAACCTGGCAAAGTTGACATAGTCCTAGGCTTTGAGTCAGGAAGACATGGATTCACATCTGGTCTTCCACACATAGTGTGACTATGAGCAAGTTATTTAAACTCTGTTCTGCAGGCAACTACTTAGGATTTATATCCCTTCATTTTTGTGTTCTTATCCTAGAAGACATTTGCCCATGTCCTCCCATAGGTCTCTTATGGGCAGTTGACTTAATGTGCTAGGCATCTTCTAGATCTCTTGGCAATATATAATATCATTGCAAGATTCAGCTATTAATTGGTGTACCTTCATTACAAGTAGCTTCTCTTTGATGACATCCTTTAATACTTCTAACAGGGACCAATCTATGGTACATGGGTTCTGACTATATAAAGAGAGATGTGCACACTGGCTCATTGCTGAAGGATTTATACTCTGAAATGATGAAGCAAGCACTTGGTCCCTATTGACTTGTGTATTCAGATGGTAAAGCAATCTCCATATTGGTCCCTTGGTCTCTGTGACAGATGCAAGAAGAGGAGCTAAGCCAAAAAGGATCAACCATTCAGCATGAATGAATGAATAAGAAATGAATGAAAGAGTATCATTTATTAAATATTTACTCTGTATCAAGCAAGGTTCTAAGTGCAGAGGATGCAAACAGAAACAGAAAGGTAGTTTTTGTTCTCAAGGAGATAGCCCTCATAACAGGGAGTATAACACATACAAAAATTCAGACAGAAAGATGGAAAGTCTGCAAGTTCTATAGTTGCAGTGGACAGACAAGTGTCAAGGTCCTGGAGTCATGGGATCATCAAATGATCAGATGACAGTGTCAGAGGTCCTCAGGTTGTAAGGGCAGGGAATATGATAATGACTAGTAGTCCTCCATCTGATTAATCAGTGAGTCATTAAACATTTATTATGTACCTACTATATGCCAGGCACTGTGCTAAGTCCTGGGGACACAAAGTAAGGCAAAAAGCAGTCAGCACTTCATAAAGATTCTGGCCTTTCCAGGGTCTAGGGAAGAAAAGCTATCCATTCAAAAGACTTGAAAGGAGAAAGAATTTCCTATAAGCCTCTCTCTCTTTCCATGTGTCAGGCATGACAGAACTTTTCAAGCTTTTCCCTTAGAATTCTTTTGTTGTTTTTTGTGAGGTATGATTCCTTTCCCCCAACTTTTCCTGTAAGTATCTCTAAAGGCTTCTCACACATGTCTGTTGGGAGCATATGTTATGAAGGTGCATCTGAAAGAAGATCTCGAGCATCTGGTTGCAGAAATGCTTTGTTGTTTGAATTTCCCCCCACTCTGAAAAAGATAACCAAACAGCAATCCTGAAACAGGTGTTTTTTAATCATGACAACAACCTTATGAGTTCAAGAAGTTGGGGAGGGAGTGGGTCTAAGTCTTGATTACTTAACAGGAAATGATTTCTGAAACAACTTCTCCAAGGCATTGATCGCCAATGGGAATTGATGACCCTAAACCATTCTCTGGTTTGCTAGAAAACATGGACATTGGATGAACTGGTCAAACTGGAGAGAACTGACATAAGGGTTCAAAAAATATAGCAAGTTCAGCATGTCCACAATGTGTTCCATGTTTTAATGTTTTAAGGAATAGTCTCCTAGTTTTATTGTTTAGTATTTTAAGTATTTGATGATGCATGTTTATGAGCCTTTTGTGTTTTAAACATCTCTTATGGTAGGA
The DNA here is from genome assembly GCA_028658325.1 of Potorous gilbertii. NCBI lineage: Eukaryota > Metazoa > Chordata > Mammalia > Diprotodontia > Potoroidae > Potorous > Potorous gilbertii. Next base: position 352,674,707 of record CM053770.1, on the reverse strand, counting down.
GAAATAAATAACTGTGCCATATATGTACCTATGCACATTGATTTCTTTTCTAAAAGGGACCCAGTTAGTGCCTCTTGAAGAGGTAACATGAGCCATAATTGAGTTTTAAGGGATTTTTCCTAGGGTTTTGAGGTAGGAGCAAAATTATCCAGAAAGTCTGAGAAGGGCCCTATCTTTAGATGCCAGGTTCCAGGAGGACTGAATTTGTGTGTATCTGTGAATCCAAAACTAAGGGACCCTGAGAGGAAGAAGCTCTCCCAATACAAAACTTTTCACCTGTTTCTTGTGTACAGTTGTTGATTATAATATGCTGCAATCCATATTTATTATATACATCTTTCCATGACCCTTTCATTGATCTGAAACTTTAATTCTTGAAAGACCATGGAGCCTCTCTCATAATGTCTGAGGGCATCAGTACAAGAAATATGTTGTTGGGGCGGAGCCAAGATGGCGGAGTAGAAAGACTCACCTATGCTAGCTCTGAATCCACAGCTCATGGATTTCCTCTAAAAAGAACTCCCAACAAATTCTGAAACAGTGGAAGCCATGCAGCAACACAGTAAAGGACATTTCCGTTCCAGAGAGCCCTGAAAAACCGATCCCAAAGGTCCATCGCACACCGGAAGGGAGCAGAGCCCTCCCCTGCCCTGGCCACGTGACACTGAGAGGAACAGATCTGAGTAGGCTTCAGGGACGGAATCTCCACTGGCCGCGAAGGTCGTTCCACCCACAGACACACAGGTCAGTGAAAGAGATGGGCTGAGAGGAGAGCGGGGTGTCTCCGGGACTCAGGCCCACTCAGAAGGCAGCGGCAGAAGCAGCAGCAGAGGCAGCAGGTGGCCACAGGCTCCCAGAGCAGGCAGGAGTTCAGCAGGACCTCCATTACAAAAGGTCTTTGCATAAACCCCTTGAGGGAACTGAACCTGGGAGGCGACCCTGCCCCCACCTGAGCACCAGAAATTAAGCTCCCATTGAATAGCAGCCAGACCTGCTGCCAAAAGCCCTGAGGCTGGGGAGCAGCATTTGAATCTCAGACCCCAAGCACTAGCTGGGCAGACCTGCACCTGGGGTGGAGATGACTCTCAGAAGTCAAGTAACTAGCTGGGAAAATGCCTAGAAAAGGGGAAAAAAAAGACCATAGAAGGTTATTTTCTTGGGGAACAGATGATTGCTCCATTCCACTCTGACAAAGAAGAAAACTGCTTACCATCAGGTAAAGACATAGGAGTCAAGGTCTCTGTATCCCAAACATTTGAAATAGATATCCAATGGGTTCAGGCCATGAAAGAGCTCAAAGAGGATTTTGAAAACCAAGTTAGATAGGTGGAGGAAAAACTGGGGAAAAAAATGAGAGAGATGCAAGAAAAGCATGAAAAACGGGTCAATACCTTAATAAAGGAGGCCCAAAAAAATGCTGAAGAAAATAACACCTTGAAAAATAGGCTAACTCAATTGGCAAAAGAGGTTCAAAAAGCCAATGAGGAGAAGAATGCTTTCAAAAGCAGAATTAGCCAAGTGGAAAAAGAGGTGCAAAATCTCACTGAAGAAAATAGTTCTCTCAAAATTAGAATGGAACAGATGGAGGTTAATGACTTTCTGAGAAACCAAGAAATCACAAAACAAAA
>CM053770.1:352655734-352672579 GCA_028658325.1 Potorous gilbertii | reverse complement strand
GTAAGGGAAGGGAGGGATGAAAGAAGATAGGGCATATTGGTGATATGGGTAATTAGAATTCCCAGTGTAATGGGGAGTAGGGAGGGGACAAAATTTTGGAACCCAAAATCTTGTGAAAATGAATGTAAAAAGTTAAATAAATAAATTTATAAAAAAAAAAAGAAATATGTTGTTTAAAAAGATGGGCTTTTATTTCAAGGAAAAGCTTGGGGAATATTTTTTTAAAAGACTTTAGTTTTCCAAAAGAGTTCCAATTCCTTTCTTTCCTCTTCTTGAATTCTGCCCCTAGTTCTCTATCTCACCTGATCAAGATATATGTCTTGATGGACCAGCATCCAACTGGACATTATATGGATATTTTTCATTCATTTTTCTTCCCCACATAGATAGTTAAATTATTTTGGGTGATATTGATCTCATTTAGGAAGCTATCTAATATTCCCACTGACACATTTACTTTCTTTCAAAGTCATAGAATCACAGATTTAGAGTTAAAAGAGTTGGTTAGACAGATAAGTAGATAGAATATTGGACCTGAGATCGGGAAAGCCTGAGTTGGAATCTGGCTTCAGATACTTACTAGCTGTGTGACCTTGGGCAAGTCCTTTAATTTGTCTATCTCAATTTCCTTGGCTATAAAATAAGAATAACAATACCTCCCAGAACTAGGTGAGGGTGATAAAATTTGGAAAGTAGTTAGCACAGAGTTTTGCATATAGTAAGTACATAGAATAGTATAGAATATTAATAAATATTTGTTTAAAAAAGAAAAACCTCCTTTTACAAGTGAGTGAATTGAAAAGTGGACAAGTTAAATGACTTGTTGAATGGCACACATATGGTAGATGACAGTTCCAGACTCTGAATCCAGGTTTACAGACTCCACATTCATTATTTTTCACATTCATGTTGACAGTTACATAATTGATTAGCAGGTGCAGAGAATTGCTATGTTTATTGTTTATTAACCATGAGAAAGCATTTGATTTGCTAGAGATACTTTAAAAACTCTCTTCAAAAAAATATTTCTCCTTTGCATATATTTAAAACATATAAGATTCTTTGAAAAAATGTAACAGCAGGTGTACTTTGTATAGTTTTTTTCTGATCATGAATATAAAGCAAGACAGAAAATATGAAAATTATTGTTTGTCCATCATTTTCAAAGAAGACTAGTGACATCATGGGGTGATGTCTTGACTTGCATGTAAACTGGATTTGAGTGAGGCAGAATTGCACAGTCTTCAAAGTTATCAAAGTCCAGTGGCAAAACAAAAGATGACTGATAATGGCCCAGGATGCAGTGGATGACCTTGATATCTGACCAAGCTCTCAGCATTCCACAGACCCTACCTCAGCCACTGTCATCACTACTGGGAAAAATTGTTCTCATTTGCCCATTCTGGAAGTTTTTACATGCTTGTAGTAGGCATCCTCCTACTACATTGAAGGGTTTGAGGCCCATCAGTTACATTCAACTTGGTTTGACCTGTCTGTCAAGGCAGTTTTACTATGGTGTGGCCATTACACATACTACAGCTTCTTGGAGCCCCAGAGGAGTGGGAGTTGGATGACAGGTGGACACCAAAGGTAGATGAGCAGCCCTGGGAAGGATTCAGCAAGCCCTCACAACAGAGGTGTTAGTCCTCCCTGAATGCCTCATACACTCCCAAACATGAAAATACAAGCTCACCAAAAGCATTGACAACAGTTATGGAGGACATCTAGCACAGAGTTCACGTAGAAGAAGGGTTACTTGTATATGATGAGATCCTCCTTAAATTCCTACTTGTGGACTACATCCTGTTAATTGTATCATGTCCCAGAACATTGCAGAACATCCTAAATGAGTGGATGTTTAATAATGAATGAATGAACGGGCAGTTCTTTGTAAGTCACAGCCTTGTTTAGGCCAACAAATGCTTCAAAACAACTATGAAAAGAACCCTACTGAATGAATTCATTAATAATTACCACTTCTTTGACATTAGCCAAAGTCTAGCATTTAGCCAAAATATATATGAATAGCCAAGTAGCTTGCCAAATAAATAGATATAATCTTTATTTACAGTGAAGCAACGCCCCCCTTTTTATTGATCTAACCTTCCTGAGCAGGCTTCTTTCTAGCCTTCACCTGAGTTAAGCAAGCTATTGAATAATTTTACTCTAAGGAGCTGAGGCTGCCTTACAAAACAATTACCTCCATAATCTTCCCAAATCCAGTGAGGTAGGTAGGGATACATTTGTTTAGAAAAAAAGGAAATAATATAAAATGGGTATTTAGTTGGAGTTTTATCTGATAAGGTAGCCTTAGGTTATACATTTCATTCTGCCCTGAGGCTGGAAAAATGCTGCTCCTAGACAATACTTAGAAAGAAAATAAAAGGATTTAAGAGATTTTCATGAAAAATACCCTGTTTCCATTTATCTAAAGTTCAAATATTGGAATGATTAACTGAAAAGCTGCAGTTGACTAAAGCTCTCATGGGTATATTTAGGCCAGCAGATGATTTTATGGAAATCAGAATTCAAACTATTTAGGTCCTTGTTTATTAGTCTCAACATTTTAAATTACAGCTGGAGGAAGACAGGCATATTTTAGCTAGCCAGCCCTGAAAACCTTTCTTGACAGGCATCCTTGCCAGCAGGAGGGGAAATCGTTGCCTAGCAGTGAGATTATCCAAGAGCAGATCAACGCATAAAGGCAAGAAACACAGAAAGGCAAAGCTGCCAGGGTGCATTGAAAACCTCCTGCTGGAAGCAGCCTTATCAATTAAATGACTGTTTTTTTTTAAGGGGATCAATCCAGGTATAAGAAAAGATATTTTTGCCACTGCTTATGTAATTGACCAGGAAGCATGCTAAAGAAATGCATGTAATTGACCAAGAAGCAGGTGAACAAACAAGAGAGCAAGCAACATATTCTGTGACTATATAATAAGCCTTTATCTGCTCCACTGAAAAACAAAACTCTTTTTTTTAAAAAGGCATCTTGCCCCTTGGACTCACACGAATTTTGCACAGAGAAAGAAGTAACCATTTAAATTAGGGCATTTCACTTTTTTAAAAAATTAATGCACATTGTAAGTCAATCAACAAACATTTATTAAGCACCTAATGTGTGTCTTGGGGGTTTATATCCCAAGAGAGAGATGGTAAGTTCATTAATAAATGTATGCAAAATAAAACAAAGTCATTTTTGAAGGCTAGGGGATACCAGGAAAGGTTTTAAATAGAATGTGACCATTAAGTAGACTTTTGAAGGAAAATTTGAAATGAAAGTTTCTCTCCTGAAGAAACTTACCATTCATTCGGGAGAAACAGTACATACACGAAGTATATTGTGCTCAAAGAGGACCAAAATGATATCAGTATGCCAAGGTCAAGGTACAGTGTGTCTGACTGTGAATGATCAGACCAGTACTTGACACTCACTAGCAGTGTGACCTTGGGAAAGTCACTTAACCCCAATTGCCTCATCCTGGGTCATCTTCAGTCATCCTGATGAATATCTGGTCACTGGATTCAGATGGCTCTGGAGGACAAGTGAGGTTGGTGACCTGCACAGCCTTCTCTCACTCAAAACAAAGTCAAGTGCAAGTAGTGCCATCATTTCCCTGATGGCATGGTCTTCTTCAGCAACAAAGATGAATACACACACTCCAAATTTTCATATGGATGTGATCCCATTTCATTTCATGTGTCCAACCTGTGGTAGAGCTTTCTGAGCTTGTATTAAAAATACAGGATAGTTTCAAATGGGAGCACTACTGGCTGAATGAATAATAAAATATAATAAATTCCTCTTGGGGGGGGGGAGTCTAAGTGTCTTCTCCCTCCTCAAATTTTTTAAGAACTCTGTTCAGTTTTCTCCTTTCTCCAATACACCATGAATGATATTTATTTGTGGATATGTTACATTCCTATTAAGCCACGGTGTTTCCACATTAGATTCTAAGCTTGTTGAGTGCAAAAAGTCAAGAGGAACAGCAGCTCCTCCCTGCTCCTTGGCCATCACACCGCCATGGACAATTCAGAGGCAGGGCAGCTGACTCAAAAAAATCAATACATTTTTTCTCTCTGAATGTCCTTCTTGAATTTACTTCCCAGGCTGTGGAGAAGCAAATGGTTCATTGTTGTATGGGCTTCAAGTATCTCCTTTTGTTCCCATCTCAAGCTCAAACTACCATAGGGTTGATTTGGTCAGCTCTGACCAATAGCATTTTAATGTGAAATCAATTTGATTTTAATCATACTTTTTTCCAAAAAAAATGAATTAATAACTATTTATAATACTCCATCAAAAGTCATTGAATGATTAATTATTTATATGATTACTGAGGAGATGAAGACTAGACAATGACAACACTTTCAATTCCTCCCTTTTAACCACTCTCCACTGACTACCATCTGGCTACAAACATTAGCTTACCTCCTTTATCCTTAAAAAATTCATTTACTACTACATAAACATACCAATGCATGCATGAAGAAAACTATTAAGTACTAATTATGTGGCAAGTACTGGGGAAACATAAAAGAACAAGAGAACCCTTTAAAAGGTAACATTTTAATGGCAGAAAACAGCACCTTTTGGGGAGTTGTGACCAAGAAAGTATTTTGGTCTGAGAAATTCAAAACGTGGTGAATTCAGTTGGAGGTAAATAGGTAATTGCTTGACTTATTCTTTCTCAGAATGGTCATGTTAATTTCATTACTGTTCTTGGTTCAAAAGATGGAAAGAAGTGATAGGGAAGGGGAGAGGAAAATGGTACGTATGTGATGACATGGCAATAAGGTGGTCAAGGCATATTCTGGAGGATATGGAGATGCCTAGATATAGTGAGATTTCACCAATCAGGAACTCAGGGTTCTGGGAAGTGGAAGGTCAGAAGGTGGGGAAAAAAGATTAGGTGAAGGGAAAAGCCTAGTAGTAGCATAGTTGAAGGATGGCCACAATGCAATCTAGAATGCCTAGGCGTACCTAGAAATGGTGAAGTTTCTCCAAATGGTGAAGTAGGAGAGTGTGATAGCAACTGCACATGTTCAGACTTTTCCCCTCAGAACTCAGGTCTACTTGGCTACTCTGCTGGTCTCAGAATATTGAAGAGAAAAAGGACCTCCTTTACAGTCAAAAATCTTTAAATAAGAGTATTCTACATTCATGCCTTGTATTTCCTTACCCTGTACCCAATGTCTTATATAGCAAAATAATTTTCCCAAAGTGTATTAATTACCACTTCATTACCAAAATCTAATTTTTGTCGTCATTCTTCTTGACCTTTCTCTAGCTTTCTTGATACCACTGGCCACCTTCTCGTTTTAAATGCACAGGTAGGACCACAGAATCACTACGTGCTCTAATGGTCCCACTTCCTCCTTCAACAAACTCAAATCTAAGATCTATAAGGCCTCATCACCCTTGTTAAAAGAATCTATTCAGTGAGGAAGTGATATGATAGGACAAAGATGACCTAGATTAGAATGTGAGTCCTTCAAATGCACCTCATTACTCTTTAATCATCCATGTTTCAGAACTTGACCTTAAACATCAGGCAAAACAAGAAGCTACCGTCTGCCCTGTAACCAAGCAGTTACTCTGACCTCACCAAGTCCCACAATTCCTATCTCTTGCTCAGACATTGAAAATTAAATACACATTGCCAATGTAAAAGGTACGACAATGAACCGTCATGTGGCTCTACCCAGAATTCTCATGATTCTAAGATGAAATATTCCCTCCCTAGTCACCATTCTCTGCTTCTTCAGAATCATAAGAGTCAACTGCATCCTTCTCTTTAATCTATCACATGGCACCCTACTTTCCATAAGAGGCATCCTCAATTAACAAATGTTTTTTCATATTAGACCTATCTGTATAACACCTCTAAGAATTAATTTTTAGACACACACCCTGTCTTCGAGGTCTTTGTTTGCATGAAATTCATGTTTTAAAGTTATTGTACTTTTCATCTACTAAATTATTTTCTATTTTTGCAGTTTTGAATTCCAAATCTATCACTTAATCTCTACTTTATAGAGATTGTCCAGTATGTATTCTGTTTTCTATCTCATCTTTGTTTTTTAAATTCTTTATTTAGAGCTCTTGTTTCAGACCGAATTTTTATCATAATATCTTTTAATAAAAGTTATATTTATCTTTTAGATTCTAAGATTTCTTGATATTATTCCATGATCTCTAGGGAGTCTACACAATTCTCTTTATAAGGACTTTTTTTAGTTGTCCTTTATATTTGTTTAATGTACTATCTCCTCTCTGAATTTTCACTCTTTTTCTTTGGTCTTTATGAGTATTAGTTCAATCTTCTTGGGATCTATGCTTTAATTCACTACAGTGCTTAGCATAGTGTCTGGTACTTAGTAGATGCTTAGTAAATGTTTACTGACTGAATCTATCTTTTAATCTCTCTATTTCTCTGTTTTTCTGTTTCTCTCTCTGTTTCTCAAGTTGTATCTTTCTCTCCCAATGTATATGTAGAGAGAGAGACACTAATATATGCATGTGAAAAAAGATAATGAAATTAAATGGGGCTGCTTTAGCTTTCTCTATTACCCACATTCATATTTATATAGTGTCTACTACATGCCAGGCATGTGCTAAATGCTTTATGATTATTTTGTCATTTGATCCTCACAACTACCCTGGGAAACGTGTTACTATTACTATTTTACAGATGAGGAAGTTGAGGCAAACAAAAGCTAAGGCATTTTCTCAGAGTTATACAGATAGTAAAGCATCTAAAACAAGATTTGAACTCAGATTTTCCTGACTATATCAGTGTGCGATCTGGCATCCTCATAGAAATAACAAAAAGGGACATCCAATGGCAAGATGGCAGCAAAACTGGATATAATCTTTCGGAGGTCAGGGAAGATGGATATTTAATGAAATAGGTGACTTTCAAACATTCCTAATCAAAACATTTAAGTTGAATAAAAACTTGACCTCTGAAAACATTACTCAAAGGAAATATAAAAAGGTAAAAAAAGGAAACAGGAAAGAGAAAATATAAGATAAGGTTTATAATATTACATTATAAAATATAATATAAGGTTGAACTGCTAATATTTCTATATGGCAAGATAATATGTGTAATTCCTAAGAACTTTATTACCGTAAGAACAATTAGGAGTATATATAAATAAAAGGAGGGATATTAGGGGTCTTTAATGGGATGATATCCCAAAAAATAAAATATGACAAAAGGATAAGGAAGAAAATTGCACTGAAAGAAGGAGAGGAGGGAGATTGAATGGGATTTAATTAATTAATAATAATAATTAATAATTAATTATACCACATAAAAGAGGCATAAAAGAGCTATTATAATGAAGAGGGAAATGTAGGGGGCTGGCAGACAAATCTTAAACCTTACTCTCATCATAATTGTCTCAGAGAAAATAATACACACACTCAGTTGGATAAAGAAATATTCTTACCCTACAAGGAAGTAAAAAGGGATAAGTATAATAGAAGAGGGACTAATAAAAAGAGGGGGGAGAAGATGGTCATCAGAAGTAAAACACTTGTGAGTGGAAAAGGGTGAGGGGTAAGAGTGAAAGGGAGAAAAATAAGGGAAAATAATGTGGAGAGAGACACGCAACTAGTTGTCATAACTATAAATGTGAATGGGATGAACTCATCCATAAAATGGAAGCAGATAGCATAATGGACTAATAACAAGAATCCTGCAATATGTTGTTTACAAGAAATACATCCAAAGCAGAGAGGTATGCATAGGTTTTAGGTAAGTGTCTGGAGCAGAATTTACTATGTTTCAGCTGAAGTAAAGAAAAAGTGGGAAGCAATCATAATCTCAGACAAAGCAAAATCAAAAATAGATCTAATTAAAAGATGTAAGGAAGGAAACTATATCTCGCTGAAAGATACAATAGAAAATGAAGTCATATGAATATTAAATATATGTGTACCAGATTGTATAGCATCTAAATTTTTGAAGAAGTTGAATGAATTACAGAAGGAAATAGATAATAATACTTTACCAGTAAGGGACCATAACTTTACCCTCTAGAAGGAAATAAATCTAACCAAAAAATAAACAAGAAAGAAGTTAAGGAAGTAAATAAAATTCTAAAAAAGTTGAACATGATAGCTCTTTGGAGAAAACTAAATGGGAATAGAAAAAAAATATACCTATTTCTCAGTGGTATATGGCACCTACACAAAAACTGATCGTGTCTTAAGACAGGAAAATCCTCACAACCAATTGCAGAACAGTAGAAAAAAGGAAATGTGTCCCTTTCAGATCATAATACGACAAAATTACATTCAGTTATGAACAATGGAAAGAGATACTAAAATTTAATCGGAATTAAATAACCTAATCCCAAAAACAAGTGGGTCAAAGATCAAAACACAGAAACAATTAACAATTTCATTAAAGAAAATAACAACCAGACAACATAACAAAATTTATGGGATGCAGTCAAAGCAATATTTAGAGGAAATTTTATATCTCTAATTGCTTACAGCAATGAAATACAGAAAAGGCAGATTGAGCATGCAACTAAAAAAAAAAAACTAGGAAAAGAACAAATTAAAAATGCCCAATTAAGCCTCAAATTAAAAATCTTAAAATTCAAAGGAGAGATTAAAAAATTGAAAGTAAGAAAAGCATTGAACTAATAAATAAAACTAGAAGCTGTTTTTATGGGAAAAACAATAAAATAGAAAAACCCATTGATTAATTTGATTTTTTAAAAGAAAAGTAGAAAAATAAATTACTAGTATCAAAAATGAAAGAGGTGAATTCACTACATATGAAGAGGAAATTGAGACAATTTTTAGGAGTTATTTTGCTCAGTTATATGCAAATAAATTTGACAATCTGAGTGAAATGGACGAATATCTACAAAAATATAAATTATCCAGACTAATTTAGGAAGAAATAAAATACTTACATAACTCAATCTGAAAAAATTTTGAATGAGCCATCAATGAACTCCCTAAGAAAAAATCTTCAGGATCAAATGGATTTATAAGTGAATTTTACAAAACATTTAAAGAATAATTTCTAATACTACACAATATATTTGGGAAAATAAGCAAAAGAGTCCTACCAACTTATTTTTATGGTACAAATATGGTGCTGATACCTAAGCCAAGAAGAGCCAAAACAGAGAAAGAAAATTATGGAACAATTTCTCTAATGAATATTGATGCAAAAACTTTAAATAAAACACTGACAAAGAAATTACAGCAGCATATCACAAGAACTATACACTATGACCAGGTGGGATTTATATGAGAAATACAGGGCTGCTTCATTTTTAGGAAAACTATCAGAATGATTGACCATATTACTAAACAACCAAGAGAAATAATATAATTATCTCAATAGATTCAGAAAAGGCATTTGACAAAATGCAGCACCCATTGCTATTTTAAAAAACACTAGCAAGCATAGGAATAAATAGAGCTTACCTTAAAATGGCAAGACATATTTATCTAAAACCATTAGCAATCCTTATCTGTAATGGGGTTAAGCTAGAAGTCTTCCTAATGCAATCAGGGATAAAGAAAAGGTGCACATTATCACCTCTATTATTTAATATTGTAATAGAAATGTAAGCTATAACAATAAGAGAAGAAAAATAAATTAAAACAGTTAAATAGGCGATGAGGAAACAAAATTATCACTCTTGGCAGATGATATGAAGATATACTTAGAAAATCCTAAAGAATCAGCTAAAAAACCTACTTGAAATTATAAAAATTTTAGCAAAGTTGCAGGATACAAAATAAATGTACATAAGTCATCAGCATTTCTATATGTTACCAACAAAGCACAGCAAGACATATGAAAAGAAATTCCACTTAAAATAATTGTAGTCAGTGTAAAATACTTCAGAGCCTATTGGCCAAGACAAACACAAGAACTATATGAATGTGATTATAAAATATTATTAACACAAAGAAAATCAGATCTAAACAATTGGAAAAAATATTAATTGCTCATGAGTAGGCCAAGGCAATATAATAAAAGTGATAGTTCTACCTAAATTGATCTATTTATTCAATGTCATACCAATCAAATTAACAAAAAATATTTTATTGACCTACTAAAATAATAACAAAATGCATCTTGAAGAACAAAAGCTCAAGGACGTAAAGCGAACCAATGGGAAAAATGCAAAAGAAGGTGGTCTAGTCATACTAGATCTCAAACTAAATTATAAAGTGGTAATTATCAAAATAATCTGTCACTGGCTAAGAAATAGAATGATGAATCAGTGGAAGATAACAGGTACCAACTATATTATAGTAAATGGCCTTAGTAATCTAACATATAATAAACCCAAAGATCAAACTTTTGGAACACAAAGTCATTATTTGACAAAAAATTGTTGAGTTGAGAAAACTAGAAAACAATATAGCAGAAACTAGGTACAGACCAATATCTCACAATGTATACCATATACAAAATTGGTACATGATTTAGACTTTAAGGGTGATACCACCCTTAGGCACCACCTCATACCTATCAGGTTGCCTACTGTGACAAAAAGAAAATGTTGGATGGTGGAAGGGATGTGGAAAAACTGGGACACTAATGCATTGTTGGTGAGTTTGTGAACTGATCCAACCATTCTGGAGAATATTTTGGAACTATGCCCAAAGGGCTATAAACCTTTTCATATCTTTTGATCCAGAAATACCACTTCTAGGTCTATATCCCAAAGACATCAATAAAAAAGTAAAATGACACACATATACAAAAATATTTATAGTAGCTCTTTTTGTGGTAGCTAAGAAATGGAAATTGAGGGGATGCTCAACAGTCAGGGAATGGATAAACAAGTTGTGGCATGATTGTGATGGAATATTAACATACTACAAAAAATGATAAGCAGGATGATTTCAGACAAACCTGGAAAGACTTACATGAACTGATGCATAATGATGTGAATAGAATCAGGAAACCACTGTACACAGTACCACCAATATTGTTAGATGAAGAACTGTGAATGACTTGGCTAATCTCAGCACTACAATTATCCAAGACAATCCCAAAGGACTAATGATGCAGCATACTATCTGCCTCCAGAGAAAGAATTGACATTTTTTGAACACAGGTTTAAGCATGCCATTTTTTACACTTTCTTTTATTTCTTTTCTTTTATTCAAGAATTCCCATACAAAATAACTAAAATGAAAATGTTATACATAATTGCACACATAAAACCTATATCTGATTTTTTACTCTCTCAGGGAATGGAGAGGAGAAGAGTGGGGGTAGGGATAGAATTTGAAACTCAAAACTTTAAATAAAAATGTTTAGGAAAAAGAACAAAATACACAAACATAATATTTGTATATATAATATGAATATATGTACATATACGTATATACATATACATGTATACATATGCCTTCAAACATATATACTTCTCTCCATTTTTTCCTTTCTTCCTATACTTTCCTTCCACCTTCTTAGTTAACTTTGTGCCAGTGGAACACAGACTCCCCCAAACCAATTGTACCTAGTCTCCTCATGTTAGGGGATTTGGGAGCCCAGTAGCCTCCATATATAGAATAAATTCCTTGAGGAAAGAGGTAACTTCGATGAATCTTCAGTAACTATTCCCATAGGCACAGATGTCTCAGTTTTTTTCACTGACTTCGTATTGTTCTGCCTACTGCTACCAGTTACCAAGTTACACTTCTATCCTCAGAAAAGTCAGGCCATGTCGGTGTCTTGTGGATCTTGTGAGGTGAGGAAAGTGTTCAGAATGAGTCACTGCCTTGAGAGAACTAGTCATTTACCCACACCACTGGACTCTAAAGCATAAGTCTGTGAAGTTGATTATGCTGTCAGCTTCTGGAGTGTGGTATAACTGAGCTAGGGCAAAAGATATTGAGTTATTCTAATTGTTTTAGCAGTCTAATATTAATTCATGAGACTTGCATCTTATACAGTGCTTCTCTCTTCTAATCTCATGGGTGTACATTTAGTTACTCTTTTCTAGTGCATAGTTTCAGAAAACTACCTCATCATCTTGACAGCCATATTCTGTTTTCATTTTAGCAAGAATTTCATGAATAAGATAATTTAGTTTCTTAAGCAGTAAGCTCAAACTATATTCACTGGACAAGGATCTATTATATTTTGAGTATATTTATTTCTGTACAATTCAATTCTTTTCTTTGAAGTTTTGTATAATTAGATAATTTTTGAAATTCAGATTCCTTGGTAAATATTATCATTTTCATTTTCTAGATTTAAAAAGTGATAAAGAAAATGGATGACATGTCAAAGATTTTTTAAAAATTAGGCTTTGCTCATAGAGGACAGCACCTTTTCTTACGTAGGCACGCCATGTTGAGTGGTCCTATTCCAGTGTCTCCCACGTCGCACAGTCAAATCAAAAGTGCTTGATAGAGACCTTGAGAGCATTATTGTATTGCTTCTTCTGTCCGTCATATGATCTCTTGCCCCATCTGTGTTCTCCATAAAATAGTCTTTTTGGCAAGCATACATTCTGCATTTGAACAACATGGCCAGTCCACTAGAGTTGCACTCTCTGAAGCATAGTTGGAATGCTTGGCAGTTCAGCTCAAGCAAGGACTTCAGTGTCTGATACCTTCCCCAGGTCATCCTTCCTAAGACAGTTCAAATGGAAGCAATTCAGTTTCCTGGCATGGCACTTGTAGACAGTCCATCTTTTACAGGCATACAACAATGAAGTCAGCACAACAGCTCTGTAGACCTTCAGTATGGTAGTCAGTCTAATGCCTCTTCTCTCCCAAACTTTTCTTCAGGGCCTCCCAAACACTGAGCTAGCTCTGACAAAGCATGTGTCAACCTCATTGTCAAAGTATACATCCTTGGAAAGTACACTACCAAGGTAAGTGAACTTATCCACAGCATTCAAAACTTCTCCATTTGTTGTAACCCATGGTTCCACATATGGATGGTGTGGTGGTGGCTGATAGACACCTGTGTTTTCTTGGTGTTAATTATTGGGCCAAAATTAGCACAGGCAGCAGAGAACTGATCCATATTTTGTGGCATCTGAGTTTCAGAGGCTGCACAATCAACCGCAAACAGAAAATCATGTACCAGCACTCCTTCCATTTTGGTCTTGGCTTACAGCCTTTTCAAATCCAAGAACTTACCATCAGTACAGTAGCTGACCTTGATGCCATGTTCATTCTCATTGAAAGCATTTGACAACATGGATCTTCAATAAATGCTACCTGAATATGTAAGATATGTGTCTCCTTTGGTTTTCACTCTCTAGTGGCAACAGAGAGTACAAGGATGGTGAAGTACTTTGAATCCATTTCATATGAAAACAAGTTGAAAGAACTAGAGATGATTAGCCTAGAAATGAAAAGTTTCAGATAAAACATCATAACTTTAAGTATTTTTAAAGTATTTAAGTATTTTTAAAGACTGTGACCGGAAAGGAGTTAGACTCATCCTTCTTTGCTCCAGAGGGAAATGGGTAGAGATACAAGAAGCTCGGTATCAAGAGGAAACTTCTTAATATAGAATTGTCCAAAAGTGAAATCAGTTGTCCCACTGGATTAAAGCAAAGGCTAGGTAACCATTTACCTGGGATCTTATAGTGGGGATTTCTTTAGGGGTAAATGGTGGAAGGACTATCCTATTGTTAAGCTATCTAGATTCACAGAAGAAACTCCATCTTTGACAAGTGATTGACCCACCTATGTACTGGGAAGTTCCTATATACCCAATAACTGGCTTAGTCAGCTACACACAGGCAAAGAATGCAAGGCTCTGCTTCTAATAACAAATTTAGTAAAAATCATGAAATCCCTATATTTAAGGTTAGTAAACTGTCTTAATCAAAATACTCTTATGAAAGGGGTGCAGTCCAGGCCACCCGATGACATCTTTAATGCTCTCCTTCCAGTCCATCTTTGTGGTTGCTTAATAACAATTAGACATAAGGGCAGAGACCTGGGCTCTCAATTGATGTGCACATCCCACAATATGCCTGAGCCACCACTTCTGTGCCCTTGGGATTTTAGGATTGAGGAGTCACATACTTGCTTGGCTCTGAATAAACTGCCTGATTTATAATCCTTTAAGTGATTACATTTCTCCTCAGTACCCATAATCTCCTCACAAAAGGTTAGACTAAATGACTGACTGGCTGACCAGTAACTACTCCAACTCTTATGTAACAGAAAGCAGCCCAACATACACAGGGGACCTCCTATCACAGGTTTTCAGATGTGCATTCATAAAAGGAAAGGCAACTTTTGAGGAGTTAACAATCACTTTAATCAAGCACATGTGTCAATCCTTTAACCAATTACTTATGTCATTCACCTAATTCAGGGGAGTCAACACCCTGAACCTCAAAGAAAATACAGAGAAATCAGAAGACAACAGACGTGCTTCCAAAATGTCTGACCATAATTCAATGGACAGATACAGCTGTCTGACCAGAGAGGGAAGCATGACATCTGGGTTCTCAAAGCTAGCGACTCTTTAGTGGCTTCCCAGAGTCCGCATCGGTCACTACAAACACTTCTAGTCAGTAAGCTCCAAATTAAAGCCTCAGACTCAGAGTATTTATACACTTTTTACAGTCAGAGGGCATAACCTTCTGACCCAGTGCCTCAATAGGAAAAACAAAAGATACTAGGGACCCTTCTGTGAAACAACTCCCCTCATCAAGCTTTCCACCATGGGCAGCCCCATCAATGGGTGTGAAAGATCCTCTTCGGTCACATTCAAACAGAGGCATTATACTGCTTGATTATACTAAAATAAAAACAGCAAAAGATCCTATTTTATTTACCATTACACCTTATCAATTCGTAATTCTGGGTTTCTTTGATAACTATCTATCAAGAGAACTTATTATTGTTCAGTCATGTCTGACTCTTTGTGATCCTATTTGGGGTTTTCTTGTGAGATTCTAGAATGATTTGCCATTTCCTTTTCCAGCTTATTTTGCAGCTGAGGAAATTGAGGCAACAGGGTTAAGCAACTTGCCCAGGGTCAAACAGCCAGTAGCAATCTGAAGCCAGATTTGAACTGAGGTCTATCTGACTCCAGGCCCAATGCTCTATCCACCGAGCCACTACTGGGAGAGAATTTAGTGTTAAATGCTGGAAAATTAACAGGAAATATCTCTCCACCCTCTGAAATTATCCCTCAAACACAGAAAAATAAAATATGCATGATCCAGGGGTTGACTTGGAAACCAAACTAAGGTTACCACACCCTCAGTCCAGTCCTCTGATTAACAGCACAATACTGCATCACTATAGTAATTAGGTGCATTGATAATCTGGCTATTGTTTACATCTTTCAAGACATTTTTACACCTTACAGGACCATACACATTTCATTTATCAATGTGCAAGTAAGGAGGAAACATTTAGAGAACTGAAAACTATATTTAAAGTTCAAAGTAATATATCTTGGTGGTACTTATTGCTTTGGAAATACATGAAGGATATATAATTCTGTCAGTATAGGCTATTTTGAGATGTAAAGAAATTATTTCCACTGATATAGAGTGTACCTATGATGCAGAAGGTAAGACCTAGGGAAGGTGTTGGAGACACAAAGAGGAACCCAGGCTCCAACCTATGTCTCCATGTTCCCAGCCAATTGAAGTTCCTTCCACTATGCCACTCTGCATCTAGATGTTACAGTATTTCTGATGAAACCACTATTCCCCACCAGGAATTCAAGCACTCTTTACAGATTTGGAAATTCTATTTAGAAAGTCTGAACACTAGTTCTTTCTAATCCCAGGTTCAGAGAGTAGAAAGGTAATTTGGAGGAATGTATTAATTATAACCAAATTCAACTACAATTAGCATATCCCATAGAGTTCATTATACTGTACCATAATTACTAACACTCACTAATAAAACCGCCTAATTGGGGCTTAAGCCATCTCTCATATCTCCTTTCTCTAAGTAAGGCAGCATATTACAGTAGAGACCTGGCCTTAGAGGAACAAAGACCTAGGTTCAAGTCCAAGTCCCCCTTCTGACAAATAATGGCTATGTGACCTTGGACAGGTTGCTCTCAGCATCCTAGGCAATTCTCTAAGATTATAGACTTAAGAGCGGTTGTTGCTGACTTACACTGGTAAAGAGAATTTCACGGGGAACTTCCTTCATAATGAAATCACTGACCCTGGGGACCAGGGGGAATTATCTAAGTCAATTATGAACTCTTTGAATGCATGGGCTATATAATTTTAAATGAATTAATATGAAAGGTAAATTGAAGGTAGCTATATTGAATGATTTTATACTGATAGCAAAAGATTTAATCAAGGAACAAGGACCTGATGGTTCTGGTTTTAAAGTCTATGAATTAATACTACCTTTTTACAAAGCAAAACTTTATGTCAGAAAAGTGTGCCATAGGAAAAAAATGATTTTAGTCCTTTTTTTTTAAGAATTCAGGTCAGTAGAATTCTTCATTGTTTTTTAAGCTTTTTGTATAAATGATCTCATGTGATCCTTGTGACAAGCCAATGTTATCAGGGATGAAAAGAAGGTATGTATTACCCATTTAAAAGATAGTAATAGCTAACATTCAGATACCACTTTAAAATTGGGCAGAATTTATGTGGCTCTTACGTATGCCAAGCACTTTATAATTATTTTGATCCTCACCCTAGCCCTGAGAGGTAGGTGCTATTTATTAATATTTTCATTTTAAAGCTCAGGAAGCAGAGGCAAACAGAGGTTAACTGAATTGTCTAGGGTTACATAGCTAGTAGGTATCTGAAGTCAAATTTGAACTCGTCTTCTTAACTACATGTCCATTTATCTATTACAGCACCTTGGGA
>CM053770.1:352642070-352655234 GCA_028658325.1 Potorous gilbertii | reverse complement strand
GTTGTTTCTGTAATGTCATGTATTTTATTTTATGAATTTTAAATCATTCTAAGAAGAGACCCATAGGTTTCACCAGACTGCCAAATGGGTCCATGACACAATAATGGTTAAAAATCCTTACTTTGATTGCTCTTAGAAAGAGACAGTATGATTCAATGGAAAGACTACCATCTCCAGAGTCAAAGGACCTGGGTTCAAATCCTACTCCTGGTGTTGGTGAAATTAAGGATGTTAACCTTTCTGGCCCTCATTTTCTCATCTGTAAAATTTGTGTTGGGGTACACTAGATAACCTCTAAGGTCCTGTCTAGGTCTGGAAATATAATCCTATGTTCTTCAGAGAGATCTCAGACATATATACATATATATGTACATACACACACACATATATACATACACACACATACAAATGGAAAAAGTCCATTATATTGTACTGCTCCTTTCTATATATCATAAGTGGGATAGTAGATAGAGGCCTCCAGACCTAGAGTCAGATAAGTCTTCTGGAGTTCAAATCTGAGGTTAGACACTTAATAACTGTGTGATTCTGGGAAAGGCACTTAACCTTGTTTGCTGCGATTTTCTCATTGTAAAAAATGAGCTAGAGAAGAAAATGGCAAATCAGTCCAGTGTCTTTGCCAAGAAAACACCAAATGGGATCATGAAGAGTTAGACTCGACCAAAACAACTGAACAAATGTATATGTATGTGTGTCCTGGACCCCAACACCGGCTGTACCTCAGATGTTCTAGTTCCTGCTAAATTTTCCTCCAATAGTTTTCATGACGTGGAGTTGGCATAACATAGTAGAGAGAGTGTGGAGTTTGGAATCAGGAATGCTTAGGTCAAATTGCTATCCCTGATTAGTTCTCAGACCTTAAACAAATCATTGAAATGAGCCTTGGGCAATTCCCTGGGATTTATTCACTGTCATAATTGATTTGGGACCTGTCTTGGTAGAGATAGTTTCCACACACAGACAAATCAGTTACTTTATTAATTCTTATGAAAATGATAACATTATCGACCAGTTCCAAACTTCTACTTTCATTGTGACGTTTTATGGAATTTCTAATACTGTTATTTTAATTAGCAAGCTATCTTTTTTATGTGAACTTATCATATCACAAGTGTAACATTTTAACATAATAAGGTAGGGAGTGAATGAATGAATGAATAAATGAATGAATGAATGAAAAAGCATTTCATAAAAACTTCATATGAACAAAACATTCGACTAAGAGCTTGGGATACAAATGAAAAAAACAAAACAGATATAATCTATAGCCTCAAGGAGCTCACATTCCCATGGAGGCGATAACACTTTAAAAAAGATTTCAACTGCAAGTCAGATGAAAAAGTTTCACAATCTTTAGGATGCAGCAGTAAAGCAAATAGTAATAATGTATCTTCTTTGATGTTATGTCTACCAATAAAACCATGTCCAATTCTGACGTTGAACTATTTAGTACTGGCAAGGACTTTGGTATCAAGGAGTTTCTGGATCTTTTATTAGGCACATCAGCAGCCCTCACAGTAGTAGTTTCCAGGCTGCATCTTCAACAGGATTGCTTTCTTAGAAGATGCCTTGGGAGCAGTGATAGAATCAGGTATATATAGCGTTGTCACTACAAGGTATATTGGGCTTACATTTCCATTGGTGGAACTCAGTCCTCTGTTGGTGTTGGTGGTA
Source organism: Potorous gilbertii (assembly GCA_028658325.1). NCBI lineage: Eukaryota > Metazoa > Chordata > Mammalia > Diprotodontia > Potoroidae > Potorous > Potorous gilbertii. The sequence continues at coordinate 352,653,542 of CM053770.1, read as the reverse complement.
AGAGAAAGGTAGGTCCCTTCTTCACATTGTTTCACGTAATGAAAACAATTAAACCTGGAGTATCAAGCTCTGTGACTCCACTTGGATATTTATCAGTCAGTCAAATAAAGCTTTTGGGTCCCACTTTCCTTATCTGTAAAATGAAGGTAATATCTCTTACCTGCCCACCTCACAGTATCGTTGTGAGGAAAGACTTTCCAATCTTATTAATGAGTTTTTATTCGTATGCTCACTTCTACTTAAGTATTATTCTGACGCCTCCTGGTGACATGGCAGTGATCTTCAGCATTTGTCAGTGGAGTTCAAAGTCAGTTAGTTTCTATCAACCTGTGCAGGCTTCAGATATTGACTAAGGACCAGCAGAATGTTATTCAGACAATCTCATCATCAGAGAATCTTTAGGATAATACTATTTTCAACCAGAGAAACTCTTAAAGACTATCTACTGGATTTGAGAAGGATTTTGATTTGTACGACTCAAGGAGGGGAGGAGATTATTTAGAAAAATTAAATGAATTTTTGTGCCCATGGTTTTTAGGGCTAACTTCAATTTCTTCCCCACATGAAAAAAACCATATGAATATATTGTGCCAATACTTATAAAAAAAAATCCTAAAGAATTACAGAATTTTAGACTAAAGATATATTTTAGAGATCAGCTAGTTCAGGAATTCAGAATAATATTTTTAAAATGTATACAATGTATACGATACAAATGTATGCAATAAAATATATAGGAAACCAACTCTATTAAAGTATAATTATCAAAATAATTTTTAAACCACAGGTTCCCTGCCAAATTAGTGCCACTCTAATCCTCTATCACTCCACTCGCCATCTCTGTGATTTCCCAAACCCAAAATACCCCCCTCAGCAACCACTGTCCTAAATGTGTCATTCCCCCCACCCCATTTCAATGTAAGCTTCCTGCAGGCAAGACCTATCTTTGTTTGATTTTGTTTTGTTTTGTCTTATCTGTACCTCTAGCCCTTAGTATAACCCTTGGCACATAATGAGTGCTGAATAAATGCTTTTCAGACTTCCATTTCAGGGATATTGTGAGGAAAGCCTTTTGCTAATTTAAAACATTCCACAAATATGAGATAATATTTGAAAATGGGATAGTTGTGGCCCAAAGAGGTGATATAATTTTCCCAGGGTCCAACAACTATTTAGAAGCAAAGCTGAAACTAAAAACTAAATCTCTTAACTTCTGGGCAAAGTGCTCAGTTTGTTTACTGATTCTGCTGCCTTATAAAACACTCTTTAAAATTCCCTTTGCTGTAAATGGGACTTAAAAATACAGGCACTATTGCATAACATACTTAAGCTTTCTCCATAAATGATATGAGTTATCAAATATAGAACACCTAATTGCCAGGTTATTTATGTGACACTTCAATGGATCTAGGATTCACCAATGTTAAGTACTCCCTATGACTACATATGTTAGCTAGATGGCACAATGGATAAAGCGCTGGGCTTGGAGCCAGGAAGACTCATCTTCATGAGCTCAAATCCAACCTCAGACACATAGTAGCTATGTGACCCTGGGCAAATGATTTCACCCTGCTTTTCTCAGTTCCTCATCTGTGAAATGAGCTGGAGAAGGAAATGGCATACCACTCTAGTATCTTTACCAAGAATATCCCCAATGAGGTCATGGAGAGTCAGACATGACTGAAACTAGTCAACAACTTAACTATGCAAATTTTAATTCATCCACAGCTACTCATCCTGTATGACTTTTGTTCTTGTCATTTCATAAACGCTCCACTGGAGTTTACCCACAAGCCTGGAGGACTTCTCCTAGTCCTCTTACCATTGTGTGGCTATCAACTGAACTTGTGAATTGTTTCCCTTTGTCTAATTATGTGACTTTTCTGGTCATATGGTTTTCATGTGTGGTTTGGCTTCATTTGATTATATTTTTTAAATAATTAGCAAACATCAACTCTTTTTCCCACCCTTCTCCCACCTTCCTTGTCCTAGATAAAAAATAAAAACAAAATCCCTCCATAAAAAATACATTATCAAGTCAAACAAATTCCCCCATTGGCAGTGTCCAAAAATGTCTCTCATTCTGTATGTCTAGTCTATCAGCTATCTGTCAGGGTTGGTAGGGAGTAGTGAAGGGGGAGATATTCCTTATCTTTAATGTTGTGGAATTATGGTTAATCACTGGCTTAATCAGAGTTCTTACATTTTTTAAAATTGTTCATTTTTACACTGTTATTATAGTTTATATATTTTATTATTGCATTATATAAATTATTAAATTTGATCTACTTCCTTCTGCATCAATTCAAAGTGAGGTTCATCAAGCCTTCAATGAGATCCTTAAGAAAAACTCCACAAGAACAGAATAATTCATAAGCAAACTCTACCAAACACTTTAGGAACAATTAATCCTAATACTATATGAACTATTGAAGAAAAAACAGGTAAAGAAGGAATTCTATCAAATTCCTTTTATTACACAAATATGCTATAGGGAGAGTAAAAATGAAGAGAGAAAACTACAAATGAATTGCCTTAATATCAATGCAAAGATTTTAAATAAAATACTAGAAAGGAGATTACAGCAATATTTCTCAAAGATCATACTCTATGACCAGATAGGATTTATGTCTTGAATGCAGGAGCAGTTCAATATTAGGAAAACTATAAGCATAGTTGATCATATCAATAAAAATATCATAGAATTACATCAAAAGATGCAGAAAAAGCTTTTGATAAAATATAATATCCTTACCTGCTTAAAAACACTGGAAAACATAGGAATAAATGAAAATTTGCTTAAGATGGTAAGTAGTATCTATTTAAAACCAAGGGCAAGTATTATTGGTAACAGGAATAAACTTGAAGTCTTCACAATAAAACCAGGAATAAAGCAAGGATGTCCAGTATGGCCACCACTATTTAATATTTTAGAAATGTTAGCTATAACTATAAGACAAGAAAAAAGAAATTGAAGGAATAAAAATGGGCAATGACAAAACAAAACTATCATTCTTTGCAGATGATAGAATGGCATAGAAAACCCTAGAGAATCAACTAAAATCTAGTTGAAACAATTAACTTTAGTAAGGTTACAAGATATAATATTATATATTTGTGTGTGTGTGTGTGTGTGTGTGTGTGTGTGTGTATAAGAAATCAGCATTTAATTGTTTTTGAGTAGGCTGAGTCAATTCAACAAAAACAAAAAGTCTACCTAACTTACTTATTCAGTGCCATATCAATCAAACTGTCAAAGAATCTTTTTGTAGAACTAGGAAAAAATATTAACAAAAATCATCTGAAAGAAGAAAAGGCAAAGAACATCAAGGAAATCGCTGAAAACAATGTGAAGAAAAGAGGCCTAATAGTTTCATATTTCAAATTATATTGTTATTGTTTAGTTTTTTCAGTTGTATCTGATTCTTTATTACCCCTTTTGGCATTTACTTGGCAGATGTGGCTTTTCATTTCTTTCTCCAACTCATTTTAAAGATAAGAAACTGAGGCTAATAGGTTTAAGTGACTTGCACAGAGTCACACAGGTAATAAGGGTTTGAGGCTGTAATTCATTCCTTTCTGACTTTAAGCCTGGCACTCTATCTGCTGCACCTATAGATAGCTGTCCTCAAACTCAAATACAAGGCATTAATGAATAAAATAGTCTGTTTTGGCCAAGACATAGAGGGGTGAATCAGTAGAATAGATTAGGCACACAATACATGGTAGTAAATTTTATTTCTATAGTAATCCAGTATTTGATAAATCTAAAGAGCCAAACTCTTAGAACAAGAACTCACTATATGACAAAAATTGCTTGGAAAACTGAAAGAAGCTTGGCAGAAACCAGAAGCAAACCAAAATCTCATATTTGTATACCAAGACAAGGTCAAAATGGATAAATGATTTAGGTATTAAGGGTGATAACAAAAGCAAATTAGGAGAGTATAGGAAATGTACCTCTCAAATCTATGGATAAGGGAAGAGTTTATGACCAAACAGGAGATAAAGAGGATCATGAGAAGTAAAATAATTAAACTTTTGATTACATGAAAATAAAAAGCTCTTGCACAAGTAAAATCAATACATTCAAAATTAGAAGAAAAACAGGAATTCTCTCTTCTTCATAATAGAAACTGCTAACTCTTGTGTGATCCTGATGGTGATTCTTCCGTACTTGAACTTTTCTGGTTGCTTGATGCATTTTTTCTTGGCCCTGAAATTTGGGGGAATTTTCATTTAGGGGTTTCCTTCTGAAATTGATCAGTGGAGTCTTTATATTTCCACTTTAGTCCTTTGTTTCCAAGATAACTAAGCATTTTTCTTTCATGAGTTCTTGAAATAGAATGTCCAAGCTCCTTGTTTTTGGTCCAAACATTCAATTCCTGGTAGTTCAATGACTCTTAAAATATCTTTCCATCATATTCTTTCTAATTTAGTAACTTCTGATGAGATACTTTACAATTTCTTCTTATTTTTTCAATATTTTAACTTTGTTTCAATATTTCTTGTTTCAAGGAGTCGATAACTTTGAATTTGTCCATTCTAATGTCCATTCTAATATCTATCTGTTACTTGGATAAGGTTTTGTACCTCTTTTGCTGCACTGTTAATTCTTTTCCCAAGTCCCTTATCCACAGTTCTCATCTCCTTTCAATTTTCTGCTCCACAAAATGGTCTTATTTATAATATCATTTTAAGCCTTTTTTTAACTCCTGCATCATTTCTTCTAGGAATTCTAACTGATCTTGTGGGTAACTTTTCTTTTGCTTTGAGATTCTGTAGGTGTTGGAGAGCTATTCTCCCCCTTGTGTTTATCCTAAAGATTCCTGCCCTCATAATAACTCTTAATTTTTTGTTTAGTTATCTTCTTCCAGAGATCAGCTCTGGACATCCAGCATTTTCAGTGTAGTTTTGTGCTCTCTGAGGGTTGAGTTCTAGGTAAGGGTTGGAGGCCACAATATGCTCTGGTAAACCTATCCTCAGAACTTTGGAAGATGAGTCTGAGCTCCTGATCCTTCGAGTCATCTTGAGCTGCTGGCTTGGGTCAAGAATGTGTCAATGATCAGTTCAGGGCATCCCCAACCTCTTTTCTTAACTTGGAGCTCTAGACACTGAGTCAATGATTCTATTCCATCCTTGATGCAAAGCTCCATTTCTTATCAGTTGCCTACAGGTCAAATTTGTGGTCTTGTGCTGTAAAATGACTTGCTATTGTATTTCCTTTGATTTTCTCATCACTACTCAACCTAACACTCTTCTTACATCATTGTTGAAAGTTATAAGATGAACCAGATTGTACTCCTTCCTCCTACTCCATCATCTAAACTCTTTCCCATCAGGATAATATGACATTAAACTAGAAGAGAAAGGGTTATTGCAATTCATTTGTGATCTATTGACCCTTCTTTGGCATTTGGAATTATAGAAAGAAGCTCAGGTTTTACACTGACTTTTATCAGGGAATCTCAACTGATAATGTTTTAAACCCTATTGCATCTATTCTTCATATACATTTCTCATTTCCCTTTTAGTGAAGTTCAGAGGTTGTGGTATTCTATGACTTAAAAAATGTTAATGTTGAAAAGGTAGGTCTTTGTTTTAGGAAGATGCTTAGGATAATTAAAATCACTGCACAATTTTGAAATTCAGTCTTAGCACCTTGTAATTTTTTTGTACCATCACTCACTCCTAGCACAGTGCATGGCATAGTAGACCCTTGCTTGTTTGCTTGACTTCTCATATGCCCTCTGCTGAAATGAAAAACTAGAATGATACTCTTATAAGAATAATGAAGACTAAGTATTGGGTCTGCATCAATATGGACATATGGACTTCGAAGCTTTATTGCAAAGGGATGATATGATCCTCTTAACCCAGGATGGCATGGCCACTTTTCCCAGTAAGACTCCATGCTACTCATAGTATTTGTCTTTCAAGAACTCCACATAGTTATCAACCTGCCTATAATTTAAAAACTGATTATACAAACCCTATTTATTTATTCAATGCAGGGGAAGAGGTTTCTCCTTTTTGCAATCAATACCTATTCAGAACATAGGATTAAAGTATCATAGAAGTCACTATCAAAGTCTTTACAGAACATACACTTTTTCATCATGTTCCCCTTTGCACCATCACTTCAAGAGGCCAATTTTAATGCATAAAAGGTCTGAGAAATATCCACTGTTTTCTCATCTTCCATAATATCACAAGGCACTTAGTATGGTGAAAGTTTGGAATGGACTTTAAAAACAACAGCCTCATCATTATACCCCTATATGGTTTGGTTATATTATTTTCCAAAGAAAATTACTTTGATACATCTGTCCTATCATCCAGAAGAGATCTAAATAAAAGAAAGGAAGAATTCCTTATATATAGGAAAGTCCTCTAGATATTCCTTTTTTGGAATGACATTGTGCTGATTTCATTCAGATGCTGAAACTGCTGATCCTACAAAATCAAATTAACAATCTTGCCAAAAAACTTTCTTAACTATCCACAAAGAAAAGATAAGTATTGCCTATTGTTCAGACTATAGTATTTAATTGGTTGGACAACCCATAGGATTGATCTATTGCTACAAATAACTTGGATATACACTGCACATGGATAGTGAGCCAAATATCATCAATCATTTATTAATTTCCTATTATATGTTGGACACTGTGATAGGAACTGGTGACACAAAGATAAAGAATAAAATAATTATTACTCTTGAGGAGCTTACTTTCTATTGAAGAGAAAACAAGTACAGATAAAAATATAGATAACATTAATATAAAGTGATTAAAAGCAAATTTATGCAAAGTAATTAAATATAAGCTAGGTGAGGGAATGAGAAAAACTTCATGAAGAAGACAATACTTACACTGTGTCTTAAAGGATGAGGGAGACTCTAGGAAGGAAAAGTTTGAATGGAGTACATTCTAGGCATGGATAACCACAGGAAAGGTACTGAATTGTGTTCTGTGTGAGAAACGCAAAGAACAGTCTGACCAGAATACAAAGTGTGGGAGGAAGAATAGTCCAGAAAGGCTCAAAATATAGGTTTGGCCCAGAATGCTTAGAATTTCTAAAACTACAAATATAAGTTTGCACTTTACCCTTCCATCTCACTTTATTTCTATCCTTTTAGAGAAGTTTAAGTTCTATCCTAGTGTGTGTGTGTGGTTGTCCTTTGTTGCTGAAGAAGACCATGCCATCAAAGAAATAATGGCATGACTTGCATTTGACTTTGTTTTGAGTAAGGGAGGGCTGTGCAGGTCACCAGACTTACTTCTCCTCCAGAGGCATCTGAATTCAGTGACCAGATATTCATCAGGAAGAGTGGAGATGATCCAGGATGAGGCAACTGAGGTTAAGTGACTTGACTTGTACAAGGTCACACAGCTAGTGAGTGTCAAGTGTCTGAGGTGAGATTTGAACTCAGGTCTTCCTGACTCCTGGTGTTCTATCCACTGCACCACCTAGTTCCATCCTAGATGAAGAGGAAGACACCAAAGTTAATTGAACAGAGGAGTCACATAATCAGATCTGTGTTTAAGGAAAATTACTTTGGCAGTAGTGTATAGAATGGACTAGTGTGGGGAGAGACCTGAAGCAGAGCGATCAGTTAGGAAACTGTTGTTATCTAGGTTAAAGGGGAGGAGGATCTCCACTAAGGTGTTATCTATGTGAGCAGAGAGAAAGGCTCAGATCTGAGAGATTTTGTAGAAGTAGAAATGTCAAATTTAATAACTAATTGGATATGTTAGGTGAGGGAGAATAAAGAGTTTAGGATAATGCCAAAATTACAAATCTAGGAGACTGAGAGGATTGTAGTCCCTTCTTATGAAATAGGGAAGTTTGGAAGAGAAAAGGTTTTGGGCAGAAAGATACTGAATTCAGTTTGGGACGTGTTGAATTTAAGATGTCTTCAGAAAATCCAGTTTCTGTCTCTGGGGGGCATTGGTATGCCTCACAAGAAATTGTTTGTTCCAAGAAGCATCAACAAAATCTTACATTGGTTCCAACCTCAAACTGGAAAGCCTTTAAGCATCTATCTCTTTTCTCTGGGTCCCAGATCAATCAACCAAACCCATTGTTATTGTTCAAGAATCAGCATAAATAAAAAATGCAATAGTTCCATCCCTCAAGGCTCTCTCTCAGTCACATATCTTCATTTCTTTGGGAAAATGTCAGGACTCACATCCCTTAGGACATTTCCAGCCACTGGGTTAATAGCTGCCCAAGGCTAATTGTTTGTCTTGGAAGCACTTAGGCTAACAAGATATCCAATATGGAATAAGCTTCATTGAACTTGATGAAAAAGGCAACAGACTCATAACTAAACATGTAAAATGTCAAGATAACTATTGTCCTTTAGTGGTCTTACCTTTCCTAGGGCCTAACAATTTTTTTCCAAAGGCCATGAAGGCAGATGAAGCAGGTGCTGTGGAGTGTTTAGAGCTTAGTTAGACATCAAAGATGCCAAGGTCATCCACCGCATCCTGAACCATCACCAGTCATCTTGATTCTGTCCTGCCCCTGGACTGTGATGACTTTGGAGGAGAGAGTGAGGCTGACGATTTTGTGAAGCTCTGCCTCACTTAAATCCAATTTATGCATGAATCAAAAGACATCTAAATGTTCACATGGACTATTTGTGCCTGACCTGTGGTGAAGCATTCCGAGCTTGTATTGATCTGATCAGCAATAGTCGGACACATTGAAACTTGACTCTAGCATGGTGATGTCATTTTGGTACTCTTCAAGAATGAATCACAGCAACCAAACAACCGGTCCCTTGGCCTATACAGTTCACGTGACTCACAGTATCAGAAAATGGCTTGGCTTAGCTTATTCCCCCCATTCCCTGGTTTTACTGGAAGTGGGGAGCTTGGGGCAGGGAGAAGAGGACATATACGTGCAGACCCCAATCCAGAGAAGCCAGTCTGTCCAAATTGTGTCTATGATCCTGCTTTGTAAAGTTATATTTCCTCCCTACTATATGCCTCCATACTGTCTTTGTCAGCTGCTTTCTCTCTATGGAATATGTGTATTTGAGGAGAGTGAGAGGATTTGCTAGTGATTCTCATTTTAAGTATGATCCTGAGTATTCACCTGAATTCTAACTACAGTGTGGATTCAACTTGTATAGACACTAATGATGGTCTACCTGTATCTTATTGACCTACTTAGTTGAAAGCTCAGTAAGTGAAATTACTGTAGATAGGGAGGAGGAATTCTTATTACAGTTACTGTGGAAAATATATCAATGTAAAAGGACCAGCAGCTTTCCTGTCATGATTGCAGAAAGAAGGCAAAACTAAGGGACATGAGGGGGGAGCAAGAGAGTGGAGAAAGAACTTGGTAAGAAGTTACAGGAATTCAGAATTTTCTTTTTTAGCCCTTGTAGCAAAACTGTTCAGGACTATAGTCAAATAATGATGCTGTGCATTCTGTGCTAGTACCAAGAATATGAAAAAAATATTGAAGATCCCAGGGTCACTTGAAACTGTGGTGAATTTTTAAATAATCAGAAAGCAGATGTTTTGAGATTTGTTTTTATAGAATCTAGAGATGAGACTAAACTAATCTTGATTACTCATTTTCAGGTGACAAAATGAATCAATTAACAAGTAGTTGTTTAAAAAAAACAGTATGTGACTGTTAATGAGGATACAAAAACAAAATGGAAATATTCCCTATGTTGAAGGAAATCTCATTCTAATGTAAACAACATATACACACATACACACATAACAACAACAGATACCAGATAACCTTGGAGAAGGGCGATAAGTTGGCAATTTCTTCAGCTCCCATGGATACAATTAGCATAAAGATAATTCTCAGATCCATTTGTCTGGCCTGAACCTCTCTAATCTTTCATCTCCAGCTAGCTATTGGGCATCTTACATATGAAATTCAACATATCCAAAATGGAAGTTGTTATCTTTACTCCCCTTTCTGAATGTCAGGGTTACCACAATACTCTCACCAGAATCACAACCTAGGTTTCATCCTTGACTTAGCAGTCTCTGTCATTCCTATTTCCAACCAGTTTCTAAGTTATGTCATTTGGACTTTTTTAACATCTCTTCTAAATATCCCTTTCTTTCCTTTGGTATCACTACCACCCTTGCCCAGACCAATCATCTCATACCCTGTGCACCACAATAGCCCAATGGTTTGTTTCTTCCCTCAAGTCTTACCCCATTCCATTTCTTCCTGCACTCACCTGTAAAATTGATCTCCAGGACACAACACTACATCCCTCAACTCCATATATTTTCACTGGCTGCTCTCCATATATGGAACTCTCAACCTCCTCATTTCTACCTCCTGTCATCCTTGCCTTCTTTTGAGTCTCAGCTAAAGTTCCACTTTCTGCAAGTAGTTTTCCCCAGAAATGGCATGTGTTGGAGGGTATGTGGGAAAAATTGGGACACTAGTGCACTGTTGGTAAAGTTGTGAACTAATCTAACCATTCTGGAAAGCAATTTGGAACTATGTCCAAAAGGCTATAAAACTGACCAATGCCACTAATAGTTCTATATCCCAAAGAGATTAAAAAGGGGGTAATGACCTATTTGTGAAAAATATTTATAGCAACTCTTTTTGTAGCGTCAAAGAACTGGAAATTGAGGAGATGCCAATCTATTGGGGAATGACTAAACAAGTTGTGGAAAGAATTAATGAGATCTGAATCCAGATGGAAGCATACTATGTTTTACTTTATTTTTTAGAGGGGATGGGTTTGTCTGTGTTTTCTTTCACATGACTAATAAGGAAATATGTTTTGCATGATTGTACATGCATAATCTGTATGAAATTGCTGAACATCTCAGGAAACAGTGAGGGGAGAGAAGAAAGGAGAAAATTTAGTACTCAAAATTTTTTTTTAAATGAATGTTAAACTATAAGAAATGAAGAGCAGGATGCTTTCCAAAAAAAGAAAATGAACCAGAAAAAAAATAGAAAGATTTTTTTCCAGTCCTTCTTAATTCTGATACCTTCCCTCTGAGATTAAATCCAATTCTCTCTATATCTTCTTGCTATATAGTTGTTTGCATCTTTTCTTCCCCCATTAGACTGAACTCCTTTATAACAGGGACTCTTTTGTGCTTTTCTTTGTATTCCCCAAAATTTAGCACAGTACCTGGTACGTAACTTGATTTTTATTTTAAAAAATTCTAAAAATGTAAAGCGACTTGTTCAAAATCACTCAGTTAATTAGGAATACTGTTTGTTGTAATTTATAATCAGGAGGGCAAAGACTGTTTCTGCTCACTTCACTTTGCATCAATTCAGGCAAGTCTTTCCCCAAATATCTGGGATTTCATCTGACTAGAATGGTGGTGTCAAACTCATATAGAATGGAGGACACTGAATGATACATAAGGAACCATAAAGATCCCTGCTGGCTGCATGTTGACTTAGAAAAACATATTAACATTATCTAGTTATATTGTACTTTTATTT
>CM053770.1:352600651-352636297 GCA_028658325.1 Potorous gilbertii | reverse complement strand
GTCTTACACAACATGACTATAATGGAAGTCATTTGCAAAACTACACAGATATGGCCTATCTTGAATTGCCTGCCTTCCCAAAGGGAATGGGTGGGGAGGGAGGGATGGGGAGAAGTTGGAACTCAAAGTTTTAGGAACATCTGTCGAATATTGTTCTTACTACTAGGAAATAAGAAATACAGGTATTGGGGAATAGAAAGTTATCTGTCCCTACAGGACAAAAGAGAAGATGGAGACAAGAGAAGGGAGGGATGCTAGAAGAGAGGGCAGATTGGTGATACAGATTGGTGATAGGGGAAATTAGAATGCTCAGTGTACTGGGGTGGGGGAGGGGACAAATGGGGAGAAAGTTTTGAGACCCAAAATTTTGTGAAAATGAATGTAAAAAGTTAAATAAATAAATTTATACTTTAAAAAATGACAAAGAAAGTTTAGAGCTAAAATGATATTAAAAAAATGGTCTCTCTGATCTGTGTTCAAGGGGAGGAGAGAAGGAAATAAACAATTTATTAAGTATCTACTACATGCCAAGCACTTCTCAAATATCTCCTTTGATCCACATAACAACTCTGGGACATCGGTACTATTGTTATGCCCATTTTACAGTTGGATAAACTAAGAATTGTTATGTGATTTGCAAATAGAGGCTTTGTGATTTACATAGTTAGTTAAGGTCTGAGCTAGGATTTGAACTCGGGTCTTGACTAAGCATAGAGCTCTAACTACTGTTATCTACTACTCGGATAGTGTTGCTAAGTACTACAATATGATGTCTCCCATGTAATTTACAAATAAATATACATATATCAGGGACATATTCCCAATTTTTTTAGAATTGTGGCCCGATAAAGTTTAGAGTCTATGGCAACCACAGTTATACCTTATGGAGATCAAGGAGAAAAGGCTGTTCATCTGATCAAAGGTAATGCTGCCACCTGCTGGAGTCTGCATAGAACTTCAAGGGGAACAACTTGAAAGATGCCCAAGAATTGCAGAAGTAATCGATTCCATCTTATAGACAACTGCAGAGGGGGGGAGATAGGAAGCAACAACTAGTGCTCCCTGATAAGAGTCATGGAGAGCTGGAAATAATGCATACACTGTCCCTTCCCATTCCAATACATCCTCCACAACTTCCAAAGTGTTTTCATGAAGTAAAGTTCTGATCAGGTCACTCCCTTACTCAAGAAATGTCAATTTCTCCCTCTTACCTCTAGCATCAAATATAAACTCCTCTGCTTGGCATTAAAGTCCTTCCCAACATGCTCCAAATCAACCTTTCCAGTCTTATTATACATTACTTGCCTTTACAAAGATTATGACTTATCAAAACTGACCTTCTAAAAACACACAAGATTCCATCTTCTACCTCCACACCTTTGCACAGGTTGTTTCTTGCACCTAAAGCATACTTATACCTCATCTCTGACCCTTAGAATATCTGTTATTCTTCAAGACTAGGTCAAATGCCATATTCTACTTGAAGCCTTTTCGGAACTCCTAGCTGCTAATGACCTCTCACCTTGTATCCATTTGGTACATACCTATTTATATACTTGGGGCAGCTAGGTGGAATAGTGAATAGAGCACTGGGCTTGGAGTCAGGAATCCTCACCTTCATGAATTCAAATCTGTCTCAGATACTTTCTAGCTGTGTGACCCTTTGCAAGTCACTTAACCATATTTGCTTCAGTTTTCTCATCTGTAGAATGAGTTGGAGAAGGAAATGGCAAACCACTTCAGTATCTTTGCCAAGAAAAGTCCAAATGGGGTGACAAAGTGTCAGAAATATCTGAAAAACAGCCGAATGAATATTACTTATCTATAAATATAGATAGATAAATATAAGATAGATAGAAAGATAGATAGATTGATAGACATCATCTACTGCAAAGAGAATATAAGCTTCTTGGAGATAGGGACTGCCTTTAGAAACTCAGGGCTTGGCACTTGAGAAGCAATTAATGAATGTTTTTCATTCTTTCATTCACTCATTCCTTTGTTCATTCATTTCATATTTTTCTGGTTCTTAATTGTGAGAGATAGTAAGACTTGAAAACATGACTCCATTTTATTTGAATGCTGATTTTTTTTTATTTGTGACAGTTTGCTTATATATTACAAACTTACAAAAACTGAAAGGTGCTAAATTTCTTAAAGATCAGATGCTTTTAGCACCATATATTGCAACAATAAAAATTAAACTAAATTTAGTAAATAATATGCTATCTCAATTAACTATATTTTTTAACTAGTGTATCAAAAACTATAATTCTATAAGTAAATCAAACTACATGAAATTTATTTTTACATTTTCAAAATAAGTGATTTTAGAACTAATAGTTCCAAAAAGACAATTGTAAAATCTTAGAAACAGAAGGGATTTTAGATATCATCTTCATTCCCAATTCAGGAATCCCTTTTACTATGGTCCTGATACCTACGGTCATCGTGTTTTCCTGAATATTACCAGGGGCAGGGAGATGACTGCTTGGCAGGGAAGCCCCAGAACCATAACTAGGCCAGGGAAATGGAGGCTCTGTCCCACAGAGTGCCAAATTTAGCTAATGCCAAATTTAGAGGCCATTGACAGAATTTGCTAACTTTCAGTAGCATAAAAACAACAGAACTTAACACCTAGATAATAAAAAAATAAAAATACTTAAAATAGGAAGCTACCAGATGGCAAAATTCTCTTCTACCAGCCTTGTTCTCCATTAATTTCCTCATGTAGTAGCCTTGATAACAGTGGCATCTCTTACCATTCAGATGTCTCCAAACTACAAATTAACAAAGCAAACTTTGAGGAAGTTATATGGTAGAGTAGAAGGAGCATTGGCACAGATACCAGAAAACCTGGATTCTGACGCTACCTGTTTGACCTTGACCAAATTATCTTCAATGACCTTGGTTTCCTCATCTCTAAAATGAAGAGGATTGATTAGATAACTTCTGAGATCCCTATGGACTCTATGATAATATGCCAGCTCCAATTTTTCCAACTCTAAATATACTTACATTTTTTACCCCTCCCCTCAGAATTCATTCTATGGTTTCAAATGTCTATAAATGCTTTTTATTTATTTTATTTTGCTTGCCCCATGATTTTCCTCTTGAATAAATCAAGATCTGATAAGACTAGAGAATGATACCATTACAGCTTGTGGTCTATAGATCATAATACTTTATATATAGTACTACCTTTCATACAGTCTCTATTCCAGTAAAACTGCTTTGATAACTGTTTCCCATACATTATAGTTCATCATCCAGCCTCCATGGGCTAGAAAAAGTGGTCCTTCATATCCAGAATGTAGCCCCTCCTTGTTTCCGTCTATTAGAAGCTTTAGCTTCATTGAAAGCATTATTCAAGTGTGAGTTCCTACAAGAATCTTTTATTGATACCTTCAGGCACCAGGGCTCTCTTTGATCTTGAAATAATTAAGTATAACTATAATGAATGTTACAGGTGTAACTATAATTTATTTGTATTTACACTCTCCCTCCTCTGCTCTGGCTATTAAATTCTTTGATTTCCTTTAAATCTCAATTAAAATCCCACTTTCTAGAAGACTTCTCCAACCCCTATTAATTCCTGTGCCTTCCTTTTGTTAATTGTATGTGTGCATATGTATGTATATGCATTAATTAGTTAATTAATAAGTTGGTTTATTTCCATATTGTCTTCTCCCATTAGATAATAAGGTCTTTTAGGAAAGGGACTGCCTTTTTCCTACCTTTATGAATCTCCTTCTCCTAGCACAGTGCCTGGCACATAGTAGGCACTTGCTTATTGATTCATTGATTGATGGATTGAATTTAAGGATGCTTAATCTTTTTTGTGACATGAATCTTTTTGGAATTCTGCTAAAACCTATAGACTCTTCAGATGCATAAAAAGATATGCATATGTATAAAGGAAATTAATTTTGTTGAAACATTTTGAATGATATGTTATTCAAAATATATTTCAATACAATTATAAAAACACTAACAAAAATAGTTCAACCTCAAGTTAAGAAAATTTGAATATGCTCTTCTGAGAATTGTGGAATTTATACATAATGGCTACGTGTTTCTAGGCAAGTCACAACTTCTTGGAGTCCACTCTCCAAGAATATAAATTGCAGAGGAGGTGCCACTCTGTATTACTAGAAAAGAATGCTTGAAAGGATTCTGGGAAGATGGAAGAGTAGGTCAGAAAATTCCAAGCTCTCCAGATTTCCCCCACAAACAAGACAAAATAGCACCTCTGGATGAATATAGAGTGGTAAAAATAAACAAAAGTTGAGGCAAAACAGTGATCCTCCTGGGATAATCGCAGATCCAAAGAAAAATCCCAGGACCAAGATTTGTTCCCTGTGAAGAGTAAACACCTCCAGGTTCGTTCCACTAAAACAGAAAGAGACAAGGGGCCAGTGAGTGCAGAAACAGTGGGATGGGTACACAGTTGGTTGTGGGCAATTACAGGAGGGTAGAATTCTTGATTTTGATTTCAAGCCAGAGGGAAGAACTGAAGGAGGATCTGAGGCCAGATACACTATGTCTCAATCTCCAAGACTAGAAGTGATTACAAAAAACAAGTTGCTACAAATTTTAAAAAAAATGAGCAAAGGAGAAAAAAAATCCAACCCTAAAAGGTTACCATGGGAATACAGAAGACTTGCAGCTCCTCTTCAGAGGAGGATACTGAAGCAAAGAAAACGTATCTTACCCCAAAGAGTAAAGTCAAATGGTCACCAACCCAAAAATAATTCATAGAAACACAAAAAATACTTTAAAAATCCAATGAGAGAGACTGAGGAAAGTTAAAAAAAATAAGAACAATTCAAGAAAAACAAGAAGATTATGAAAAGAAAGTCAACCAATTAGAAAAGGAGATCTGGAATCTTGAGGAAGAAAATAACTCCTTGAAAATTAGAATTGGGAAAGGGGAAGCCAGCAAAATTATAAAAGACCAAGAAATAATAAAATAAAATATAAAGAAGGAAAAAAATAAAAGAGAATGTGAAACATCTCATAAGAAAAACAACTGATCTGGAGAAAACATCAAGAAGAGAAATCATAAGTATAATGAGACAACTTAAAAGCTGTGACCCAAAATTAAAAAAGCATCTTGATACAATAATACAAGAAATAATTAAAGAAAGTTGTCTCAAAGTGTTAGAACAAGAGGGGAAAGTAGAAATAGAAAAAAATTCACTGATCACCACCTGAAAAAGATTCTACAAGGAAAGCCTAGAGGAATATCATAGTCAAATCCCCAGGTCAAGTACAAAATAATAAAGCAATAGGAAAAAAGATAATTTAAATATGGTGCTGCCACAATGAGAATCACCTACGGCTTACGAATAGCATTACTAAAAGAAAAAAAAACTAGGGTTTTAACCAAAAATATAATACCCAGCAAGGTTAAGTATAATCCTAAATGGGGAAAAATGGATATTCAATGAATTACCAGTTTCAGAATTTTGTTAAAAAAAAAAAAACCTGAACTTTAAAGATTTGACATATAAGATTCAAGAGAAATGTAAGGTATATATCAAAAACTTATTACAAGGGTTCAATAAAGACAGTTTACTTACTATGTGAGGAAATGTAACACATATGTCTAAACTTGTTATTAGTAACTGGTTAGTTCAAAAAAGAGATTGGAGTAGACCTGAGTAGGATATGATTCTAAAAAGTAAAACCATTTAGGAAAAGATAGAAGAGAAATTATCTTATACAAGAGGTACAAAAGGAAGAACTGATACAAAGGAATTAGATAGGGGAGGAAGACTGATAGTTCTGGAAACCTACTCTCATCCAGAATGGGTAAGAGAGAGAACAATTCACATATGTCTAGAGGGGTATAAAAGACTTCTAAATTCAAAAAGAAATAAAAGGCTAAGAGGATAAGGATCAGGGAGAGGATGAGGGAGGGACTTTTAGAGGAGAGGGTGCCGGAATAGGATAAGGGGGTTATACACAGGTGTTTAGATTAATGGAAATAGGAGGATAAGGGAGGGAACCTTGGAGGGTTGATAAGTTAAGTAATAGGAGAACAAAGTAGTAGATAGAGATAAAGTAGGTAAAGAGATAAACAGGTAAAGTTAGGAGGGATAGGACATATGAGAGAGGCACAAACATAAAAATAAAGATGACAAGCAGAATTTATTAGGGAAAATAAGCAGGATTAGTCATCATGATCTCAGACTAAGTTAAAGGCAAAATGTATTTAAATAAGAGAAAAAAATAGGGATACTACACTATATGTCAGCCATATGAATCAATATTGTTTTAGACCACTTAAAATAACTAGGCAATATAAAGTTGGATTATTGTTGTGGTGTAGGAAAAATGAATTGGTGGACTTAGAAAAATATGAAAAGACTCAGACTTATGAGGTTACCCACCCTCAGAAAAACAAAGGACAAATAAGTGTAGTATAGTCTTACATAGGTGCATATGAATGCATATGTCTATATAAGTACAGTGATTGATATCTAAGTATATGTACATGTATATAGTGTATACATATGAGTATATATGATCATATATGTATTGTGTATATTGTATGCATCTGTATATATACATATAAGCATGTATATATACATACATGCATATACATATATGAATATACCCATATGAGTGGGTGTATCCATACTTAACTGTAGTCTTCTTGGTGAAGGGGAGGAAGGGGGGAAAATACAAAGTAGAAATGGCACTGCAGAGAATAAAGAAAAACAAGAAAGGAAAGAAAAGATGAAGAGATCTCAATACAATATGTAATTTTTATTACATAGACTTTCTTGAAATGGAAATTTATTAGTATATATTTTGAACCCTCTCTTATATTCTGCTGTGCACAAGGCAAAGTTGTTTTTTCTTTTCTCATTTTGTATTTAAGTTTATAACATATTTCTTTTTGTTTTCTTACTGTATATTTGTTTTTTAGCATTTAAACAAAATAAATCAATGAAATGATTCCCTTTAGTGAATTTCTTCTCACCAATATGCAGCTCACTCAAGCCTTGACTGAGCCCTCAAAATCTTCTCCCCTCTAACTGGAGGTCTGTAGCATAGAGTACCAAACTCCAAATACCTTCCTTTATAGAGGGAAGAAACTGTACTCTCAACGCACTCCACTTTGCATCTGCTGCTCTGCCTGGTTTTAACTTCATGGAACAAGGTAGTGTCTCACTCTCCTGCCTGTTCACCTGCCTTTTGTGTGTGATCTCTGCATGTAGACTGTAAGTTTCTTGAGGGTAAGAACTGTCTTTTTATCAGTAGTACTGTCAGCATGTAGCACAATGCCTGGAATATAACTGGCATTTAATGAATATTTATTGGATTGGATTAGTGATTAAGTCATATGTCTAATCTCCTTTCTATACCTATTGATGGGCATGCATATTGTATTCTCCCAATATAATGTAAACTTAAGGGAATGTTTTGTATTGTAAATATTCATATGTCCAGGTAGAAACTCATTGACTAGGAAATGCTTTTTAAAATCTACCATATGAATACAATGGGATATTTTTTGTACCATAAAGAATTATGAATATGAAGAATTTTGAGAAGCATCAGGAGCTATATAAAATGCAAAATAAAGTAAACAGAACCAGAAAAAATATATGTATGGAAAGAGATAATACATATGTATATAGACACACACATATATATAATATGTACAATGATTACAAGTTATAAATAGAAAGCACAGCAAAGAAACAGAACACTGTGTCATTATGATGAACAAGCTTGTCTTAAAAGAAGAAATGAGAAAAATACACTCATTCCCTTCTTTGTCAGAGGTAGGGGTCTATGGTAATAGAACATTGTATATATGTTCAAACTCTGTTGATATGTTGCGATGTTAGTTTTGATAAAGTGCCTTTTTTTGCCTTTTCTTTCTTTATTAATTTTTGTTGGGAATCCAGGCTCACTGAATAGAAAAGGAAGAAAGAGGATCTTTGAAAATTAGGGTGATATATATATATATATATATAAATGAGGATACACACACACACATTATATCAATAGAATTTTAAAATTAAACAAAAATTCGAAACCACAGAACTTATCCTCACGTCTTAAGCATAGTGATAATGTTCTTAGTAATAAATGTTCTTTTAATTAAACTTTGTCCTGCAGAGTACAAAGTTAAGGTCAAACAATCATCATGCTACCAGGAGAATGCTAAATGATCATTGCTGGTAATACGTTAAACAGTTCTTGTTCCCACCCAGAAAGTAAACGTCAAACAGAACTATACAGCTGGGGAAAAGGACAAATCAAAAAGCACAGTGGACGTAACTACTACATACTGTATAATAGAGCTACAAGAAGTAAAATACCCATCCTCTCTCCAGCCTCAGTTTTATGAAGTCATGTGTCCATTTTCGGATTAGAGAATCAAACTAAATACATTATTTTCATTTGCAATTGGAATTGATTTCTTTTTTTCTAATTTTAGTTATAGGGAATGGAAAAGGAGTTTTTTAAAAAGTTGCTTTCCATAAGAAGTTATGGAATGAAGCTCCTTTAGAATCATTTATTTTTCTGTTTTTTAAAATAAATTCTACAATTATCAAACATTGATAAAATTAACATTTCCATATACATTGTAGAACAAAAGGAGTGATTGTATGTAAAACCATTAAACAATCTCAGTTATAGAGAGTTTGCTGCTTTTCTTTTAAAGTACATTGAAAGTATATGATACATTCAACATGATGTTTTCAAAGCTGTCCTACTCATTTGTGATTTCTTCTGTCCTTTCTGTGCTCTTCTTTTGGCAGGGGAAGGGGAGAGGAACCTTATCTCTACCCCATCCCTACTTTCTACCTTTCACCCTCACCAAGAGAAAAGGAGGAAAAATCCTTCTAATATATATGAATAATTAAGCAAAACAAATTTCCTAACTGGTCATGTACAAAAATGTGCATGTCACACTAGATTTTGAGTCCATCACCTCTCTGTCAGGAGGTGGGTAATATTATTCACATTTGGTCCCCTGAAATCATGGCTGCTCAGCACATCAATCAGAGTTTTCAAGTCTTCCAAGAGAACTTGGTAAAGTTTCTGAAGAAAGCAAGGAGAACCAGATTTCAAATGATAACTCTGACACTATCTAGCTCTGGGATCCTGGAGACAAGTCTCTTAACCTCCATTCACCTCTGGAAATTCCTTATGACTTGTAAAAGATAGATCCCTTACAAGGAATATTAAGGTCACATATGATCACACTCTCATTTTGTAATCAAGTAATACAGTAATAAATTCACTACTGCACATATATGTTGGAGTATTAATGTTTGGATACCTCAAAAAGATGTCAAGCAAAACAATTAAGGTATAGCAGATGCAAACATGCCTATTTATACAACTGTTTTTCTTCCTACAACCTTCGTTTCTCATGATTTTCCACTTTTTTAGGAGTCCAATTTGAGTAAATTTCACTTTTCTTTATAAATATCCATTGGAGGTTGGGAAGGGGGCGTGCCAAAACCTCTGATAACTTCAGTAGCAAGTGGTACGAACTTCAGAATCTGGACAGGGCTTGTTCACTTGTCTCACATGACCACTGTTTTAATTTCCTTAGTTAAACTTTCTACTCAACATTTGAGGATCATTCCTATATAAGCTTTAGACCCAATGAAGTCTAATAATAAATAGTAATTCAACATTATACCTCACTTCCTGTTTTCCCTTGACTGTATTATCTTTCTGTTTTCCATAGTGACTATCTAACTGATATGCCTTATGGATCTATTAATGATATAGTGGAAAGAGCTCTGATTTAGAGTCAGAGGGACCAGAGTTCTCAGCTTTGCCTCCTTGCTATATTTGTGAGTTTGGGTCACTAGACCTCTCTTGGCTTCAGTTTTCTCATTTGTAAAATTATTGCTTTGTTCTGTAAGCCTATGGGTCTTTATTAAGTTGAATTTAGTCATTTTTTTAATGTGAGCCTAGATTCTATCAAAGTTGTCTAATTTGCCATAACTATTTCTAACCAAAAGTCCTAGACTATTATGGAGACAACGGAAGGAATGTTAAATCATTTGCTTAGGATATTTCCATATACAGTATCATGACATGCCTTATTTATGGGTGTTTGTTTACAAAGAATTACAGAGGAAGTTGTTATTCCTTCTAGAGAACAGATGGCCAAGGGAATTGTATGTTCAATATACTGAAATTTGACTTGGAAATGTACAGGAATTCTGCTATCCAGACTCCAGAACAAGTTTCTAATTTCCCTGAATATCAGAAGCAAAAAGAAACATCACTATAAAACTTGTAATTATGTCTCCTTTTCCAAGTTTCTGAAACAATATTGGCTCCCTCTGGTGGCCAGAGTCATCATCCAACCCTGAATTCCTGAGAAACACATTACTGCTTCCTTGAAGTAGACATGACCCACAGTGCCCAAATGCAGGTGAAATTTCAAATGTGGATAAAACCTCACTATGCTTGGTTCTTATGATGTAAATTACAGTCTAATAGTTCCCGAGAAATACACAATCTGGTCTAGGAACTTAGAACACTGTGTTTGGAGTCATAGGACAGGTTCAAACACAACCTGTGTGACTTTAAACAAGTTATCTTATTTTTCTGGGACTTACCTGAAAAAAAAAGAAAATTAGACTAGATGGTCTCTAATGTTCATTTTAGCTCCAAATCTAAGATTCTATGTGCTCTGTCAGACAAATTGCTATTTATATGTCTATAACTAAAAAGTCCGTCATTTTACAAATAAAAGTCTGACAACAATGAAACATAAAGGGGGGAAGATTTGTCGAGATTTTGCAGCAGTATCATATAGTTATTTAGCATTTATATTGCACTTTAAAACATAAATCACTTAACATTCATTCATCATTTAGTATTAAAAAGAAAGTTGTAGCACTGGGCAATACTGAACTATCATAGATTAAGAACTAGGAAAGATTTTAACAATCTTCTCTCTTAACAGATTGCTTTACAGAAAAGGAACCCGAATCTAGTAGTGGTAGTGACTTTGTTTAAGCCAACAGAGGTTAAGTAGAAGGGTTTGGTAGTTAAACCTAAATCTTTCAACACCATAGCCACTATATTTCCCATTGTACCACACTCTGAATTCTTTAGGAAACAAGGTCTTGTCTAAGAAACATGGCAAGTTGTATTACGCATCTTTAATTTGTTTCATTTCAAACTCAGAATACTTTAAAATAACTAGACAATATATTTCCCCTGAGTTATAATATACAAGTATTAAAAAGAATCTCTAGAGACCTCAGTTTCCCCATCTGTAAAACAGAAGTAAGCTCTGAAATTATAAAGAAAAGGATTCAGTAAGAACAAAAACAGCAAAAACCTTTGGCATGTTGGTGTCCAGCTCGTGCTGTCTATCGCAGGAATTCTGGGTTTGTGTAGCATGGTGCTAATGAACATAGGAAAACTATTCTCTGGTTATTTCCAATCATTACACTAGAACTGGGTCAGGGAATAGGCTGTATACAATCTCTCTGCCCATTTCTCATTGATGCAAACACTTATTAGGCACCTATATGTCAGGTGCCATACTAAGGTCTGGGGATAGAAAGAAAAGTCCCTGTTTTCAGGGACTTAGAGCTTACAGTCTAATGAGGGAAATAGTATTCAAATAACTCTGTTCATACGAACTCCATACAGGATAAAATCAAAATAATCAAAAGAGAGAAAATACTAAGATTGAGAAAGGGGAAAAACTTCTTGTAGAAGGCAGGATTTTAACAAGGACTTGAAGGAAACCAGGCAAGACAGGAAGAGAAGATAAGGGAGGGAAAGTATTTCAGAATCTTAAAAAAGAAAAAAAATGTAAGATTTTATCTTTTCCAAATATAAGTACCATGACTTTGTAGCTAATACTAGGTTCACATCTCTGCCTCTGACGTTTTCAAGCTATGAGACCATACACAAGTCATTTCACCTAGATGATTGTCAGTTTTAGAGGAAATAATGGAAAGAAAGAAACAAAATACTCATTAAATACTTACCATGGTCCTGGAATTGTGCGAGGGGCTGGGGATACAAATATAAGCAAACCTATCCTTGCTCTTAAGAAACGAGCATTCTAATAATGGAAGACAATACATTCTCAAGTGAGAAGAGGGTTTATATTAAGAGACTTGGTTGGGAAATGGCAATCAAAGTGGTCTTTGTTGCAAATAATATGAGGGATAGACTCATCTCTCAGAACCCAGGATCTCAGGGGCAGATTCCAAGTTCGGGTGGGAGAAGAAGGAGGATAGTCATCTATAAAAAGTCACAGTTTGGTGGTGATCCCCATTTTGGAATGAGTTCCCATGCAGGTGTTCTCCCACATGGCAAATATTACAGATCTTTTTTTTCTATCTGCAAAGCATTTCAAGTAAAAATGCATTTTTGCAAAAAGTTACTTAGTGACTCAAATAGTAGTTATCAGGTGAGCTGAAAAAATACAGTTACATTTTATTATTGCCTCCATAGAGAAAGAAGTCCAGCTAAATAAGACATTCATTGCTGAGTTAACTTAGCTACAGGGCTGGAAATCATCCATGGAATCATGGTGAAGACCAATAATTCTACACAATAGACATTTATAAAGTGTGCAAGGTAAGATAACTTAGGCATAAAAATATAACCCCTAGAGTCCTCCAAAATTGTGAGTTCAAACACCCTCAAAGTAGTTATACTACTTAAAGGGATAGAGGATTTTTTTTTCTCTTTAGTTCACTGCCCTTCCAACAGGAGTCATTTCATGAAAATCTGGTATGTTCATAGTGTATCTTGCATCTAGTTTTCCCTAAATGTGCATAAAGGTGTCCACAGCCCTCCTACCTCAGAATTCAAGGTAGCTCATGAACAAAAACACGTGGTAGCCTTTATTTTACCCTAAAGAAAATGCAATGGTCTTAAACAATCTCAAATCAGAAAAAGAACTTACATGAAATGTTTATTTATATCCTTTCAAAGCAAATTAAACTTGGGTATTGCTATGAGATTAATTCTTTGACATTCTGGTGAATCCCTCCCTACTTCCTGAAGTCATACTTTAACTCCAAGACATATATAAGACCATTCTGAAACCTCTCCTTTTTCCCAAAAGTAAACCTATTTTGCATGCAGCCAAAATGCATTAAACTGGCATCATCTGAATAATCCTCACTGACTTAACCTCCCCAAATAGTACATGACCCAGGAAGCACAGATTCAGCCTCTCCCTTCTCCTAGCAACTGGTTTTCTCCTCAAAGTAGCTTAACTTATATCTAACTACTCTGTCTGTATTTGTATTTTATTTGCTTTATAGCTATTGTCTCTACTTGTACATGTACTTATCTTCTTCACAAAACACTACCAGTCCTTTCCTTTAGCTAATTTAGTTTGGGATTCAATTCCTTCTCTATTCACAGTTCCTTTTTAACTTTTCACTCCTTTTATTACTTTCCACCCACTTAGTGCTCAATGGTCTAGTGAATAGGACTATTTCCTAAGTCATCAACTCTTTTTCCAGAATAGTTCATATACATACATACATATATATATATATATATATATGTGTGTGTGTGTGTATACATATATGCATGCATATATACATACACACATATGTATATACATATATACTCACATACATACATATACATATAGAGAGAATTTATGTATTTTCAGTTTGCAACATTCACTTCCACAAGATTTTGAATTCCAAATTTTCTCCCCATCTCTCTCCACCCCCACCCCAGGACAGCATGCACCCCAATCACTCCTTCGTCCAATGTGTCTTCCCTTCTATCACCCCCCTTCTCTCATTCCCCCCCCTCTATTTTCCTGTAGGACAAAACAAATTTCTATACCCACTGCCTGTACATCTTATTTCCCAGTTGCATACAAAAATAATTTTTAACATTCTTTTTTAAATCTTCTAGCTCCACATTCTTTCCCTTTCTCCCTCCCTACCCATACACATTGAGAAAGCAAGCAGTTTAGTATAGATAATACATGTGTAGCCATGCAAAACACTTCCATAATATTCATGTTGAGAAAGACTAACCACATTTCCCTCTGTCATGTACTGCCCTCAATTTATTCCGTTCTTTCCCTTGACCTGTCCCCCCACAATAGTGTCTGCTTCTGATTGCCCCTTTCCCCAATCTGCTGTCCCTTCTATTATCCTCCCCCTCCTTCCCTTCCCCCTACCTTCCTTCAGGGTCAGATAGATTTCCATGCCCAATTTCCTTATCTGAAGTGTGTGTTTTTACCTCTTTCATTCACATGCACAGATACATGCACTGATGTACTAAATCAGTGGACTTTTCATACATTTATATGCTATAATCTTGTCGATAGATAATTTTCATCCATTTACTTTTTCCTATATGGGTTGTTTTATTAATGTCCTTTTGAGTAACAATGGATCTCTCCTACCCTGATAGGCTTGGAGCCCTGGGAATGTCATTACTCCCTCAGTCCACCATTCCTGCTTCCAAAGCAGCCTTCACAGCCACCATCCTGTAGGGAAGAGGCCAGCCATCCACACCAATTCTCAACTAACTGCCACTCACAGGGACAACAAATCAACCTAGCCGAAGGATCACACAATACACCTGGAGAAACAGAAAGGTGTCAGCATGTGTTAAATGAGTCAAACCACCAGCACCACCATCTTGATTGCCATCTTCCTTCATACCCTGATGGGGACAGGCCAGAACTCTGAATTCAAGAACCCTTGATATAGTGACATTAAATAATGGCATTGAAACAAAATTCATCTGGAAGAACAAAAGGTCCAGAATACCAAGAGAATTAATGAAAAGAAATACTAGTGAAGGTGCCCTAACAATCCAGATTTAAATTGTATCATAAAACAGAAATCATCAAAACTACTTGGTACTGGCTAAGAAATAGAGTGGTGGATGAGTAGGCTAGGGACACAAGACAGAGTAGTATCTATAGTAATCTATCATTTGATAAACACAAAAAACCCAGATTCTAGGATTGTAATACTAAGGGAATATACATATCTTCCCTGCCCCTTAATAGGCCCATGTGACCTGCTTTGAGCTTTTGCTCAGCCCACAGCTTGGGTCACATGAAGCCCATGGCAGAAGGAGCTTGCTGAATGGGTGGAACAGGAAGGGTGCAGCTGAGAGTGAAATGCAGTTGGGAGGCAGAACAGAGTGATTTTGCCTAAGGGAACTTGTTTGTGGGGAGGCCTGATAGAGGGAAGGTTTGGGGATAGCCATACTCTCTTTATTGATAATGTGAACAAACTTTGTTGTTACCATGGTGGAATTGGTTTTCTGGTATCTGAGTAAATATCTTGGTTTCATCTTTGAAGAACAGAGTTTATATTTGATGAATTTACCCTGGAAATATGCATGCATATCTATAGCAGCTGATGTGAGTATTGCATTGACATTACAAGGAAAAGAACTCACTATCTGAGAAAAACTGTTGGGAAAACTGGAAATAGTATGGGACAAACTGGGCATAGACCAACATCTTACATTGTATACCAAAATAAATTCAAAATGGGCACATGATTTAGATATGAAAGCCGATACTGTGAACAAATTGGGAGAGCAAAGAATAGTTAACCTGTCAGATTTATGGAGAACAGAAGACTTTATGAACAAACAGGAGATAGAGAACATTATGAAACACAAAAATGGATAATTTTGATTACATTAAATTGAAAAGTTTTTGCACAAATAAACCCAATGCAACCAAGATTAGGAAGGAAGCAAAAAACTAGGGAATTTTTACAATCAAGGTCTCTAATTAAAGGCATCAGTTCTAAAATATATAAAGAATTGAGTCTAAAATATATAAAGAATTGAGTCAAATCCCCATTTGGTAAAAGGTCAAGGGATGTGAACAAGTAGTTTTCAGAGAAAAAATTTAAAGTTATCTATGGTAATATGAAAGAATGATCTGCATCACTATTGATTAGAGAAATGCAAATCAAAACAACTCTGATATACCACATCACACTTATCATATTGGCTAGCATGACAAAACAGGAAAATGATAAGTGCTGGAGAAGATATGAGAAAATTGGAACATTAAATCATTGCTGGTGGAGTTGTGAACTGATCCAACAATTCTAGAGAGAAATTTGGAACTATATCCAAAGGGCTATAAAACTGTGTGTACCCTTTGATCCAGTGATACCAGTTCTAGGGTTGTATCCCAAAGAAATCATAAAAATGGGAAAAGGACCCACATATACAAAAATGTCAACAAGAGCTCTTTTTATGGTGACCAAGAATTGGAAATTGAGGGGATGCCCAACAATTGGGAATTGGTTGAACAAGTTGTGGTATACGAATGTAATGGAATACTATTGTGCTATAAGAAATGATGAGCAGATAGACTTCAGAAAAACCTGGAAAGATTTACACAAACTGATGCTGAGTGAAATGAGCAGAACCCGGAGAACATTGTACATAGTAACAAGTGCATTGTGTGATGATTAACTTTGATCGACTTAGTTCTTGTCAACAGTATAAGGATCTAAGACAACTGCAAAAGACTCATGACAGAAAATGCTATCCACACCCTTAGAAAGAACTATGGAGTCTGAATGGAGATCAAAGCATACTATTTGCTCTCTCTCTCTTTTTATTGTTTTTTTTTTCTTTCCTGTGGTTTCTCCCATTCATTCTTATTCTTCTTTACAATGAGACTAATGTGAAAATATGTTTAGTAAGAATGTATATGTAGAGCTGTTATCAGATTGCATGCTGTCTCGGGCAAGAAGAAGGGGAGAGAGACAGAGAAAATTTAAAACTCAAAAGCTTATGGAAGTAAATATTGAAAAATAGAATTAAATACATTAATCTTCAAAATAATTACATTAAAGAAGAGACCTTGTCACTTTAAAAAGAACAAAGGGATAGAGAGATAGAAGACAGAGATATAGACAGATAAATAGATAGATAGATAAATGATAGATGATAGATACATGATAGATAGATAGCTGATAGATAGATAGATAGATACATAGATAGATACATAGATAGATAGATTCTCACTTGATCCTCACAATAACCTTGTGAGGTAGATGCTGTTAAATATCCCCATTTTATAGATGAGGAAAATGAAACTGAGAAAGGTACAGTAACTTGTTGCTGCTCAGAGAGAATTCAGGCAGAATTCAACTAATCATAGCTACTTAGGTATTGAGGCAGGAGTTTGAACCTAGATCTTCCAAGTTTAGTATTCCAGTCACTATGTCACTCACATTTAGATAACGACATAACAAAAGGTTTGTATTTAAGTGACCTAAGGTTTACAAAGTGTTTTACCTTTATCTTATGCTCATGGTTATAAGCAAGGCTCTCATTTTCCTTGTTTTAGGGAAGAACATGAGGTTCAGAGCTTAAGTGAAGTCACGTGCCTGGTTCATGGGGTCATAGAACTAATAAACACTTGAGGTGAGAGTTGAATCCATTCCTCTTGGCTCCAAGGACAGAGCTATTTCCACCCCACCATTGTGCATTTTAAGAGTAGGAAAAAGCATTAACTCAAGATGAAACAGCGATGCGGAGTGTGGAAAGAGCCTGGAATTAGCATCCAAATTCTAGTCTAAGCTTTCTCACGATCTGTGTGACTTTCACCAAGTCTCTTATATGAAGCAGCTAGTTAGGCAGTAAAGCAGATAGAGCTAGTTAGTCAGTAAAGCAGATGTCCTTGGAGTCAGCAAGGTTTCACTTCAAATCTTACCTCTGACATTTACTAGCTATGTGACCTTGGGCAGGTAACTTAACCTCTGTCTGTTTCATTTTCCTCACACCTATCTCCCAACGTTGTATTGTGAAGATCACATAGATGAACAGTATTGAAATTGCTTTGAAAAAATATATCCCCTATTCAAACACAAGGCAGTACTTTGTACCATCCACTTACTTAATGTTCTTTATTACAATATGGGGAAACTTTCTCTGTTACCTGCCCACTCAGCATCTGCAGCTTTGAGAAGTTCAGGGAGGGTTTCAAATTTCTATTTGTTAGAATGTTGAAGAAAACAACAACTTCACATGACACATTCCTTTCATCCCACAGACTTGTGTTCGTTATTGTATCACATTACATTATTTTGACAGTTAGGTGGCATAGTGGATGAAGTGCCAGACCTGAAGTCAGGAAGAATCATCTTGATGAGTTCAAATCTGGCCTCAGACAAGCTGGGTGATCCTAATAAAGTCACTTAATCCTGTTGATCTCAGTTTCCTCATCTGTAAAATGAGCAGGAGAAGGAAATGGCAAACCACTCCAATATCTTTGACAAGAAAACCCCAAATCATGTCATGAAGACTCAGACATGACAAAAAAATAACCCTGAACAGCAACATTGCTTTATACTACTATCCCCCATTCACAGACTATAAGAAAGGTGAAGGGACTTGTCAGCAGTGACAAATCTAGTCACTGTGAATGCTAGGACCTGACCTCATCTTCCAACTCAAAATCCATCATTAACTTGTTTTTTATATATTTATAGTTAGAGATATGTAGATAAATAGATATAAATATAGGCATACATATATGTATATGTATACATTTATGTATACTTATAATACACATATCTGTATTGTATGTATACTTACATACTTATATATTTACAATATGTGTACTTATTTACAATACCCATATGTGTGTCTTTATGTATATATATATGCATATGTGTGTATTAATAGGAATGTGTATAAATATATGTATATGCACATGTATGCATGTGTATATGTGTGTGTATATATACACATATATGCATGTGTATACGTATGTATATATATATATATATATATATATATACACACACACTTATACATAAAACTTTCTGTTAAGGGAATAATTATGATGTTCTGATGAAAGATCTTTAAAATTCTCCCCATGAATATTGAAAGGCTTGTCCAGGACAAAAGAAATGTTTCATGAGTTTCTGAGACTTGCCAGGGTTAGGAGAGGGGAGGGACAGTGGAGTAGAAGTAGGATGGGAAAGAGAGAAAAACTTAATGGAATATCTCAAACTGTTACCTTTTCAAACATTTGGCTATTTTTTGCCAATGTTGGCCCATTGAAAATTTATAATCATTCAAAATTTAAAAGGATAGGTGTTTAATATCTGATTAACCTGGCAATTAATCTGTTCATATCCTTTGACAAATGAGTAGAGTTTGTAAAATACATACATGCATGAATGTTTTTTTACTCTTGTTTCTGGCAGTAGCCTAGGAATTAAGGCAGCAAGTACTTCTATACATAGCAGGCATGAAAAAAACAAATTTCAACTAGTTCAGACCTTAATCTTAAAGACTGAACTAGACTTAGTTTTAGAGGGTGGAGGGAGCCAAAATGGCAGAATGAAGGCAGGGACTCACTTGGACTCTCCCGCAAACCCCTCCAAATATCTGTAAAAATGACTCTAAACAAATTCTATAGCAGTACAGTCCACAAAAGGACGAAGTGAAACAAATTTGGTCAACTTGAAAGATCTATTGATCTCTGACTTGGAGAAGAGTATAGTCTAGCATGAGCACCAGCACAGACCAGGCCCCAGCAAACCCAGAGCAGGTCTCAGGGGACTGAATTACTGGTAGTTGAGGCAGTTTCCAGGTTTCTCAACTCCCCAAAACCAAAGATACCTTAGAAGATCATTGGGAAAGGTCTGTCAGACATGGGTGAGAGAGGAGCACAGACCAAGCACAGCCTCAGTGCAGCCCTAGGGCATTGGTAGCAGAGACTGCTTCCAGAGTTTTCAGTTCACTGATGGTAAGAGGATCGAACAACTGATCAAAATGATTTTACAGGGTCTCTTTGCTGGCATTGAGGCAGGACTCTATTGATTTGATCATACTCAGATCTGGGTTACAGTCCTGGGAGGCAGTCCTGAGGCAAGAAGGAGCACTGGCATAGCAGAGTTTATGGCAAGAGTAGAGAGAGAACCCTACTCACAGTTCTAGGGCAGAAAAGAGTGTTTGTAGTCATTCACAGGTCAGAAAATAGGCTAGGAGAGGAGTAAACGCTTCTCCTTTGATCATATCACCTTGGAAGAACTGAAAATTTACAGGTTCCTAGAAGTATCTCTGAAAACAACTGCACAAAACCCTTGAAGTTATTGATGGTATGCCTTCCACACTGGAAGCAGAGTTATGCCTTAACAAAGAGCTAAAACATGAAGTAATTTGCTGGGAAAATGAGCAAACAGTGGAAAAAACTCAGACAATAAAATCTTACTTTGGTGACAAACTATACACTCAGAAGAAGGCAACAAAGTCAAAGCTCCTACATCCAAAGCCTCCAAGAAAAATATGAATTGGTCTCATTGAAGAGCTCAAAAAGAATTTTGAAAATCAAGTAAAAGAAATAGAGGAAAAATTTGGGAAGACAAATAAGAGTGAAGCAAGAAAATCATGAAAAATAAGTCAACAGTTTGCTAAAGGAGACTCCCAAAATACAGAAGAAAATGATACCTTAAAAAAAGAGGTTCAAAAAAGTCAATGAAGAGATGAATGCCTTAAAAAAGCAACCAAATAGAAAAGGAGGTACAAAAAGCTCCCTGAAGAAAATAATTCCTTAAAACTAGAATGGAGCAAATGGAATCTAATGACTCTATGAGAAATCAAGAAATCATGAAACAAACCAAAAGAATGAAAAAGTAGAAGACAATGTAAAATATCTCATTGGAAAAACAATTGACCTGGAAAATAGATGTAGGAGAGATACATATTTAAAAATTATTGGACTACTCGAAAGCCATGATCAAAAAAATAGCCCAGACGTAATCTTTCAAGAAATTATCAAGGAAAACTGCCTTGATATTCTAGACCCAGAAGGGAAAATAGAAATTTAAAGAATCTATGAATCACCTCCTACGAGAGGTCCCAAAGGAAAGCTAGAGTTCCCAGATCAAGGAGAAAATATTACAAGTAACCAGAAAGAAACAATTTAAAGATTGTGGAGCTACAAATCAGGATAACACAAGATTTAGCAACTTCTACATTAAGGAATTGGAGAACTTGGAATAGGATATACCAGAGAGCAAAGAAACTAGAATTAAAATCAAGAATCACCTACTCAGCAAAAGTGAGTATAATCCTTATAAGAGGGTGGGGAGTGGATATTCAGTGAGATAGAGAACTTTCAAACATTCTTGATGAAATGACCAGAGATGAACAGAAAATTTGACTTTCAAATACAACATTCAAGAGAAGCTGAAAAGGTAAACAGGAAAGGAAAATCACAAGGACTTATTAAAGTTAAACTATACACATTTCTACATAGAAAGATAATATTTGTAACTCATGAGACCTTTCTCATTATTAGATTTGTTGGAGCAAATATACACACTGATGGCACAAGGTGAGATGAATATGAAGGGATGATATCTAAAAAATAAAATTAAAGGGTGAGAGAGGAATGTACTGGGAGAAGAAAAAGGGAGAGTTAGAATGGGGTAAATTATTTCACTTAAAAGAAGCAAGAAAAAACTTTTACAATGGAGAGGAAGAGGGGGGAGGTAAGAAGGAATGAGTGAACCTTACTCTCATTAGATTTGACTTAAGAAGGGAATAACATACACACACTCAATTGGGAATGTAAATCTATCTTACAGGAAAGTAGGGGGGAAGGGGATAGATAGAAGGGAGGGTAGATTGGGGGAGCAAACACTTTTGAGGAGGGACAGGGTCAAAAGAGACAATAGAATAAATAGGGGGCAGAAAAGGATAGAAGGACATAATTGATCTTTCACAACATGACTATCATAGAAGTGTTTTGCATGACTACACATGTATAACCTATATCAAATTGTTTGTCCTTTCAATGAGGGTGGGTGGATGGGTAGGGATGAAGGAAGACACTTTGGAAATCAAAGTTAAAAAAAGCAAAGTTAAAAACTTTTTCTACATGCAACAGGGAATTAAGATATACAGGCAATAAGTTATAGAACTCTGTCCTACCATAGAGGAAAATAGAAGGGGAAGGAGATAAGAGAAGATAGGGGGTAAAGGAAGTGAGGGCAGATTTGAGGAAGTGGTAATCAGAATGCTTGCCATCAAGGAGTGGAGGGATAGGATAGATTGGGAGAAAATTTGAAACTCAAAATCTTGTGGATATGAATGTTGTAAACTAAAATAAATTAGGGGAGAAAAGACTAAGCTATTCCACTGTTCTCCTTTTCAAACATAGACCTATACTCACAGACCACTCTCATTCAGGGTTCTCTTATTATTTAACAATTTAATTCAACAAACACTTATCAAGAAGCTGATATGTGCAAAGCACTGACATGATGAACATGCAATATGATTGAGCATGGGGGTCAAAGGTTCAAGTTCACTATTCAGTCATTATTTTTATTTCCTCAAATACTGACACTTTTCTGAAGTTCATGAGGTATTTGTAAGAAATAGATTGGCAAACCTAGAAAGAAATGCAATCTTTGACATACTGGCAAAAGCCAGAAAATCATGCATTAAGAATGACACACTATTTTTTCCCCACGACCCAGCTTTGTTTTGCTCAGTGATATGAGTGGCAGCCTGAATGGCCTGGCATTTGTCAGTTTATGTCACAACCTTAATATTTAAACATGGGCCTTTTTTGTAGTTGCTTTCTCTCATCTAAAGTCTTTTTGAAAACCTGCCAGCCCCACATTGATTCAAATAAATACAACAGGTCAAATATTTCTTTAAAGCAAAAGCTGTTTTTCTCCCTTTCAATAGTTGGATTTTTTAAAAAGTCCCCTCACTTTAAATGCATTCTTGTTTTTCCTTTTTTGCTACTTACCATCACAGCAGAGGTAATATTATATTATTAAATATTCCCTTTTTATTTGCTCAGAATCTGTCCCAAGGTCCAATTTCTGGTGGCTTTGTCTACAAACTTTCAACTTCTCTTATTATTCTTTTGTATCTAAAGAACAAAACAGAAATGAATGTGTTTTTCTCTCCTTCACATTTATGCTGGGAGAATTTGAAATTTTTTCTTGCATGTCTAATGTGTCTATTTGAAGGGGAAAGCAAGTATGGTTAAGAAGAGCGGATTACTAATTTTCAAGGTAATATGCAGCATAAAAATAACTGAAATAAGTTTTCCTGAAAGTCAATAATTATTACATACAAAAGAAATTTTAAGCATAGGATCTTATGAGCTGTGAAGGACAGTAGAAGCCATTGAGCTCAACCTCGTTATTTTACAGGAAAGAAAACCAAAGCCCAGGGAGTTAAGTGACTTGCCAAGACCCCACAGCTAGTAAATGTCTGAAGAAGAATTTGAATTCAGATTTGAATTCCTGAACTTAAATCCAGTGTTCTATCCATTGTAGCTCCTAAATAGATTCTTTAAAAAGTTATACTATTATCAGATTATAAAAGATGACAGATGCCTGTTCATGTAGAGTCAACTTCAAAAAATAGTAAATACCTAAAGAAAATATTATTTGAATGTTACCTACTGATTCTTTTGTCTTAGAAGTCAGAAATTTTTTTGTCAGGAAAGGAACATAGTGTTCTTGACCCAGCATAGAATATGGTCATGATAGGTTCTTGAGCAGGGGTAGAGTGCATATAATAAGAATTGGCAAAAATCCATTTGCCTGGAGTTTTGGAAATCTAATCAAAGGTGTTTAAAATGGAATAGAAAAGGGAAGTAAGAAAATGAGCTGTGTAACCCTACAAGGTTTCCATAGAGATAGATTCCATGGAGAATAGTTACATATAAGAAAGTAAATAAAAGCAGAGATACTCAGAAATAAACAGTAAATAGAGTCCAAGGGGGGAAATGGCCAGTAAAAAAACTCATGAGCTTAGAAGTCTGAACACAAATGTACAAGGTATTGATAACAAACAAAATGAACTAGAGATCTAAACACAAGGAGATAAATTGGACCTCATCGGTATCAGGGAGACTTAGTGGCCTGGGACCCATGGGTGGTATATATATCTGGAAGGGTATACTGCCGTCAGAAGGAAAATGATAGGTCAGAAGAATATAGATTCTAAACTGGGAGGGATATCAGGGAGGGATATCAGAGGTCATCAAGTCTCACCTCCATGTTTTTTGTAGCTGAGGAAACAGCCCCAGAGAAATGATTTACCCAAGGTTACACAAGTAGCAAGTACTGGAGGCAGGATTGGAACACAAGTCCCCTGCATCTAAAGCCATTGTTTTTTACACTACCTTATGGTAAAGGAAATGGGGGTAGTATAGGGATATGGGATGAGAAATAGGAGAGAGAAGAATCATATTTTAAAATATATACTTATACAAAGGATACAAGAAGCAGAAAGGAAAAGCATTTAAATTCACAAACATTTACTAAGCTCATGCCATGTGCAAGGTACTAGCAATACAAAGACAAAATTTTTTAGTTCTTTTTAAAGACCTTACTTTCTTCTGGGGGATATGTAACACACAATTAAATAAATACTTATTAATTTGAGGAGGAAACAAGTATTAGCACCTAAAGGAATTGGGGGACACTTCAAGGAAGAGGAAATAACTGAGCCGAACCTTGAAATAAGACAGAATTCTAACTGATGAAGATGAGGAAAGAGTGTTTTCCAGAAAGAGGAACCTAGAGAGAGAGAGGGAGAGAGAGAGAGACAGAGAGAGAGAGAGAGAGAGATGAAAGTGAGAGATGAGAAAATAATCACTGACCTCATAGATTCCATGTACTCACTCATCATATGCTTTTTTATAGTACATAGTGTGACACTTACCTGTTCTATAAGTATGTCTCTAAATAGTCTTGATGCACCCCCAAGAAAGCAGACACCACTGCAGAAAGAGGTGATAATCAATTGACAATACAACTTCTTGAGTACAGGAACTATTTTTCATCTTTCTCTGCATCCTAGGCATGTAACACCATGCTTAGCATGAAGTAAGGGCTTAATAATTGTTTGCTGAATTTTTGGTTTCATATTCTAGCTCACTAGAGGTGAAATGCCTCATCTAGGTGAAACTTGAACTGCATCCATATAAATAGGTAGAATTCACAGGTGAAAAGGATGATAAAAGGTATCCTAAATAAAAGAAATAGCATGGGCAACCTTTTTGAATCAAGTAGGAGTATCACAGATTAAGGGCATTATATGTATTCAGAAACTGACCTGGATGCAACAATGATCATGGCTGAAGAGTAAAAATGAGAGATAAGCTTGAATAGGTAGAGTTAAATCAGCTCATGGAGGAGTTTGGATATGCGGCTAAATAGTTTTAATTTTGTTCTGTAAGAAGTAGGAGCCCTTTAAATATGCTAAAGGGGTATTTGAGGAAGATTAATCTATTTCTAAAGAGGGTCTCAGCAAAGTACAAGAAAATAGGTATATCTTGAGATGGAGAAATTTTTAGTACAGACCCAATACTAGCAAATATGTATGATATGAAGACCAACCTCTCAAAGTGTGATAGCTACCCCTTGCACTCATCACATTAGACAAATAAAAGCTCAGAGACTGAAGAAACCTGGGCAGTGTTGAGTCAAACCAACTATCAAATTCAGGAATCCCATAGACAGATGATTTTATAACCCTTTTATATCCCATTCTTGCAAACCTTAAGCAAAACTAATGGCTTTGCAGGCAGATCTCTTGATGAAAAGGAGTTTAAGATTTTAATTGCTTTTTCAAAGTAACCACATCCCACCACTGGTGATTGTTAAGCATAGAGTCTATCATATATCCCAGATCTTTCTTGCTTTTACTGATGCCAGGTCAACTTTTTCTCTCCAATTATACTTGTGTAATTGTTTGTTTTTCATACAAATGCAAGATTTTACATTTATACCTATTAAATTTCTTCTTGTTGATTTTGACCCAGTTTTGTCAACTTTATTTTGCATCTTAGTTCTGTTTATATTATACTGTCCAATTCTACAAAGTAGGACTGAATGCAGAAGAGAGATAAAAAAAATGAATAAAAAAGACTTCAGGAGTTAGTTACCAAGATAACTAGTAGCCTTGAAGTTTGTGGCTTTAGTGGAGTAATCAAGGGAAAATATAGCCTTATAGGGAGGAAGTAAGAGATACATGATAGGTAAGTGGCAACAACTGGCATAAATCCCTCCTTTAAAGACTTTAGCATTGAATGGGTAGAGAAAAATAGAACAGGGACAAGTTCAGCACAAGGAAGTGCGGACAGCAACAGGTTGTGACCACAGATGATGGGTGTCTCAACAAAACTATCTAAAAGTTTAAAGCAAGTGGTCAGAGACCTCAGGAAGTATCTGGGAGTGGCCATGGGAGGGACAGAAGCATTGTAAGCAGAATAACAAACAACATACACCAGTGACCCTCCTGTGATTAGGTTTGAAATTCTGTCCACCAGAGCTAGTCTATCTCTGAAGGTACAAAGAGACAGGCAGCATCTGACTGAGAAACAAAGATAATTGGCATTTGTAGAGCACTCACAAGTTCATGAAGTGCTGAGTACGTGCCTTTGAGCTTTACAACACCTCTGGGAGACAGATGTTCTAGATCTCAACCTCATTATATAGATAAGAAAACTGAGGTCCAGTTACTTGCCTATGGAGACATAGAAAAATAATCAGAGGAGAATGGGAATTTAAGTTTTCCTGAGTCCCTGACCTCCTAACATAACATAATAAAATGGAAAGACCACTGAAATTGGAGTCAAAGCTCATGAATTCCTGTCTTTGGTACTTATCATCTGCATGACTTTGAACAAGTCATTTAACCTTACTGAGTCTCAGTTTCCTCCTTTACGAAATGAGGATGTTGGACTAGATTGGCCTCTAGAGTTTTTGGATTTTTTTAAAATGGAGGATATGTTTATAGGTACTAGAGATGGAGATAAGGACAAACTGAAGATGAGAGTGAGGCAACAATCAGAAGAGTTAATCCCCAAAATAACAAGAAAATGGGAAAACAAACATGTAGACATTAGACCACAATAAACTGAACTTCTGAATGTCCCTATTTACATCAAGGGCACCACCATTCACCCAAAAGGTTTGCAAACTTTGTGCCATCTTAAATTTTTCACTATTACTCACCCTGCACCTAATCAATCACCAGATCTTTTTCATTCCATCTCCATGTATTTTTTATCTATCCATCTAGATTCTTTGAGTTCTAAGTCTATGGCTGGACGATTCTAAATCCAGAATGATATCTAGGTCATTATGATAAGAAGTATAGATCCTCAAAAGTGGTTCATAGGATCAGAATTGAAAGGACCCTTAAAGGTCATCTAGTCCAAATTCTTCACTTTACAGATGAGGAAACTGAGGTACAAACTTAAAGTACAAACTTGAGGTACAAGTCAAGCGACTTGCTCAATGTCACATAAATGCTATCAGAGATGGGATTTGAACCCAGATCCTCTTGCCCCAGAACCTGTACTCTTCCCACTATGGTACAATATTTCTATTGTAACATCTTTAGTGAGAGCAATAAAGTCAAGTGATACATGTTTTGTGTCATTTTTCTCCTGATGGAAAAACTCGGGTTTTTTTCATCTTATTTCTTTTCACCCATTCAATGCCAAGGTCCTTAAATGAGAGGCTTATGTAAGTTGTTTCCATTTAGCCACTATATATCCCTTACTTCCTACTTCCAAGCCTACACTTTCCCCTGCTACACCACTGAAGCCACAGACCACCAATCATCTTTTTGTTAGTCTTTTGTAGTCTTTTTTTCTACTCTCCATTTTTCTTTATCTCTGCTGCATTCAGCCCTGCTCCTTATAGCTAGGTAGTACAATGTGAACAGAAACTTGGTGACAAACTTAGAAACAAATAGAAAAACTAAAGATGCTGGATAGGGAAAGTCCAAAGGAGTACTTTGGAAGGGACTTGACAATCTTCTCTAAAAAGAAGCAATTAATGATTGCCCTAGACCTAAGAAAACCAGACCATGGGGCCCATCATTGTTATTTAAATTCAGAGAAACTATTCAAGGAAACACTAACAAATTACTACCATCATTTCCAGATCTACCTCCATTCAAATTCCAATCAGATTCCCTTTTCAAGTTCTGCACAAGGGGCAGTACCCAAACTCCACAGTAATTCATAGGGCCAGAGCACATTCTCCTACTTCTATCTTCACACGACTCATTACATTTTTACAAAATTAGGCCCATACCTGGTTACACAGAGTGAAGACTATTGCCACATTTTGAGAAATTCAAATAAGTATATGTATGTCTGTGTCTGTGTGTGTACACATATATAATATGTATGTGTATACACACACACACACACACATATATATATGTGTGTGTGTATATATATACACAACTACACTGGTAGATAGATAGTTGTAATGGTTGTTGTCCTTCATTCTCAAAGAGTGCCAAAATGACATTACTATGCTAGAGTCAAGTTTCACTGTGTCTGACTGTGACTGATCAGATGAATACAAGCTTAGAATACTCTACCACAGGTTGGACACAGATAGTCCATGTGAAAATTTGGGGTGGATACTCCAAATTTACACACCTACATTTCCTTTGAACTGTTTCAAATGTGTTTTGCTCATAGAGCACGGTGCTTTCTTTGATGTGGGCATGTCATGCTGAGTGACCCTATGTCAGTGTCTCCTGTGTATTCCAAAGTTCTTAAGACAAACCTTGGAATTGTCCTTGCATCATTTCTTCTGACCCATGTGAATGCTTGCCCTCTGTGAATTCTCCATAAAACAGTCTTTTTGGCAAGCACACATTTTGCATTCAAACAACATGGCCAGCCACTTGAAGTTGCACTCTCTGAAGCAGAGTGTGAATGCTTGGCAGTTTAGTTTGAGTGAGGATCTCAGGGTCTGGTAACTTATCCTGCCTAGTGATCTTCAGATTCTTCCTAAGACAATTCAAATGGAAGTGATTCAGTTTCCTGGCATGTCACTAGTAAACTGTTCATGTTTCACAAGCATTCAACAATGAGGTCAACACAACAACCCTATAGATCTTCTGTTTGGTAGTCAGTCTAATACCTCTTCTCTCCCATACTTTCCTTCAGAACCTGCCAAATACTGAGCTAGCTCTGCAGTGCATGTGTCAACTTCATTATCAATATATACATCCCTGGAAAGTATACTACCTACACACCAATGACAAATTCTTCAACTTGAAAAGGCTACAAACTAAGACCAAAGTGGAGGGAGTGCTGTTGCATGATTTTCTGTTAACAGATGATTGTGCACTCAATGCAGCCTCTGAAGTTGAGATGCAACAAAGTATGGATCAATTCTTTACTGCTTGTGCTAATTTTGGCACAATAATTAACACCAAGAAAACACAGGTGCTCCATCAGCCATTACCACGCCATCCATACATGGAATCATTGGCTGCAACAAATGGAGAAGTTTTGAATGCTGTGGGTATTAGATACATAGATAGATAGATAGGTAGGTAGGTAGACAGATAGACAGATAGATGGAAACATCCTGCACTATTTGCAAGTATACTACAGAAACATGGAACCATCTCTGCTCTAGGTCTCTGCCTTCACCACCCCAACTTGTCCTAAGTACCTATTATGTACAAGGAACTAGAAGTAACAAAGATGTATTAAGACTCAATACCTGCTCCCCAAGGGACTTTTTTAATCTAATGGGGAGATTAACATGGATGTGAATAAAGAGACTTAGGGGATAGAGCTCTGGGCTATGAATTAGGAAGACCTCAGTTCAAATCCGGCCTCAAACACTTATTAGCTGTGTCATCCTGAGCAAGTCACACAACCTCTGTTTGCCTTAATCTATTGGAGAAGAAAAGGACAAACCACTCCAGTATCTTTACCAAGATAACCTCATGGACAGTATGGTCCATAGGATCATAAAGAGTCAGGCATGACTGCACAGCAGCAACAGCCAGCTGCTCCCAAAGGGAGTTCTAATCTACTAGGCAGATGGACATGGATGCAAATAAGTAAAATACAAATTAAAATACAGTAAGTGCATAGAAGTTCAAAGTACTGCCTAAGTATATGAGGAATGAAGTAGAGATGGAAATTGATTCATTTCCATCCTGTCAGTCACCCAAACTCACAACTTAGGTTTCATTCTCTCTCTCTCTCTCTCTCTCTCTCTCTCTCTCTCTCTCTCTCTCTCTCTCTCTCTCTCTCACCCGCCACCATATCCAACCAGTTGGCAAGCTCTGACCTTCCCAACACCTTTCATATACCCCCCCCCTTCTCTTCTCTTACTCTGTCACCCTAATACAGACTCTCATCACCTTCTTCCTAGACTATTGCAGTACACTGCTGGTTGGTCTCCCTGTTTCACTCCAATCTACTCAGCTATCAACCTAATCTTCCTAAAGCTCAGGTCTGACCATGTCTCCCTACATACATACACATATTACTCAATAAACTCCAATGTTCCCCATTGCTTCTGGTATTAAATATGAAATCTTCTGTTTGTCTTTTAAATCTCTACAAAACTTGGCTTCTTTCTGTTTTTTCCATTCTTAAATTTTACTCCCCATTATGTACTCTATGATCTGATGGTGTTGTTCCACCTTGCTATTCTTTGCACAAGACAATCCGTCTCCTACTTCCCTGCAGTTTCACTGGCTATTTCTCATGCCTGAAACTCTATCCCTGCTCATCTCCCCTTCCTGGCTTCTTTTAAGTCTCAGCTAAAATTGTTCCTCCTTCAAGAAGGCTTTCCAAGTCCTCTTTAATCTTAGAGACTTTCCTCTGATGAAACCTCAGACACTTCAATGTATCCTACATATGTCTTGCTTGTACAGAATTGAGTATTATATTTTCCTCCCACCCCCTTTGGACTGTGAGTTTCTTGAGAGCAAGAGATGGTTGGTTTGAAGGGGGCAGGAGTTGGTCTTTCTTTGTATCCAGAGCTGTTGTGATCTCAAGTAAAACAGTGATTACTAGTGTTCCATTACAGCCAGCACTATTTTCCCCCATTCTTTGTATCCCCCAGTGCTCAACACAGTGTCTAACACACATTAGGCATTTAACAAATGTTTTTTTTGACTTGACTTGATTTCTACCTAAGAGTCTGTATGTTGTAAATCAGGGAAAGCTTCATGGAGAATATAGTGCCTGGAATTTCTTAAAAGAAGAGAAAAATTTCCATAACTGGCAATAGTAGGGAATCTATTCCAGATCTAGGGAATGGCAAGAATGAGATTGGAGTTGAGCAATTATTACAATCTACCAGGAAGCAATTACTAAATAATAACTGTTTCTCTTTTACCCAGGAACCCTGAGAGTCTTCCCCTCCCAGTTTGATTTTTTTGGTTATTTTTTTCTTTCTTTTATGAAAAGGGGCCATCCCTTGAGTAATTTCTTAAAGACACCTATTCATTGAATGGGTGTATCTCACTCAAAGTGAGAATCTGATAAGACCTTAGCCTAAAATGCTCAAGGTCCCACATTGCATCCTAGGCTGTCTCCAGTCATCCTGATGAATATCAGGCCACTGGACCCAGATGGTTCTGGAGGAGAAAGTGAGGCTGGTGACCTTGCACAGCCCTCCTTCACTCAAATCAAAGTCAACTGCAAGTCATATCATCATCTTGATGTCATGGCCCTCCAGAGAACAAAGGCAACAGATAGGAGGCAGTGTGATTTGTCAGCAAAAGTGGGTTGGAACCTTATATGCTATGCAAAGAAGCTTCTGGACTGAATTAAGCAGGCAATGAAGAGACATTGAAAGTTTTTGATTTGAGGAATTATGTGCAAAGAAATATATATTCTTCATAAAGCTTTTCCTAATTCTTTCAACTGTTAGTGCCTTCCCTCCATCAGTCAAAAAAAAAAACAACTTGAATTCAAATATTTTACATATATTCATACCTGGTAGCTTTGTATTTATTCTGCATACACTTTATAATGTTTATTCTCTCTCCTATTGAAGTGCAAGTCTTATGAATAAGGATAGCATCTTTCATTGTACTTAGTTAACTATTCCAATATCTAGCAGTGTCTAGCATAGAATAGGCATTTGATTGATAAGTTCTAACATCAATGTAAATATCCATAAAAAAACTTTGAAGTAAGAAAAAACAAGCAGAGAGATGATCATCTTACTTGGGAAGAAAGGTGTCAAAGAAAAAGGTTTGGTGAAGATCCTGACTTTCAGGTCAGATTGTCCTTTATTGTCTGCTGTTGTCCAACTCTTCATGACCTCATTTGGGCTTTTCTGGGCAAAGAAAACAGAGTCGTTTGTCATTTCCTTCTCCAGCTCATTGTGAGATGAAGAAACTGAGGCAAACAGGGTTAAGTGACTTGCCCAGGGTCACACAGCTCGGAAGTGTCTGAGACCAGATATGAACTCAGGTCTTCCTGATTCTAGCTCTAGCACCCTATCCACCCTAGCACCTAGCTGTCCATTTTTTTGCTACTATTTATCATCAGATCATCTAGAAACCCAGTCTCAAAACAAAATAGTGAACTTTGGGTACTTTAAAAATCCCAAGTTAAGTTTGTACTATCTTTAGCATTTTTCTGAACATTTTTTAAAACTCACTTTAATCCTACAGTTCTAAAATGTGTTCATCATTCCCCATACAGAATGGGAAGAGTTCCCAAGTGGAATTATCTTGTCTCCTGTAAATTCTTCAGTCCCACAGTTTTAATGTGCTCAAATGAGATAAGGATTTACAGTACATCCTGACTTTGAATTTAATCACATTTGCACACATTTTAACATGTCTTCTGAGTGTTTTCAAGAAATCATTTTATGAAGCTAATTAGACATCCATGATTTGCGACACATTTGGAGGCTCAAATTCCTACTGATCTTTATTTGAAGCTTTAGTATCTAAGATATCTACATTTCTGTTGAATAGACAGTTAACAAAGCATTGGCTTCCAGTCTCAAAGTCCCCTT
Organism: Potorous gilbertii; assembly: GCA_028658325.1. Classification (NCBI taxonomy): domain Eukaryota; kingdom Metazoa; phylum Chordata; class Mammalia; order Diprotodontia; family Potoroidae; genus Potorous; species Potorous gilbertii. The sequence goes on along the minus strand of CM053770.1, from coordinate 352,603,481 downwards.
TCAGTGTGAACAGCTGGACTTCTGCATTGTATCTACTGTTAGAAATTGTGGAGATTAAAAATGCATGCACTCACTTGCAGTGCACTTTGCTTTTCAGTACTTTAGGTTTGGCTCAGAGCTAAAGGATTTCTTGAGCATAATTTTATGATATGTGTTTCTTTAATATTACCAGTCCTAGAAAAAGAGTTGAAAGGTGGAGGAGTTAGAATGATGTATAAGCTTTATTTTGAAGTGTGTATATATATATGCATATATATATGTATATATATGCATATATATGTATATATATGCATATACATATGTATGTGTGTATATAAATTTAATAAAAAATAAACCAGGATTTCTTTGTTGGTTTTAAACAAAAGTACATTCTATCTCCAAGGTAAGGAGAAGCTATCCCTAAGCAAAATTTAGCATATAGAAAATCAATTTGGATATTTTCCTACAAGTTTGTATCAGCAACATCTTTTCCATGCTGGCCAAAATTCCAGCTAGGAATTTTGGTGCCCAGGGCAAATTCAGTTTAGGCAGTAGGAAGACATGGAAAACATTCTATCTTGGTCAGGTACAGTCATGCCAGGAAACTCCCATGAAATGTAAATGGTCAGGGAGGAGGGAAAAGATCCTTGTGAAATCTCCCACGGCTTAGAACCAACAGGATGTTGGCATCCTGGGGCAAAATCCAAGTCATCCTACCCTAAATTCCATTTCTGGAGCTCATGCTTCTCTCTGATGGCAAGCATCTCTGACTACAGTTGTTTTTTCCTCTTTCCACCTCCACATTCTTGCCCCAGTCAGTCCTCCATAATATGAATCTCACTTTACCCTCCCTCCTCCTTCAAAATTAGCTCTTTTTATCATTTTCTCAGTAAATATGTCCCTACACATCACTATGGAAGATGACAATACAAAAAAAAAGAGTCCTTACTTTATAATTGTGTGGGGGGCAGTGCTAGGGGAGCAATGAGAAACACTGGACTTATAGGTGACCTGGACTTAAGGCCTAACACTGATTCTTGTTAACTATACAACCATGAATTAGTCACTTTATCGCTCAGATTTTTAATCTACAAACAGGGATGTTAATGATACCTGCACTAGACACAGTAACTCATTAAATTGTGAGGAGAGTACTTTAAAACAGTATAAAACTCAATATAAATGTGAAATACTATTATTGTAACAGATGTTCACAATGCCTCCTGGAAGTCAGATGTGAGAGAAAGTACCAGCAAGATAATGTGAAGGTAGGAAATATGAGCGTATGTTTTCCAATATCCTCAATTTTCATCTTCTCTTTCCCTTGTATAGTCTTCCATTTTCCAGTCTATCCTTTCCATGCTGTCAATAGGGCAGACTCCTACTCACCCACACAGTACTAGCCACTTGTGGTTTGCTGTAATTACCAGGAACAAACTAAACCAGATCCTGAAGAGATACAGCTGTAAGATAGAAACCTAGAGTAGATAAGAACAAGTAGCATGAGACTAGGCATTGCAAAACAGACCAATATCATTGCTACCAATAAGATTGGGCCATAGGATTAATCCCCTAGGGTGTCTTCCCTTGGCTGTTTGTAACTGTCTCATTGGGTTCCAAAAATGCAATTTTTTCCCTTACCTACCAGTTAGGAAGAAGTTTGGGGGAATTAGGAGAATTTATAGGATCATAGAGCTTGTAGAATCATGGATGATATATCATAAGCCATTCAATCCAACTTTCTCAGTTTATTGTTAAGGTTAAAGAGTTTAATTGACGTGTCCAAAGGAGTAAACTGGTCAGAGGTAGAATCTGAACCCAGGTCCTCTTATTCAAGAGTCAGAACTTTTTCCCACTGTGTAATACTACATTTTTTACAGTTTTATTATGTGATAGCCCTTTTGAAGTTACTTCTTTTATTTTGTTTTAATAAGCCATGTGACAACTAAAAAGAAAATCATCTAAATCTGATGGATAATGTTGGTTGGCTGAGAGCAAGAGTCCCCAACTTTGGGGGAGGGCAATGAAGAGAATGAAGGGGACCAAGATCCAAATCAATATGTCTATAATTCTTATATTTCAGAGAGATATTAATTTGCTTATTTCCATATCACTAGATCAGTTTTGGGTGTGACCAGCACTATGCCATAAACCCAGGGAGACCATAGTGATAGGAAGGGAAGTAGTCTAAGAGCTTACAATCTAAGCACTCTCTGCTGAGCAGTGGTGATACTGCAGCTTTTGGGGAAGCCAGCTCATGTACCCTTCAGTCCTTCCAGACAAAGTCACTTGGCTGTGGTTTGAAGGTAGTGTCACCTGGTGGCCAAATTTTACATTACACTCTCTTGCTAGTTAATTATTTAAGAAAGCAAACGTCATGCTACAATAGGGACATTAATGAAATGTGAATATAGCCCAAACTACTTGTCACATAATCACAAAAAATATACAGAGCTCTTTTCCCTCAAGGAAGTTGTCATATAATTGGGGAACCTTAAAATATGAAATGCTGGCACATGAAAAGTTAAATTGCAAGAGAAGATCAGGGTAATTCCACAGGTGTTCAGAGTTGAGAGAGGTCAATATGTACCAGAGTGTCTATGGGGTCTTTATGAAAGAAGTGTGTCTGGAGCTAGCCATGGAGGCCTGGATAGGATCTGAGCCAAGTCTTGTTAGCTAGGAGAGGCAAGTCGCATTTCAGAGAAGAAGTCAAGTCTGACTAGAGCTCCTTTGTTTTCAAAATGAATAAAAATAAGTTTAAGAAAGTGAGTCATGCTAAATTATAGAAAAGCTTGAATACTAATCTCAGTAATGACTTTATCTTGAAAGCTTTGGGTGAGCTTCTCTTAAG
>CM053770.1:352582049-352600151 GCA_028658325.1 Potorous gilbertii | reverse complement strand
AAGAGCAATCACAACAAAGCAACAGAAAGTGAATGTTGCAAGTTTATACAAATCATATATGTGTATATGTATACATGTACACTTTGTATATGTGTGTATACATACATATGTATGCAATATATGCACATAGGCAAATACATATATGTTACTTTACTCTGCATCATTTCATGTAAGTCTTCCCATACTTCCATATATTCATGATAAGATCATTTCTTATATCACAGTATTATATTCATATATCACAAATTATTTACCCATTCTCATTGAATGGACATTGATTTGTTTCTAGTTTTTGAAGATATAATAATTGCTGTTTTATATTTTTTGGTGCGTATAAGGACTTGCTTTCTTTTGGTCATACTTGGGGTATGCCATGTCATGGTTTCTCTGGCTCAAAAAGTACAAACATTTTAGTTACTTTTTTGCATAATTCCAATTTGCTTTCCAAAATGGTTGCACTAAATTATTGTTCTAGAATACTATAGCAGTGTACATATTATCCCACAGTTAAGCATTTAATATCCCTTTCTTTTGCCATCTTTGACAGTTTGTTGATCTTTGTCAAAGGCTTTTTCTGTATCCGTTCATGTGTTTTTGGCAGTTTTTATTTTTTAGTTGGCTGAATTATGTTGGTTATTGTCTTAAAGTTAAAACATTGTGACTTTTCTGACAAATATAAAATTTGGTCATAATGAATTTCTTGGATGAACTGCTGTAGTCTGTTTGATAAGATTTTATTTTTAATTTTTGAGCCAATATTCATTAGTGATATAAGATTATAGTTTTCCTTCTTGCTTTATCCTTCTCTGGTTTAGGTATTGTGACTACATTTGTCTGATCAAAGAATTCTAGTAAAGTATATTCTTTCAAAGTTTAAAAAAAATGTAGTGTAGAAACTGTTAGCTAATAGTTCATGAATTATAAGCAATTAGGTAATAGCTTAAAGTTTTTAAAGTTTAAAGTTGCACTAACACTTTTAGGATACATTGTATTTGAGTTCATTTTTCTTGAAAAGTTTGATAGGATTTTGTTAAGATCTCAGAACCAGAAGGCTTCCCCCCTCCTTTCAGTATTTTTTTTTTAAATAAAAGGCTTTATTTTCTTTTCTGAATTGGGTTAGTTGAGATCTCTATTTGGTCTTCTCTTACTTTTAGTATTTTAAAATTTGAAGGTAATGTTCTATTTCTTTTGTCTATTTAGTTCTATCAGTGTATGACTTTGCATAACAGGTTCTGATATTTTGATGATGAATACATATACATATATACACATATATGGGTGTATGTATAGTTGTGATATTGATATTGTGCTTTTGCTAGTTTATTGATTTCTGCCTTCTTATTCAGGTTGGCTAATGGTTTATCATTTTAAAATTTCTTTTCAAAGGACCAATTTCTCTCATTTTTGGTATCTCCACTTTTCTGTTTATTTGTTGATTTTCTCATTTTAGTGCATATTCAGTAAATTATCTTCTTTGCTATTTATTGGTGCATATTTTTTGAGATGTAAATCCCCCCCCCTCCCCAGTACAGATTTGGCTACATCATAGAAATTTTGGTATGTTGTCTTATCGGTATTATTTTCTATCACGTATTTATAAAATGTTTCTATGATTTGTTTTTCATCCACTCATTGAGGATTTCTGTGCTGTTTGTTGTTATTGATGTGGTATTCCTTGAAGTGATTATAATAGTTATGGTGTTATGATTTACAAAGATCACGTTTATTATTTTTTAATTTTTACATTTATTTGTAATATATTGTACCCCATTTCTTTTTCATTAAAGTGTGATGGGTGCTGAAAAATACATATATTCTTTAGTATTGCCATTTAGGAGATACGTGTCTTTAGCAAAAGGTTTCTCCATAAATGGTTCAATTCTTTATTTTATCTTTTGCTTATCTGCCCATTAGATTTGTTCAGATTTGAGAGAGGAGCATTAAAATCTCCTACTATAATTATGTTTCTATGTTTTTGTACAGTGTTATTATTATTCATGTATTTGTTATCAGTAGTATTTTTATTTATATTATTAATTATTATTTTTTATAATTAATATTGTTATTATTAATGGAGATGCTGTGACATTTGGAAGACAAAAATTCAACATTCATATTGGTTTGTGATGTGGAGATCTTTCCAGAATAAAGTAGTTTTCTTGATCAGCTCAACTTTTTGATCAAAAGAATCTGCTACATGGCATAAAACCCAAGGAGATAACTGGCAAAAGAGAATGTTCTTGTATGCACTTAATTTTTTAAAGCAGCAACACTTATGTATTTGGATTTGGAGTCAGGAAGACCTGAGTCAAATCTGGCTTCAGACATTTACCTAGCCATGTGAACCTGGGCAAGTCATTTAGCCTCTCTTGCCCTCAGTTTCCTCATCTGCAAAATGGGAATAACAACACTACCCATATCCTAGAAATTTTTAAGGATCAAATGAAATAATATTTTCAGAGTTCTTCAGAAACCTTAAAGCACTATATAAATGCTAGTTAGCTAACATCTTGTGGTCCCTCTCTCTGGAGACCCTGGAAATGGTCTCCATCTAATATGGTAGAATACTGAGAGTAGACTTAGACTTACTTATCTGAGTTTAATATAGGAAAGCTGGGTGAACTTGGTCTCATGAACGTCAGGAAGCATAGTTTGTTCAATATTACTTATTCAGTTGAGTGCAACACTTAAAATCATGAGCCTGGACCCATGATGGTTGTCCACATAATTCAGTTGCTTTTGAAGCTTAATCTTAACCTTTTTTTAAACCCCCCCCAGACTATTATTTATTTTTTCCAATAATTGAAGAACCTTTTATGTCCTCTTTTGGTTTCATCTGAACTTTTCATTATTTCTAAAGACCTCTAAAGGCCTTGACCTCTCCCAAGTCCATCATACATTTTATCTGCTTTCTATGGTAACATAAAAATACATCAGTCAACTTAGTCAATTAACATTTACTAAGCAATTAAGCACCTACTATGTGATAAGGCACTGCACTAACCTCTGGGAATATAAAGAAAGGTGAAAAAATGTCTCAGCTCTCAAGGAGCTTATAATGTAATAAAAAAACAACATGCAAACAACTCTTTCTCTGTGTATATATAAATATATATTTATATATATACGTATATACATATATACGTATATATACACACATATGTGAGTATATATGTATGTTAATTGCTTAACATATGTCTGTTGAATGACTGAGGGTGATGGCTTGAGGAGATGGGAACAATAAAGGGCAATTTAAATGATAGAGTAGATCTGGTTATGTGTATGTGAATCAGAAAAAGGCCATTAGGAAAAGGTACAAAATGATTGTGAGAGAAGAAACAATAGTGGGAGAAAGTCCTAGAATTTCAGTAAGTCAGTATACAAGAATTAACCAAGTACCTATTGTATGCCAGTTACTTTACTGGAGATATAAAAGAAAGTTTAATACAGAGTTAGCCTTGGCAAGGGGGTTAACATTCCCTTTAGAGATAGGATTAAGAAAAGGATAAATGAAAATATCTGGGAGATTTGAGAGGTGGAATACAGGAAATGAGGAAATTTTGTGACGTGGCCACAATGTTCTCAGCAAAATAGAATTCAATTACGTTAATTTAATCACTTGAAAGCTAGAACAATTAACAACGGAAAATTTTGTCCTGGATCTTATTTTCAACAACATGAAGAAACTGTTGGGGTGGAGATAATTTTCAGTTGGCATTTGAAATGGAGGTGGAATGGAAAGTTAAATGCAGTCTTACTAGATTCTGAATTTTGGGAGAAGATATTTCAAGAAATACAGAGAATGGATGGAGTAAGTGGTATTCTGTGGACTTAAATTCTGCAGGTAATGTCAGCCCATGAGTGATGGGAAGCTCTCAAGAATGGAACTCAGAAAAAAAAATGTCAGTTTAAGACAAAAAAAATAACAATTTTCTGAGGAAAATAATTTAATGCATTGTAAACGCATCCATGTACAGAAACCCAAATTTTTAAAAACTTGTTTTTAATTGAAAGAAAAGACTCTAAACCTAAATTTTTTAAAAGATATATACCTACCTCCTAACAGAAAGATAATGAACTCAAGATACAGAATGAGACATCATTTTTGACAGAGTCAATGTTGGAATTTATTTTGTGTGACTCTTCATATTTTTAGTTTATTTTTCCTTCAATGAAAAGAGATGGGAGAGAGAAAAATATAAATCCTTCCTTGTTAAAATGAAAAAATGAAGTTTAATTCTGAAAAGACGTACAAATGGTGGAAGCAAGGGCAGTTCCCCCTAAAAATTACCTTAGAACATTTTAACAATTGGGGAATTCTCATAAATTTAAGCAGTAATTTATTTATCTTGGAAATGAAACCTGTATCAGAGAAACTTGCAAAGATTTCTCCCAGTGAATTGTTTCTCTTTTAACTTTTGTTTTATTGATTTTGTTTGTTTAGAACCTTTTTAATTTCATGTAACAAAAATAATCTATTTTATCTTCTGTAATCCTCTCCTCACCTCCTTGATCATCAACTTTTCTACTATATGTAGATATGATGGGGCATTTTTATGTACCTCTATTTCTTTATGATATGACTTTTATAGCCATGTTATGAATCTATTTGAAGCTTATTTTTGTATAAAGTATGAGTTATTGATATGAAATTAATTTATCCTATACTGCTATCTTCAGTTTCCCAGCAGGTTTTTTGTCAAATAAAGAGGGTTTATCAATTAATACAGTAATTGATACATTTGATTCTATACTTTGATTAACTAATTTGTTCCACCAATTAATCTAATTTTTAAACAATATCAAAATTGTTTTGAGAATTATTGCTTTGTAGTATAGTTTGAGTTCTGGCACTACTAGATGCCCTCCTTCCCACTTTTTATTACACTCCTTGAAATTCTTGACTCTTCTGTCATTTGAATATTACTATGTTTTTGTTTTTTTGTTGGTTAGTCTGCTTAATTAGACAAAGTAATCCTTCGGTAATTTAACTATTGCGGCATTGAATAAGTAAATTATTTAGGTAGTATTGTCATTGTTATTATATTGATTCAACCTGCTGATGAGCAATTTATGTTTTCCCCCAATCATATAGTTTTATTTTCCTGCAAACAGTGGTTTGTATTTATATTATATCATTCTTGCATGTCTCTTGTTTGGTAGACTCCAATTATTTGCATATATTCTGTAGTAGTTTTAATGTAATTGTTCCGCTGGAACCATGATACCATATGCAAATATTTTTTATTTGTTTGGGTTTATTTTAATCTTGTAAGTTCACTTAAGTTACTATTTTTTTTTCAATTACTTTGTAGTGGAATATTTAGAATTCTTTAAGCACACCATAATATCATTTGCAAAAAAATGATCATTTTATTTCTTCTTTTTCTATGCTTATTCCTTCAATTTATTTTTCTTCTGTTACTTCCATAATCGATATTTCTAATTCTATGTCAAGTAGAAGTATTGAAAAATGAAGATTCTTATTTCACCTATGATTTTATTAAAAATGTTTCTATCTTATTTCCATTACATATAATCATAACTTTTGTTTTAAATAAATACTAATAATCATTTTAATGAAAGGTTCATTTATTCTTGTTTTCTAGTTGGTTTTTTCTTTACAGAAATATTATATCAAAACATTTTTCTACATCTATTGATATATTCATGTGATTTTTGTTGATTTTTTAATATGATTAATTAGGTTTATAGTTTGCCCAATATTAAACCAAACTTGCATTCAAGGTAGAAATCCGAACTAGCCTAAGTCAATAATCTTTGTGATATATTTTTATTAGCGCCCTTGCTGATATTTTAAATTGTTTGTATCTGTGTCCATTGGTGATATTATTCTATAGTTTTCTTTTTTTTCTGTTTTGTCACATATGCCTCCTTCTTCAGTTACTGGATCAAGACCATATCTGTATTATCAAAAGAACTAGTGTGTTCTTTACTAGTAGTTTATTAGAATTAATTGTTCTTTGAATGTTTGATGGAATTCATAGGATAACCCATCTTGACCTAGAGCTATTTTTCTTTCAAAAGTCATTTATGGTTCACTGAATTTCTTCCTCCAAAACAAGGTTATTTAAATTCTTCTATAAATTTGATTATTTCACTTATTTTATATAAGTTGTCAATTTTACTAGCATGTAGTTGAGAAAAATAACCTAAAACAAATGCTGCATTTCTTCCTCATATGCTGTGAATTTTCATATTTCATTTTTTAAAATTGATAATCCTGTTTTCCTCTTTCTTCTTTTTATAAAATGGGCTTTTATTAATTCTCAAAGAGAATTCTAGTTTTCTTTATTAATATAATGTTTTTATTTGTTTTTAATATTGTTCATTTCTTTGATTTTTTTCAGGATTTCTATTTTTGTCTTTATTAGGCTTTTTGAAATATTTATTTTCTAGTATTTTTAGTTGCATTCTCAATTCACTAATCTGTTCCTTCTCTTTTTTTGTTAATGAAAGCACTTAGAAATATGTGAGTATTTGTAAGCATAATAAAATTGCTACTAATTAAAGAATGCAAATTAAACAAATTCTGATATTTTACTTTACACCCATCAGATTTGCACAAGTGACAAAAAAAGGAAAATATTAACTATTGGAGATGCTGTGGAAAAACAGTCTTGCTTTACCATTGTAGTTGGACCTTTGAATGAGTACAACTATTTTTGAATGCAATTTTGAATTTTTCCCAAAAAGTTATGACACAGTGAACACTTTTGATCCAGCTATATCAGTTTTAGACATATGCCTAAAAAAGATTTTTAAAAATCAAAAAAGGTCCTATAAATTATAAAAATATTCACAGCAGCTGTTTTTATGGTAGCAAAAAGTTAGACACCAAAGCATGTCTATCAATTAGGGAACAACTGAGTATGCTGTGATATATGAATGTGATAAATAACTGTTGTACCATGAGAAATAATGATGTAGGAGACATGAAAGAAATATATGAACTGATGCTAAGTTAAGTGAACAGAACCAGAACAACAATTAATAACATCAATATTGCAAAAGCAGACAATTTTAAAGACTTTTACAAACTGGTGAAGAATTAGAGAAGAAAAGTTATGTAACATGGCAAAGACAAATGACTTTGAAAACTGTAAGAACTAGGATCAATACAATAGCATTCCATGATTCCAAAGGACTAATGATGAAACCTACTGTCCTCATCCCAACAGAGAGGTGATAGACAGAAGATGAGGAATGAAACATTTGTACTTTTGGATATAGCCAATGAGAGAATTTATTTTGCCTAATTGTGCATATTTATTTAAAGGAATTTTTTTCAATTTGTTTTTCATTCTGGTGGGAATAGACAGAAGATAAAGTAGATTTCCGTTAATTAATTCTGGAAGGGATGTGGTAAAAGAAATACACTAAAGCATTGTTTCTGAAACTATGAACTATTCCAATCATTCTGGAGAATAATTTGTAACTGTGCCTAAAGAGTTATGAAACTGTGCATACTCCCTGACCCAGCAATATGCTACTAAATTGTATTGCCAAGGCAATATTCACAGCACTGGTGGTGACTATGAATATGCCAGTGTCGTTCTCAATCACCAAGTATAAAAGACTCTCCATATAGAAGGCAGAAGGAAAACATTTATTTAAACACCAGACCAAATCCCAGAACCAGAAAGCAAAATCCATCATGGTGACCAGGAAGTTAATAACCATGATCACAGGAGAGGGCAAAGCCATTCTCAAACCTCCCCTACCCCAGTCAGGGCCTTCTCACTATCAACTGTCACAATGTGTCAGTCTCAAACCTCCCCTCCCCCAGCCAGGCCCTTCTCACTATCATCTGTCACAATGTGTCAGTTGGCCTATGTCAGTTGCCTATGTTCTTTCCCCTCTGACCTGACCCCACCCACTCACTTCCTCTCCATTCTGCTCCACCCTTCCTGTTCCGCCTCTTCAGCAAGCTCCTTCCATCACATGTGACCCAGGCTTCAGCCAATTTAAGCAAATCATATGAGCCGATTAATGAGAAAGATCTTTCCATTTAAATTACTATTACATAAGTCTATAACTAAATAGATCAAAGGAAAATGATACGTATGTACAAAAGTATTTATAGCAGCTGTTTCGTAGTGGCAAAGAATGGGGAAATGGGGGTATGCACATCAACTGGGAAATGGCTAAAAATGTTATGACATGTAGGTGTGATGGAATTCAATTGTCCTGTGGGAAATGATGAAGGGGATGATTTCATAGAAACCTATGAAATGATGTAAAGTGAAGTGACCAGAGTGAAGAGAACAATGTACACCAAGATAGCAATATTATAAAGATAATAAACTGTGAATGTTTATGTGAAGATAATAACTGTAAAGATAATAAACTGATCAATACAATGATCCACCATGATTCCAAAGGACTCCAAGATAAAATATAAGATAAAAAATGCTATCTACCTCTAGAGAGAACTGATGAATTGAGGGTAGATTGAAGCATATTTTTCTCTTTATTTTTCTTGCTATTTTTTCTCTCCAGAACATGACCAATGTATAAATATGTATTTTGTGACTTATTATGTATCATGGGTATCATATCATACCTTTTCTCTGGTTGGGGAGAACTGGAGGGATGAAGAGAATCAAGAAGTAAACATTTTAAAACTTAAAAGGGACAGGTTGGAGTGTGACAAATGTGTAATATTGCATGTGCTTTCAGATTAGGTCACTGTAGTTTTGCTTAATTGTTTTATTTTCTTGTTTGTTCGTTTTAGAAGAGACCACTCATGAAATGGGACAATATTTGATGTAAAAAAATGTAGCACATGGCCAAAACCTTTTTAAAAGAAAGAATGAATCCCAAAGTATAGAGTGGTACTTTTAAAAATAATCTCAAGAATATTAAATTCCAGAATTAGCTGAAGTTAGTAAGGAAAGCTAGGAATTTTTTATCTTTTCTTTTTTCTTTCATTTTAACCATAATGAGGAAAAGAGGGCAATCAAAGAAGGAATATAATCATTTCTTGGGTAGGAAGGGATCACATTATCTAATGAGAGAAAGAAAACAGAACTACCTAAGTCTCATTTTCTTGCTGTTTTAATTTTTTTTTCTGTCAAGGAGAATGATCTTTTGATTACAAAGGACAGAACAAAAATTCATAATAGAGAGCTGATATGTAAGATAAGTAAGGTAATAGTAAGAGAGTACCAAGTTGTCCTTGATGATCACAAGTCACCTGAACCAGGTGAATTACATCTTGAGGTAACTGAAAGAATTACCATATATGGTACAGAGTCACTGTTATTAATGTTTAAAAAAGCATAGCAACTGGGAGAGGTATCATAGAATTGAAAAGAAGACAAATGTTTTCCTATTTTTTTTAAAGAGGGGTAGTAGTGGGATGGAATCTTTTAGACAACAAAAATGTTAGCTTGACTTTCATTCCAGATAATTTTAGAATGTATTAATAAGAAGAGCAAGTGTTATCATGGCATAGAAAGCTAGCTTCAAAATTCAGAAGATACGGTTTCAATTCCTATCTCTGATTTATATTAGTGGTATGATGAGAGTGAGCAAATTGCTTAACCTCTTAGTACCCTAAGGCAACTAATTCTCCAACAATAGAAGTTGCGGTATCAGTGGGAGGAACTTCCACACTGGGAACACTTTATAGAAATGAAAGTACAAAGCCAGAAATTATTTTAAAAGATTGTTGAAAAGCCATCGAGGAAAAAAACTTATGCTACACTAATTTATTTCTTTTGACAGGGTCACCAAGTTGATCAAGGAAATTATTAAGATACCGTTTAGCCAGATTTTAGCAAAACATTAGAAGTCCTTCAAGCTATTTCTATTGAAAAGATAGAGAGATGTAGGTTAGACAATGCATCAAGTAGATGGATTCATAAATGAGATTCTACCCCAAAGAGTGGTCAATAAAGGTTTCAAAACAAGTTGAAAGGGCAACGAGGTGGCATAGTCAATAGGGTGCCACATCTGGAGTCAGGAAAGACTCATCTTCCTAAGTTCAAATATGGACTCAGATACTTATTAGCTGTGTAACCCTGGATAAGTCATTTAGCCCCATTTGTCTCAATTTCCTCATCTGTAAAATGAGCTGTAGGAGGAAATGACAAACCAGGATCTTCGCCAAGAAAACCCCAAATGTGGTCACAAAATATTGGACATGACTGAAACAACAGTACAATTACAAATTGGAAGTCCCCACCATATCATTCTAGGGCTCTGTGCTTATTCTTTTGCTCTTTAGAATTTTTATCTATGATTTGGATAATATCAGGGCTAGATTATTGTTTTTAATCATTTTTTTTAAGAGAACCAATAACATCACAGTGATATCTTGACTCATGGGTGAATTAAGTGGAGAATTGCATGGAGCTGTCAGTCTCATCTCTTCCAAACTCAATGAAGTCAAGTGGCAAGACAAAAAGTCAAGACAAGTGGCAGTGACCAGGATGCTGTGGATGACCTCGATGTCTAACCACTCATTCCATAGCACCTGTTTCAGTCATCTTCATAGCTATTGGAACAAATTATTCTCATCCACCCATTCTTTCAGAGGAAGTCATCACGTGCTTAGAGCAGTCACACCTTAGCTCACCGTTGGGTTTAAGTTCCATCTATTGCCCTCATTTAGTCTGTTTGCTAAGATGGTTTAATGTGATATGACCAGTCAGCGTGCTACATACAGTTTCTTGGAGTCACAAGTAAGAGTTGAGTGTCAATTGAATACCAGAGGTGGATGAGTCTTTCAGGGTTACGTATGTAAATCCCTAACAACCAGTTCTCCAGGAAACTAAATGTCCATATGACATACTTTTAACTTTAAGCTGCGTTAGTAACATTTTTACCACCACTTTCTTAAATCTAGACTCTAATCAACAATATAATAAATCAGGACCTTATTTGTAGCATATGTCAATTTCCATGGGAACAAGTGCTCATACTGATCATTTAACAATCAGCTCTTTTAAGCCCATACAAGCTAAGCATAGCACACTCCTTTGTATAACTTGAAGATGATGTAAAGCTAAGAAGAATAGCTAGCCCCATACATGGCAGAGTTGACATTGATCTGAATCTAATGAGGCAAAGTTCAATAGATGTATAAGTTAAATCTTGAACTTAGATTCCCCCTGCAAAAAATAAAAAGACTTCACAAGCACAAAATGGAGCAGGTATTGATAAATAACTGAATATTTGAAAAATATTGTAGAACTTTTAGTATATTCTTAATATGATATGAGTAAAAAGTGTTGTATAGTAAAAAAAAATAGCTAACATAATAATGCAGTGCATTATGAGAGCTAATGCTTCCAGATTCAAGGAGGTGATAAGTCCTGTTGTACAATGGTGAGGCCACATCTAGGGTATTGTATACCATTTTATTCACCACATTTCAGGTATAATATTGTTCCATTCCTCATTGCTAAAATATATAGAGAAATAAATTGAATTTATAAGAATACAAGTCATTCTTCAATTGATAGGTGATCAAAGGTTGTGAACAAAAAGTTTTCAGAGGAAGAAATTTAAAAATATATATTTTCTCTAAATCACTATTGATTAGAGAAATTCAAATTTAAACAACTCTGAGGTATCACTTTATACTTAATAGACTGGCTAACATGACAAAATAAGAAAATGATAAATGCTGGAGAAGATGTGGGAAAATTGAACACTGATGCATTGTTGGTGGAATTGTGAACTGATCCAACCATTCTGGAGAGCAATTTGGAAATATTGTGTGTACCCTTTGACCTGGTGACACCAATTCTAGGTCTGTGTCACAAAGAGATCATAGAAAAAAGGGAAAAGGATCATATGTGCAAAAATATTTATAGCAGTTCTTTTTGTGGTGTCCAAGAAGTGGAAACTGATAGGATGTCCATCAATTGGGGAATGGTTGAACAAGTTATGGTATATAAATGTAATAGAATGCTATTGTGCAATAAGAAATGATGAGGTGAACTTCAGAAAAACCTGAAAAGACATAATGAGCAGAACCAGCTCATTGTACACAATAACAATCACATTGTGCAATGACTGACTTTGATAGACTTCTCAGCAATGCAAGGTTCTAAGACAATTCCAAAAGACTCATGATGGAAAATGCTGTCCACATCCAGAGAAAGAACTTTGGGGTCTGAATGCATATTGAAGGAAAATTTTTGCTCTCCTTTTCTTTTGTTGTTTTGTTTCTTCTCATGGTTCATCCTGTTAGTTCTAATTCTTCTTTACATTATTACTAATGTTAAAATTTGTTTAATATGAATGTATAAGTAAAACCTATGTCAGATTGTATGCCATCTTGGGGAGAAGAGATGGGGCAGAAAGTTTAAAACTCAAAATCATATGGAAGTAAATGTTGAAAACTAAAATTAAATTAATTATTTATAAGAAAAAAAGTATTGTTCCATTACAAAACATCCAGAAGAAGGTCACCAGAATGGTGAAAGCCTTTGAGTTCATGTAAAGATAAAATATATAAGGATCAACTGAATGAACTGGCAATGCTTAGGCTGTATAAGGGGAGACACTAAGAGAGAATGACATCATATATATCTTTAAGTATTTGAAAATTTGTCACGTAGAAGAGAGAGTAGATTTGTTCTGTTTATTCTAACAGATCAGAATGAAGGGCAATGGAAGAAAAGGAATAAGAAGGGAATATACATTTATATAGTAGCTACTATATGTCAGGCACTGTCTTATATTTTATTTTTTTTTTTACAAATATTATCTCCTTTGAATTTTGCAACGTCCATGCAAGATTGGTGCTAATATATTCCCATTTTATATTTGAAGAGACTGAGTCAAGCAGAGATTAAGTGACTTACCTAGAGTCATACTGCTAGTAAGCATCTGAGGAAAGATTTGAACTCAGGTCTTCCTGACACTAGGTACAGCACTGTATCTATCAGCTGTCTCTAAGAAGTTGCTACATTAGAAATTTAATATTGATGTGATTAAAGACTTCCTAAAAATTAAAGCTATTTCAAAGTGATGTAATCTGCCATAAGAGGTGGTGGGTTATACCTCATTGGGACTATTCAGAGAGAGACTGGATGTTCACTTGTAAGGTCTATTGTTGTAGGCATTCTTCTTCACATATGAATTAGATTAGATGACCTTTGAGATCACTTCCAACTATGAAATTCTGGTTTCTATTGTTATGTGCCATCTGCTGAGAAAGATGGGGAGGCATCTGGGCCTTGATGAGAGAATAGAAGCTTTCAAAGACCGTCTGTGGAGAATATGATAGATAACCAATCAGGGAAGAATAAGGTCATTATCACTCAGCAGTGAAGCCTCCATTGAGATCAGATAATATGATTTGTAGTGTACCCAGGCAGCAATATCCTTTGATTTCCTCCAGCAGTGATGAGCAGTTCAGGAGTATAAGTGGAGAAGGAAGGTGGGGGCTAATTTAGGTTTGAGGAATGCATGGTTACAAAATGTGGTAAGACAAAAAGGCCAGGCAGTCAAAGGTAGAAAAAGCAATACAGTTATGATATGGTTGACTGTAGGGTCAAGACTCTAAAAGAAAGTAAGACTGTAGTAGGGTAATAGATTGGGAGAACAAGGATTAGGGAACTTGAAGTTGTGGAGAGGGCAAAGAATAAATTTGTGAGGACTGAGATAGAAGGAGAGATGGAAGAGAACAGGAGACTACAATAAGAATAGGGAATTTCAGACGTCAGAATCATGGCAGTTTCTGTTATTGGTGACAGGGAGATTTAAGATATGACCACTCCTGTAAGCAATTGATGAGACAATAAGAGATGGCAGTTGAAGAGTTTGATAAATTGGGAGGCCAGGGTGACTGTGGGGTTGGTAACCAGTTCCAAAATCACCTAATAATCTCACAGCTGGATTGCTAAATTAGTGTTTGAATCAGATGTATGCTCCTCTTCTAATATGTTTTATTTTAAAACATCCTACAGAGAGATGCCACAAGGATTCAGTCATCTAGTCCCCCTCTTTAGCCTAGCTTTGCAGCAGAGAACCCAGTGAATTGTAGATGTTGGTCTAAGCTCCAGATTGAATTCACAGTTAAGAAGCTGGCCTCAGGAAGCCATAAAGCATTGAGAGAGACGTTAGGTTGTGGTCTTGTGGCAGCTTTATTACCAAGGCAAACAGAATCATGACTCTAATCCCAATCATTTACACTAAATGGTTTGATTTTGACACCCTGCCAGCTTCTAGGGTTTAGTTTATAATAAGTGGGTAAAGATTTTAATGTACCAATGTATTCATGATCTCATTAAGAAGGGTATTCCCTCCAGTGACACAGGTCACAACCCACTCAAGCCAGTCAATTCTGTGACACTCTTATCTATGTCTTGCCATACATTTAATTCAAAGAATACGCTAATGTGTCTAACTCTGGTAGTTTTCACATTGCATGGGCTTTAACAGAGCATATGGCTTCATTTGATATATTTTCAGTCCCATTTTTTTTCTTTTTTTCTTCTACTCATATATTTCTCTTTATAATATTTCCCCTTATTTACGAAGGACTTCACCCTACTCATACCCAACATGCATTTCTCCCATTGACCTTGAGGTGATTCTCAATGTTGAGAAGTTTCTGAAGAATATGAGTATGTATAATGACTCATGATTATCTTAAAAATATTTCAGGGAGAATGTGGGGATATTAAAAGAATTATGCAATTTTCCAAGCGGCATTTAACTTACTATTTTGCTCAATTCTGGGCCCAAATCAACATTCATTTTCAATGGCTATCCCATACAAAGTTTTTTTCCCTTCCCCCAAACCTCCAGAAAGCTTTAATAAAGTTTAGTTATGTTTCTCTGTAGATATAGATATATACATACACAAATACATATATACTTAGATATATAGACATAAACTTTTCCAAATAAATTCTACTCCCAATCTTTGATTTTATGTTTGTGCATGTCTCTCATTTTCTATGCCTCCTGCCTCTTCTACTTTACTTCTACCCACTACCTTACGCTACGATTATTTGCCTACCCCTCCTTCATGGATCCCTCCCCTATCCTCCCATTCCCATAAATCTAAACACCCTTCTATACCCCTTTTTACCTAATCCTTCACTTTCTCCTCTAAAGATACCTCCCTTGTCTGCTCCCTGCTCCCTATGCCCCTACCATTTTATTTCTTCTGAATTTAGAAGACTTTTGTACTCTTTTAAATATATGTGTTGTTCCTCTTAAACCGATTCTCGATGAAAGTAGTTTGCCAGAATTACCAGCCTGCCTCCCCCATCTAATTCCTCTGTATTGATTCTTCCTCTCTCACCTCACTTGTATAAAATAATTATTCTTTTAGTTATTCCTAAACAGTTTTACTTTTTACATTCATATCATACTCAGGTTTACCTGAATCTTTCTTATGAGCTATTCAATTATTAACAATAATCTTAGATATAGATTTGTTATTATATATATAATTTGTCCTTATGAATCCCTTATAATCAGTTTTGGCATGTACCTTATATTTCTCTTCATTCTTGTATGTTGAATCTTCTACTAAGTTCAGGATTCTTTAAACTAAGTCTTGAAAAGTCTGAGAGTTTATCAAATGTCCCTTTTCTTTTCATTCAAGATAATACTTAACTTTTTCAGGGTAAGATATTTTCAGCCAGAACCCTAGTTCTTTACTTCTCCAAAATATTGTGTTTTAAGACCTGCAGTCCCTTTAATGTCTCTGCTACTAGGTCTTATGTGAGTCTAATTGTGGCATCACCATATTTAAATTGTTTTAATCGTGATCCTTTCAACATTTTATCCTTGAACTAGCATTCTTAGAATTTGACTACAATATTCCTCTGAGTTTTCCTCATATGATCTCTTTTAAGTGGTGATTGATGGTTTTTTTCTATTTCTACTTTTCCCCCTTGTTCTAATGCTTCAGGACAATTTTCTTTAATTATTTCTTGTATTACTGTATCAAGATTTTTTTTAATCATAATTTTCAGTTAATCTGAAGATGCTTCACTTTCTCTTCTCTTTTTCATTATTCATATTTTGTTTAATTATTTCTTGATCTCTTATAATTTTACTGGCTTCACTTTGCCCAATTCGAATTTTCAATTTTCTTCCTTAAGATTCTGGATCTCTTTTTCTAATTGGTTGACTTTCCTTTCATAACCTTCTTGTTTTTCTTGGATTATTCTTTTTTTTTTTTAGTTTTCCCTCCATCTCTGTCATTTGATTTTTAAAGTCTTTTCAAAGATCTATGAATTCCTTTTGGGCAGGTGACCATTTGATTTTACTCTTTGGAGGTTTCTGTACTTCAATATCCTCCTCTGAAGTTGAACCCTGGTCATCTCTACTCCCATAATAGCTTTCAGCATGTGCTGGATCCTTCTTGACCCACTACTCTTCACAGCACACATGGGTCTGGTGTTCCTTGTCAGCAGGAGTTCTCCTGGTCTTCCAATCTTTGCCCCTCACTATCTTGGAGGCAAAATTTCCTGGGGCCAAGGCAGCCTCTGAAACCAACTAACTCAGGGCTTGCTGCTTGTTGTTAAAACAAAACCTAGCCTGGAGGTGTTTACTCTTCACAGGGACTAAACCTGGGCTTTTTCTTATGATTTTCTCAAATTGTCCCAGGAAGACCCTGGTGATGCCTCCATTTTTATTTATCTCCACCCACACTTTGTTCACCCTGAGGTGCTATTTTTAACTCTTTTGTGGGAAAAAATTTTGAGAGCTTGGAATTTTCTAACCTACTCCACCATCTTCCCAGAATCCTCTCTCCAAAAGTTTTAAACTGAATATTCATCTCATTGCAGTATTTTGTATTTAAATATCCTTTTTTTAATGAAACAAGGAATCCTGAGACTTGGTTATAAGCTTTTCTCCCCTAATTTTCCATTGATTTAATTCTTTCATTTCCTAAGTTTCATACTACTTGATATTTGCAACAAATATATTCTCCTCATAATTAAATGTTTAACTATATCAGGGACTGTCTCTTTCTAACCGTGTATTCAACCTGTTGGAATTCTTAGTCAATGTTGAATTCAAAGAAAGTGAACTTAAGACACAGAAATAAAACAATCATCAGTAAACATAAATGGTCCTACCTTTATTGCACTTAAAATACAGCACAGTATATCATGATTTAACAATTGAATATGTCAGGTTAGTCATGTGTATTTTCTAAGAACTGGATTTAGGGGGCGGAGCGAAGATGGCGAAGTAGAAAGACTCACATACGCTACCTCCGAACCCACAGCCCATAATTATCCATAAAAAGAACTCCCAACAAATTTTGGAACAGTGGAGCCCCGCAGCAATGGGGTGAAGGAGATTTCTGTTTCAGAGAGCCCTCAAAAACCGATCCCAAAGGTCCATCACGCACCAGACGGGAGCAGAGCCCAGCCCTGCCCTGATGGCCAGGCACTGAGAGGAGCGAGCAGATCCAAGCAGGCTTCAGGGACAGAATCTCTGGTGACCCCAAAGGTCCCTCCACACACAGATGCACAGGTCAGTGAAAGAGATGTCTGGATGGGCTGAGAGGGTAGCGGGGTGTCTCCATGACTTGGGGTCCCTCGGGAGGCAGTGGCAGAAGCAGCGGGCAGCCAGAGGATCCTGGGGGAAGGCAGGAGCTCAGCAAAAGCTCCATTATGGAAGGTTTCTGCATAAACCCCCTGAGGGAACTGAGTCTGGGAGGCGGCCCTGCCCCCACCTGAGCACTAGAACTTAAGCTCACATTGAATAGCAGCCAGGCCTGCTGCCGAAAGCCCCGAGGCTGGGGAGCAGCATTTGAATCTCAGACCCCAAGCACTAGCTGGGCAGATCTAGGCCAAGGGTGGAGAGGAATCTCAGAAGTCAAGTAATTGGCTGGGAAAATGCCCAGAAAAGAGAAAAAAAATAAGACCATAGAAGGTTACTTTCTTGGTGACCAGATAACTCCACCATTCCTCTATGACGAAGAAGACCAATGCTTACCATCAGGTAAAGACAAAGGAGTCAAGGCCACCCCAAGCATCTGAAATAGATATCCAATGGGCTCAAGCCATGGAGGAGCTCAAAAAGGATTTTGAAAATCAAGTTAGACAGGTGGAGGAAAAACTGGGAAGACAAATGAGAGAG
>CM053770.1:352539997-352581549 GCA_028658325.1 Potorous gilbertii | reverse complement strand
TGTTAATATCAACAATATATAACCTATTTCAAATGTGCTATACACCCACCTAGGCAGACAGAGAAATACTAATTTTGCCAATTACGCAATTTTCTCTGTGGCCAGACCTGTACTCTAATATTGATAAAATATTGTCTTTTTACAGGTCCATACTGCAAGCAATGTTATATGTAAATGGTATGTGAAAGGAAAAAGATCCATATAAAATTCTTCCAGTCTTTCCAGGTAAAAAAAACCTTTAGACAGAAAAACCTAATAAAGTGCATTTTGTTGTAGATATTATATAGTACAAGATTGTCAGTTTCAAATAGCAATGAAAGCCATTGATCCATACAAAAGGATCCCCATAGGCCACGTGTTGTCTTGAAATGTAATATCTATGTTTTATTATGTCTTTATATATTTTGTTAACTATTTCCCAATTACATTTTAATCTGATTCAGGTCACACTTGGGAGTCTTGTGGGTCATGTGTTTGAAGCATTTGGTCTACTGTAGAAATGTGCATCACTTTAAGAAAGTTCTATATATTGTTAAAGACAAACTGACAAAATTTGGGCCAGTGTGATACATGGAGAAATCCTATTGGCAGATCTCTTAATTAGGATTATACTTATGCCATTCACTGTAATGACTTGTTTGAACCTTGGTCTTCTGGATTTATTATGGCAATTGCTACCTTTTCATGACTTTGAATAGCCTAAGCATCATATCACACAGCGTGTTTTCTGGAAGGGGATAAGTTTTAGTCATTCTCCAATACCCCACTGTCCCTTCCTGAATGAGAACTCCTAGAAGGTGACCCAATTTTAAGCTAAGACATGCTATTTCTTAACAATAGAGCTACAAATAGAATTGTGATTGAGGAATCTGTCAATAATTCTCTTCTTTTTATGACCAGTAGCCAAGAATAAAGATATAGAAGTCTGATAAATAGAAGTCATAGTCACACAATAGATAAAATGTGGTATAATTATTCATTCTGTGAAAAGACTTTATGCTTTACAAAAGCATCCATCACAGAGATCTTTTAAAATGGTGTCTCCCTATTGCATTTAATGTGATTTTATTTATGAAAATTCCAAATGTAGAAAGAATGTCTTAATATGCTCCACTACAACTCTAATCACCAAATCTGCAACTCTCCAAATTGAAATAACCTTCTCTGGTCACCATTTTCTCATTTGTTCTGTTTCCCTTTGTTAGAATATAATCTCCCTGAAGGCAGGGGTTGACTTTAATTCAGTGTTTGGCATAAGTTATATGCTTTTTTTTTCACTCATACAAGAGAGTATCTATTGCATAAAACAAGAGAGACTGATACTTTAATGTTTACTCACCTATGTTTACTCAAGGGGTTGGATTAAGTGATCCAAGAGTTTTTCAAGCTCCCAAACTATGATATACATTCTCCAACACAGCAGAAGCAAGTAGTTAGAGTGCTGGCCACTGAGGCAGAAAGATCTGGATTAAATTTCATCTCAGATGTTTACTGGCTGTGTGACCTTTAGCAAGTTGCTTAACTTCTTTGGGTCTCTCAATTCCTCATCTATAAAATGAGGATTTTTGAACTTGATTACATTGAAGTCCTTTATCACTCTAAATATATGATCTTTCTAAGAGATTGGTCTTAGAAATAATTTCCACTCCACTGTCCTATAAGAAATGATGAGCAGGTGGGTTTCAGAAGAACCTGGAAAGACTGACATTGAATGAAGTAAGCAGAACAAGGAGGCTATTGTGCACAGTAACAGCAACATTGCACAATGATCAACTATGATGGACATAGCTCTTCTCAGTAATACAATGATCCAAGACAATTCCAAAAGACTTATGATGGAAAATACTATCCACACCCAATGAAAGAACTGACGGAGTCTGAATGCAGGTCAAAGCACACTAGTTTCACTTTCTTTGTTTTTCTAAACATGATTTTTTTTTCCTCTTTAGTTCTGTTTCTTCTTTTACAACATGACTCATGTGGAAATTTACATTCCTTTGGACAGAGTACCCATAGGTAAGGGTATGATACACTATGTGAATAGAGGGAGAGGGAGAAGCAAAGGAAGGAAAGGAAAGGAAAAGAAAGGGAAGGGAAGGGAAGTCCTATATCTATATTCAATCTATAGCTAATCTATATCCATATTTAAAGATCTGGTCTATACCTTTCCACTGGACACAGATGACTTTGGAGGAGAAAGTGAAGTTAGTCACTTTGCACAGCCCTCCCTTACTTAAATGCAGTTCATTTGTAAATCATGGCATTACCTTCCTGATGCCATGGTTCTCTTCGAGAACTAAGGACAAACAACAACAATGTGGAAATGTTTTACATCATTGCACATGTATAACATGTATCAGATTTCTTGCACTCTTGGGGAGTAGAGAGAGGAGGGAGGAAGGGAGAAAAAAATGGAACTTAAAATCTTATAAAAATGAATGCCAAAAATTGTTTTTTCATGTAATTGAAAAAATAAAATGCTGCTTACATTTAAAAGAGAGAGAAATAATTTCCAGGTTATTATAGCATACACAAAGCTAGGGCCAGAAGTGACCATAGGCACTCTGTAGACTAACCCCTCAAATGAAAAACTTGAAGGCCAAAGATGTTGGGTTGCACAGGATCACTCAGCTAATAATTATATGACAGGATCTGAATGCATGTCTTCCTAACTCCAAGCTCATTATTCCATGCATTGAACTTACTCATTCTAAAGATTTACCTAATGATTATTTTTTTAAAGAAGCCCTGGAAAGTAGCCAACTATTCCATTGAATGGACACATAGCACTTGGGGATTATTCAGTGATTCTCTTAGAAATCTTTAAGTGAGGTTTCATCTCATTCCATTGACAGATTCTCATACCATATTATTTCACGTATACTCCTTTTCCTCTTGCTCTCTCTTCACACTAACACACAATACTTTAGTTAAAGATTGAAGGCTATTATTTTCCATGATTAAAATTTAAAATTAGCCAACCAACTGCATGTGACTTAAAAGAGATGTCATTAATATTCCAAAACAAAGGGATTTTGTCTTAGCCTATAAAAGATTTGGTTTAGTCAAAATTGATGAAAGAGTGAAGGTCATAAAACAGTTCTGGATTTTAAAGTACATCTTTCTTCCATAGAGACACTCATCTTATATTTCCTCTATAGAGAATCATATGAATTTGCGACTGTACCTTCTTTTTCTCATGTTTCTCTAGTCTTCTGCATCTTACCTGTATTTTTAAAAACCAGAGAACTCTTGACTCTTCCTTATTCCTTAGTATCTCTCACTTTGCACATTTTGATTACTTTTCCGTGAATGACTCTACCCTCTCATAGTACATTTGGGAAAATGGTCCTAAAATGTATTTGACTATCTAGAACACAATTAATAATGAGACAGTGCTATATAATGGATTGAGCACTGTTCTTGAGGTCAGGAAGAGTTGAGTGTGAATACTGATTCTGACACTTACTGGTGATGGGAGCCTTTGTCAATTACTTATCATTCCTAGACCTCAGTTTCCTCACCTGTAAAATTAGGGAGTGGAACTTGATGACTTCTAAGGTCCTTCCTAGTTATTAATCTCTGATCTTCTGATATATATTAGCATTACTCCTAAATTCTGATCTACGGGGCTCAGGTATATGTACTTCAGTAATTGGGCAATGCATGACCCTGAAGAATGGAATCCCAGCATATGATAGCAGAGTGAAGCTTGAATTCCACACGTGTAACAGAATCACCTTTTATAGACAATGCCGTAGATGGTATGCTCAGAAAAGAGAATCAGAGAACAGTGTAATGTCATGATATGATGATGTCAGGAACTCTGCAATGTCAAAGGTGTAAGGTGTTCCAGCCACACTTATACCCTGATATAGGATATCGCTAAACAAGTGATCTCTATACATATGCCCTGGACACATGGGTTTCAAATGTATATATCCTTCACATATATGCATTGGCCCACTTGTTCTTGTACATAGACTTTTCCTCTCTGTTGGCTTAACAATCTATGGGAATGCATATTCCATATAGGGATGAGTGAGGAGGGATAAGTATAGAATCTTTTCTTATCACTTTATTTATAAGACTGATTACATGTATTTTTAATTCATGTATTTTCTGGTTGACTGGTAAAATGAAATAAATACATCAGTGAGGGCTTGGGAACTATATTTTTCGAATAAGTACTGATCCAAATATGACTTGAACCTGACTTGAAGATTCATATAAAGAAGACCTTAGGTACTATAAGCAATAGCAATTACTATTTGTAGAGTGTTTTAAAGTTTGTAAAACATTCTTTATGTGAGAGTGTGTGTGTGTGTGTGTGTGTGTGTGTGTGTGTGTGCATAATGAGAACTTGCTGAGGTAGGTATTACCTCCTGTTTTACAGATGAATAAATTGAGACTGAAAGATATTAACTGATTGGTCCATAGTTATATCCTTAGTATCAGGCACCAGATTTGATCATAGGTCTTCTTGATTCCACAGCCAGAACTTTTTCTATTATCCTATGTTGCCAATTCCTTCTTCTCTAGGTTCTAATTTACCCTTCATATTCTTTAACCTTTCTGATTGTCTTTCATATGTCATCCAAATTTATCTATCTATCTATATCTATTTGTTATATATATAGAGAGAGAAATAAATATGGATATAGATAGATAATCATCCAACTTATCTTTTTGTGATCTCATTTGGAATTTTTGTTGTTGTTTTGACAGAGACACTGAATGGTTTCATTTCCTTCTCCAGCTCATTTTACAGCAAACAGGGTTAAACGATTTGCCGAGGGTTATGCAGCAAGTAAGTGTTTGAGGCCACATTTGAACTCAGGTCATCCTGACTCCAGGTCTGGCACTTTATCCAATGTGCTACTTAGCCATCCCAGTTTACTTACATCTTTTACGAAATATGGTTCTCAGAACTAGATACCATATTCAGATTTAGTCTGTTCAGGATATAGCATAAGTGGAACTACAACCTTCCTTGTCCTACACGTCAGAAACTAGGTCACTTAATGATCTAGTTTACAGAATAATGCTTATTGGCTACAATGTCACATTGTGATCTGCTGGAACCAGCTTGAACCAGCTCATGAGAGGCAATTGTTTTATCTTTTTTTTTCTCACTGTGAGCATTTACACTTCAGAAATTGTGTTTAGTTTCTTACAAATGTGGTTTTGATTTATTATTTTCTGGACTATCTAGATTTAAGAATATAATGGGGGGAAACGTCAATAATGCAGATTAAACTTAAAATTGTACAATGATTCCTTTTTCCTCCCAGGGACCTGGTTGTTAAATATTTACCAGTATATTCCTCCAGCTGACTTATATTCAGCTTGCAATCCACTAATAATCAAGATTTTTTTCACACAATTTTTTTTTATCTATTCATGTCTCCCCAAACCTGTATTTATGAATTTGATATTTTTAATCAAGTTTAAACTTTATTCTTATCCTTTTCATATTATTGAGTTCTGCTTAACATTTGAACTCTTTTGAGATCTCTTTGGATCCAGACACTTTCATTCAATACATTAGCTATCCTTCCAAACTTCATGTCACCTGTAAATATAATAAATAGGCCATCTATGTCTTCATCCAAGTCACCAATGGAAATGGCAAACAATAGCATCCAGGACAATGGATACCTCCCATCCAGTTGACACAGATCTACTGATGAATATTCTTTGAATTGAAATAGTTCTGATCATTGAAACAGTTCTGAGTGCACTTAACTGGACTTCCATCTATGGGCTGGACTAGCCCCCAAATTTGTACTTTATTCATATGTAGAATATGTAGAATAGAAGAATTTGACAAATGCTTTGCTGAAATCTCATTATATTATATCTAAAACATTTTTGTGATCTATTCATCTGTTAATTTTGTCAAAAAGAAGATGATGTTAGTTTGGCATGACTTGATCTTGATAAAAAACATTGCTGGCCCTCTATGATCATTGTGTCTTTTCTAAGTGCTCTCAGTCATCTCTTTGAATATTTCCTAGAATTTTATCAGTAATAGAAGTCAAGTTCACTATTCTTTAGTTTATAAAATCTGCTTTCTTCCCTTTATGAAAAATTGGGACGTGATTTGTCATTCTATAGTCCTAAAGTACTCTTCAATTCTCTGAGTTATTTCAAAACTGTAAATCACATGTGCCAGTTCATTCTGTACTCTAGGATTTAGCTCATCGGGGACTGGTGATTTGAACTTATTGTGGGCGGTTAGGTGCTGCCTAACCATCTTCTCGTTTGTCATAGAGTTCTACTTCCTGTAAATCATTTTTGTTCTATCATTCTCAGAATTTCATCATAGAAAGGGTAAGAGCCAGTACAAACTGAAATGCTTCAATAGAAAGTTGTGGCTTAAATTTGAGCTCAAAATTGGACTAATGTTTAAGGAATTGGAAAGTCAAATCAAGTCAACAAAACATTATTAAGCACTTACTATGTGCCAGGAACTATAACAAGAACTGGGGATATAAATACAAGCAAAAAGAAAAATGTGCCCTGCCTCAAGGATCTTATATTAAGAAGAAACACATAAAAAGGAACTGAAAAAATGGGGATGGGGAAGATAGTACCCATGCAAAGGTATCGTGGCAACATCCAGAGAATGAAGATATGTCTGGACTATGTCCTTCTGCAAAAATAGAGATACCAGGATGAATTCACCAAAAGTAGAAGGAGGCATCAGAAGTAGAAGGATATTCCAGGGTGAGAAGGAAGTTAAGACCTTGTTGCAAAGGCTCAAGAGGAAGAAAGTCTAGAGAAATAGAGTGAGGAAAGTTTAGGGAGTATATTGTATGAACAATCTGGAGTTGTCATCTTTGATGACTATTGACCTTGACTCTGAACTGAGCAGCTAATAGAAGAAAGTGTTTATTTATTTCGTACAAAGACACCTCTCTCCCTTTCTCATAGTATTTGGATCTCCTCCACTTTCTGCTTCTGAAAAAAACAAAAAAACAGGAAGTCTTGAGGTTGTGTTATTGATGGCCCTCAGAATTCCTGGAGAGGGCAGATTACCAATCACATAAGGACAGCTGCCAATTCAGTAATTTGACTCATGACCCCAAGAACATGAAAAATAGAAGAAAGTGATACAGATAACAGAAAAGGTGCTTTCTTCCCCAGTTCAACAGAAACACTCCAGATTCTGAATGAAAGAGCTGGATGCTGGCCATGTTGGAGTCAATAATGAATTCAAGAAGACCATAAGATTTATGCCCCTCTGGGAAGGGACCTTTCTGTAGTACAAGTACTCCTTTTAGTCTGCAGGGCTTTTTTTTTCAAGTTATTATTTTGTTTTATTTAAGTTAAGACCATTTTTCTTTTCTGTCCAAACCTTTCCAAGATCAGAGGTCATTTCTAATCTGCCAGTGCAAATGAATTATGTGAAAAATAATAACAATGTTAGAGAAATAACTGGTATTTATATATCACCTTAAGAATTGCAAGATATTTTATAGCTCTATCTTATTTGGAGCTCATTACAAACCTGTGAAGTAAGTACCACAGGAATGATTACTATCCCCATTTTATAGGTAAAGAAAGTGAGGATAAGAGAGTTTAAGTGACTTGCCCATTATCCCACTGTTCATAAATCTTAGAGGTGGGGTTGTACCTAGGTCTTTCTGGCACTAAGTATAGCATTCTGTCCACAGCAAAAGACTGAAAAGGCACAGGGATGAAACTATATTTTATCAATAAGGGGCTCCCACTACATTTCAAGATTGCTTCAGCCTTGGTGCTCTACCTCATTACTGTCACTATGCTTGGAGATGGAGCCATGAATTCCAAAACCTCAATTTATGGAGGGAGCTTGGCTCAGAACATCTCATTTCTCATGTGGCTGTCCCAATTTGGTACTTCTCTTTATTTTCTACTATCTCCCCATGTCAGGTACCTTCCCTGGTCACACCTTTTCAGCTTCTTGTTCTTCAAATTTTCAGTTTCTTTTAGTGTACCATCTTCCTCTATTAGACTGTACAATCCTTTAAGGTAGGAACTATCGTTTTTCAGAATTGTATACCTCATACTTAGCACAGTGTCTGGCATATAGTAGGTGTTTAATAAATGTTCATTGATGGTTTAATAATATAAATTCTTTGAGGACAATGTGTATGTCTGTTATATTTTTGTTACATCTAGTATCTAACAAAATGCTTTCCATATAGCTGAGTGAGTGACTGACTGAATTTCTTTGGAAAATATTTAATATTCCAGGAGTGACATGAGTGATATTGGCCTTCTGTAGATAACATTGAACCTTTTCTTTAAATTCATAGTTCTTTTATTTTCTCTTACTTAGATCTTTTGATAAATTTGTGATCTCATCATTAGGAGTATTTCCCCCCCATACCTTCTTTTCCTATGTGCTCTTTTTCTTTGCTTTTCCATAAACCCTCCATATAAGATTCACTCAGCATACTAAATCCTTCTATTTCTTTAATATATTTAATTTCTGAAATAAGGTAGCCCTCAAGTTGTTGACTGAATAATAAACAACATTCACATATCATTTACAAATCTCTTTACATATATTATCTCATTTGAGCTTTATAATAACTCTATGAAACAAGTATTCCAGATAACACCTCCATTCTACAAATAAGAAAATTGAGTATCAGAAAGGTTAAGCAATTGTTTTCTAATTGTTTTCCTTGTCTCTGGCCTCTCCTTTCTCTAATTTATCCTCCACACCCATTGCCAAAGTGATTTTTCTAAAGTTTTGATCTCATTGTGTCACTTTCTGGCTCAATAAAATCCAGTTGTAACTAATTACTTTTAGAATCAAATATAAACTCCTACATTTGGGATTTAAAGTCCTTTACAAACTAGCTCTGACCTACCTTTCTAGCCTTAGAACACATTATACTCTTTCCATGAAATCTGTGCTCACATCCAACTGGCCTTCTTAACTATTTCTAACAAAAAACCATTCCATTTTTACAGTCTGTCCCCAATCCCTTCCATTCCCCTTACCTGAAATGCACTTCCTCTTGGTCGCTATCTCGTAGAATATCTAGTCTCCTTTAGTATTCATCTCAAGCATCACCTGATACACCCAGATGCTAATACCTTCCACGCCTAAATGACCTTATATCTAATTTGTGCATATCTATATATGAACTTCTTCTTTCCTCTGATAGATTGTAAACTCCTTGAGGGGAGGGACTTCTGCACTCTTGTCTTTATATCAGCAATGCCTTGCATAGTGCTTGACACCTTCTTGTTGTTATTTGTCCTTTGTATTTCAAAGAGGACCAATGATATCATGAGGTGATGTCTTGGCTTGCATATGAATTGGATTTAAGTGAGGCAGAGTTGTACAGAGTCATTGGCAGCTCTCTTCCTGAGTCAACAAAGACCATTGGAATGACAAAGATCAAGAATATTCGTGATGGCCTTGGATGCAGTGGATACCTATGGCATCTTCAAAATATTTGATCACATTCTATGCATTTCACAGTACCTAGTTCAGCGACCTTTATGGCCATTGGAACAAATTGTACTCATCTACTCTTCTACCAGGGAAGATTTCACATACTTGGGGTTGACATCTCCTAACTTACCAACAGGTTTGAGGCCTTCAGATTACTCTCAAGCTGGTGTAGTCAGTCTGTGGGTGTTACTTCACCCTAGTCAGTTCCTGAACAGACCTTGGCCTAAAGGGGCCAAGTTTTCCCATTGTATCCTGGGTCATCTCCAGTCATCCTGAGGAATATCTGGTCACTCAATTCAGATGACTCTGGAGGAGAAGTGAAGCTGGTGACCTTGCACAGTCCTCCCTCACTCAGAACAAAGTCAAGTGCAAGTTATGTCATCATTTCTCTTATGGCATTGTCTTCTTCAGCAACAAAGGATGAACACAAAACAGTGACATTGAATAAATGCTTGTTTATTGAATGACTGATTGGCCATGGGCAAATAAATGATAAGAAATTCAGAGGCAGAATTTGAATTGAGAGCTGGCTCTAAGTTCAGTGCTCATTTTACATCATACTGCCTCTTACTGTCTCTTTAGTCCCTTATTAAAAAAGTGAGCAGTTCTTTTTCTTTTCCAGTTCTATATATCCTTGGTGATTTAAATGATTTAAATCAAATGAAGAAAGTTGTCATTAGTAATATGCTGCAGCCTACTTACATACATCTTTCATCATTCCAGCATCCTTTGGGTCATGTGCAATTAGCTGTAAATACAATCATTTTTCCCTTCTATGTCTCCCATCTCCTCCACTCCCATGCCCCCACTCAACAACAAAAACAACTTATCAGTTAGCTCCAGGTTTCCTCTTTATCACAATTTAACAGGTTTATTTCAATTTGCTGGCAATGTTTTATATCCTGTTCATTGCAAGTCAACTAAAAGGTAATATCTAAAAATACAAAATTCAATAAAAGATGTGTGAAAAATAAATGCCACTTGATTGCAATGTTTAATTTGTGATGGAATTCTCACTTCATAGTTCTTGAGGCAGCAGAGTCTAGTCTCTAAATGTTGCTTTCCAAAAATAAACACTGTAAACACCAAAATGAAGATGAGAAATGTGAAGGCTGAGAGCTGAATCGACCTGATAAAAATGGGACGAGATGATTTAAACACAAAGGACTTAATCTTCCATTCCTATTCCCATGTATGACTTCAAGCCCTTTAATTTTAATGCAGGCGAAATTGGCAGGAGTTGTTCATGAGTATATGTGTAGCAAAAATTCTGCTTAAGGTATGCGTTTGTTTTTGTGTGTTTGTGTGTGTTTTGCCACAAATATGGGAAAATATCAAGAAATGTAAACATTTTCTAGTATGATATAAAAGACCCCAGGGTATTTGGGTATAGCAAAAACAATTTAAATGCAAATGTAAATTGTGTTAAAAGTATACATGTATAGTTTATTTAAATGGATATATATGTATTTATGTGTGTATAAATAGTAGTAGTATATAGATAGGAAGGAAAGGTGGCTTGTTATAGTATCTAGAGAGACAAACTCAATACAACCAAGTTCCACCTCTGAGACATAATGACTTTGTGGCCAAGGTCAAGTCACTTAACCTTTATTTCTAAAGGAAGCTCTCTATGACTAGAAATTGCAGAGAGTGTACAGATCTGCATTGGTAGAGGGGACTTCTCTTCTTGGAGTTCACTGTACTAGGGAAATAACAGGTGTAGTATCTATCTAAGAGACAGACAGACAGACAGCGGCAGAGACATAGAGACAGAGACAGAAACAGAGAGAAATACACAGAGAGGGATGGGGTGGTAGGAGATAACAATTTTTGTGGTATAGAAAATTCTGGATGAGGAAATTCTTTACCAAGGTAGACACAAGTTTTCCTGCCTCTGAAGCTATCCTTCTATTCAATACATAGACGGATATTAGACATTATGTGTTTATTTAAGGCATTAACATTGTGGTTCGCTATACCAAAGCCAGCCCTCTGTAAAGTCAGATGCTTTGTCTTTGAAACTCTTCCATCTCGTTGCTTTGTGCTCCTCTCTCACCTTCTGGCAACTTCCCCACTGTATGCCTAGTACTCTCGTGCTGCCCTTTGCCTGCCCAAAACACCTCAATAAATTCAAGATTGTACTCAGGCCCGTTCTGGTCCCTCTGCTTCCCTGATCAGGGTTTTTGTGACTTCGTTATTAGACCTAGCTCCTTATCTCCAAAGGGATTAGCTACAATTCCTTTTTCTCTTATGCGTTGTTGTGAGAGCCTCATGAAAGTTCAACTGGATTCAACCCTAAAACCTGGGAAGTTATATCTCCTATAGTATATACCACACATGTATACAATGGGTGCTCAAGACATATTTGTTGAATTAATACTAATGCTGTTCCATTAATTATCTCTAGTTATTCTGGTATATATCTCATTAGTAAAAGTTTTTCATATTTTTTCTTTTATTAGACTAAGTTTCTTGCAAGTAAGGACTATTTTTGCCTTTCCTTGCATTGCTAATGACTGGCACATAGTAGGCATTCAATAATTTCTTGTTGACTGACTAATGACAAAAGGAAGTGATATGAACCTGATAAATATAATGTCTCCACAAATAGCAAAGTACTATCCTTATTTAGACGGAATTTTCTCTCTGAACAATCCGAGAGAGGGAGTGGCAGTCTGTATACCATAGTTTTCATGAACATATATTGACTAGGACAAAGAACTACTGGAAAGCACAGATTGGCTTGAAACTGGAGATAATTGTGACTTCTTTGGGTATGTCACATTTTAAAAGGCTTTAGAGACATAGTTTCTGGGTAATTATATCATTTTATTAATAAAGCCAGAAGGTTATTAATAAGGGTGGTCATTGGGCCATCTCTCTTAGACCAAAGACAATCATAGTTGTGGACTCAACAGTTTATATAACTTTCCGAAGAGTATGTGGTCAATGAAGGACTGAGAGTGCCCATCTACAGCCTTGGGCTATCTAGACAAAAGGATTTGTCTCCACCCAAGTTTGAGTCCGACACAATTTCCCTATCTTAGATTAAATTCCTTGTAAGATGGGGTAGAGTCTGACAAAAACTGAGGAGAGTTAATGGAATCTCATTATCAGCAATGACCTTTAAGAGACTGAACTTTTTAAGATCAGGAACTGGAAAAAGGGGAGAACCCTGAATCTCCCCAAGATATTGGTTATTAATAATCATTTCTCTCAGGTAATTATCTGAAGGATTGTTGAGTGAGTAAAATGAGCCTAATCCAATAAAATGATATATAATAGGGAGAAATGTAAAGTTTTATGAGTACATTCTAAAATCAACTTTGCAATTACAATATAGGAAAAGAGTGGGTCATTAGGTTCATCTAAAAGAGCTGGCAGTTTTAGCATATTAAAAGTTCAAAGAATTGGCCATAAGATGTGGAAATGCCCCCCCCAAAATCTAATGACTTATCAGATTCAGACAGAGGTTCCACCCAATCTTAAATCCCACTTCTGATATCTCCTAGCTTAATGACCTTAGGCAAAGTGAATTTACTTTGCCTTATTGAGCCTTCTCTCATCTCTGAAAGTCTGATGATAATTCCTTTATTACATCTTCATAGACAAGCTTCTTATAACCAGATGTATTATAACAGGATGTAACCAGAGGTGAAAAGCCTCATCAACATCACATTAGGTTACATTCATACAATTGTGTTCAGCGATAGTCCCGTTTTATCCTTTGCTGATCAAACTATAACCAAATCACTATTTTCTGTTGTTAATTGCCTACTTTAGAGAGAATATTGACCAGATGAATGCTGATAAATGCTTAACAGTCATTTTGAAACAAACAAAAAAGTGAGTAGGATATACTTTTAATTTTAACCTGAATTACTAACATTTTCTTTGTATCTTTCTTGTCAAAATAATTAACACAATAATAAACCAAGTCATAATTTATCTGCCAATTTCTGAAGTGTAAATGGTCACAGGGAAAATTTAACGATTGACCCTCATAAACCAGTTTGAGCCTGCTTCTCCACAGCCCTGAAAAACAAGAAGGTGTCCTGAGGAGGGGGACTATGAGGGGAATATGAGACTATTCCAAAAAAAGGAACCATTTATACAATGGGAATGTGTAGCCTGAAAAAAAGAAGAATTAGGAGAAATTGTGTAGCAATCATCAGGTATTCGAAGGCCTGTCCTCCAAATTAGATTGTTTTTTCTTGAAACCAAGTGGCAAATTAGTAGAAGTGAGTAGAAGCCACACAGAAATGCATTTTGGTTCCATGAAAGAAAACAAAGTATTCTAATGATTAAAGTTACACAGAAGTGGAACATGCTGAACGAAGATACCCTTTACTGGAAATATTCAAGCAGAGGCTAGATGACCACTTATTGGACTCATAGTTGAAGGGATCACTGCTCAGGAAGGAGACAAAGTCATCCCTGTGGTATGATTCCAGCCATGAGATTCTAATTCCACGATACTCTGGCAAACACAGCAAAGGACAGAAAATAGAAACAGGGCTGATGTGGGAAATGCATTCAGAGTTTCTTCCTCTCTATTATCCAAATGGAATTTCTCATTCATCAGATGGTAATGGAAAGAAAAAGTCCAAAAGGGTCTAAGATGCAACTTAGATGTTTAACAAAGCTTGGCTGTTTGACTCTTTCTCTCTCTGTCTCTGTCTCTCTCTCTCTCTCTCTCTCTTTGTCTCTCTCTCTCTCTGTATACACACACACATTTGACTACACATATATAGTGTATATGTGTGTGTATATATATATATATATGTGTGTGCACACATCCACATATACATATGTATGTATACACACACATAGTCACATTTAATAATGGGAAGCAGTGTTAGGTATTGAATAGAGCACTGGACTTAAAGTTAGAAAGACTTGAGTTCAAAGCCTTCTCACATATATATTATCTTTATGACTCTTGGCAATCAATGCCACTTCTCTGGATCTGACTTTTCTTATTTGTTGAACAAGATGCCCTTTGAAGTCCTTTTTAATTCTCTATCTTTGATGCTATGATCTCTCCTGCAACATTGCCTCTTTTCCTGACTAATCAGGGTGATTCCAGGGCTTCAGACTGGATTTATAAAAATAATTTAAGGGACTGGAATTTTTTTGGGCTATAATTTCTCCCTGTGCCTTCAGAAATAAACCCTTCATTTAAATTAGAGAATATTGTCCACCTACACATAGTGTAGCATAGGCTATGTCTATGACCTGAATACATACAGAGTAAATGCCCATATAAGATACATATCTACACAGCCATAGTAAGAAAATTAGAATCCATTAGGGAGAGAATTGCCTTTGTTACAAGTCATTAGAGCTAAAATCCTGAATAACTTATAAAGCCAATTATCTCACATATAGGAATCAATTGCAGCTGCCATTTTGCTAGTGCTCAGCGTCTTTTTTGATTACAAAGTTTTATCGGTTTCAAGCAAGGTAAAAAAGGCAATAAAAGAGTGCCATAAAATTGGTTAAGAGTTTCGGTAAAACTGTAAAATGCCAATGTAATGAAGAGACTACCACTGAAAATTCACACTGAAATTAACATTTACGGAGACACTTCTGGAGAAAGGAAAAGAGTGACTTGATCAGAAAGTCTAAAATAAGCGAGTAGAGAAAAGGTGGCAGAGAGAAACATCACATCAATGTTTTACAAAGAGTAAATTGAGTCTCGTATTACCTGCTATAAAAATATATTGCAAGTTAAAATGAGGTAGTAGATAACAAGTATGTAGAAGCAAAGATCAAATCTTCAAGGTAGTTAAAATGCTCTCTGCATTTAAAATTAACTATAAGCAATGTCCTATTAGCTATCTTCTTAATGAGACATTCTACAGATGCTAGGAATGAACTATTTGTGGGGGGAGGGGAAAGATTCCTGAAAATAATAGGCATGCGTTTTTTTCCCCTTTGGTCTGGATGTGATTTTATTGCATAGTGAACTCTCAGGAAGAGAATTCTATCAGTGAAGATGGGCCATTGTTTATAATTTAGTCTTAGAAAGATATTTGAAATACTAAGAGGTTATGACTTGCCCAAGACCACAGAGCAATAAACCAGGAAAATTTAATAATTAAATGTAAATCTTCGCCTCTTTCCTTTATTGGGAATAGGAGACAAATAGTGCATTCATTCAAGTAGCTCTTCCTAGAACTTCATCTAGCTCTTAGAATATGTTTTCTGTTAATGAATAAACCAGATTCTTCCTAAGTTTTGCACTTTCCAGTCAGAAAATTGGCAGGGTTTTTGGAAACCTAATATTTTCAAGTCTCTAGAATAGGTCTGAGCTCATTGATGTAGTAATGTATCAGCAGAAATGACCTGTTTTGTATCCAGCAAAATTTCTGAAAATTATCTTGTTATATCAAGATGGAGGCCACTGGATAATATTACATATTGAACTTACAAATTCCTCATAGTGTCAGTCTTCATTACCAATTTGTTGTGTGATATAGAATGAAAAGAATGTAAACTACTTTGGTTTTGAATTCAGAGGATATTGGTTTCAATGTTAGCTCTACTATTTACTGTTTATGTGACCATAGGTAAGTCATTTACACTCTACATATCAGGTTCTGTATCTGAAAAATGAGGACAGTTGGATCAAATCATCTCTACATTTCCTTTGGACTCTAAATCTATGGTACTGTTAATATTTTTTATAGTTAGTCTCCCAGAAGGGTCAAGTAATTTGCAATTCTCACCTCACATCAGTGATATAATGATTCAGGAGAGAAAATTGCAATATCAATTTCACTTTACCAACACAAAATATAAAAGGGAACAACTTGTAAAGATTATATAATCTGTTTCTAATAAATACCAACAAATTCCCACTGGCCATTGGACTTCAATTATAAAAGGAAACATTAACGTATACTCCTTCACCTTTGATTCATTGCTCTCAATAAACCTGCTAGTCAGTAAATGAAGGCATATAAAATAATTTATTTTCAGTATTCAACATTCACTTCCACAAAATTTTGAATTGATATTTCTCCCCATCTCTCCCCTCCCCAGCACATGTACCCCAACCACCTCTTTCTGCAATTTGCACTCCCTTCTATCTATCACCCCACTTCCATTCCCCCTCCCCTCTATTTTCCTGTAGGGAAAAATAGATTTCTCTACCCTATTGCATGTACAACTTATTTTCCAGTTATATACAAAAACAATTTTTAGCTTTTCCCTTCCTCTCTCCCCACTCACCCTCATTAAGAAAGAAAGTAATTCTACATAGGTCATATATATGTAGCCATGCAAAACACTTCCATAATAGTTGTGTTGTGAAAGACTAACCATATTTCCCTCTATCCTGTCCTGTCCTACGTTTATTCCATTGTCTCCTTTGACCTGTCTACCCACAATAGTTTTTGCTTTTGATTACCCTTTCCCCCAATCTGCCATCACTTCTATCATCCTCCCTATACTAGTCCTTTCTTCCCTACCTTCCTGATGGGCAAGATAGATTTCCATACCCAACTGAGTATGTGTTATTCCCTATTTAAGACAAATCCAATGAGAGTAAGGTTCATTTATTCCCTCACCTACCCCCTCTTCCCCTCTTTCTTTCTTGACTTTTTTATGTGAGATGATTTATTACATTCTACCTCTCTCTTTCTCTTTCTCCCAATACATTCCTCTCAATACTTAATTTTATTTTTTAGGTATTCTCCCTTCATATTCAGCTCACCCTGTGCCCTCATTCTGTGTGTGTGTGTGTGTGTGTGTGTGTGTGTGTGTATACACATACATATAAACAAACATATATATACATATGACTACACACATATATGCATACATGTGTATATACATATACACATACATACACAGACACATATATTCCCTCTAACTACCCTAATACTGAGAAAGGTCTCATGAGTTACAAATACCATCTTTCCATATAAGAATGCAAACACAGTTCAACTTTAATGAGTCCCTTATGACTTCTCTTTTCTGTTTACTTTTTCATGTTTCTCTTGATTCTTGAAAGTCAAATTTTCTATTCAGCTCTGGTCCTTTCAAGAAGAATGCTTGAAAATCCTCTATTTCATTGAAATTCCATTTTTTCCCCTGAAGCGTTATACTCAGTTTTTCTGGATAGATGATTCTTAGTTTTAATCCTAGCTCCTTTCACCTCTGGAATATCACATTCCAAGCCCTCTGATCCCTTAGTGTAGAAACTGTCCTATCCTGTGTTATCCTGATTGTGTTTCCACAATACTTGAATTGTTTCTTTCTGGCTGCTTGCAATATTTTCTCCTTGACTTGGAACCTCTGGAATTTGGCTACAATACTCCTAGTAATTTTCCTTTGAGGATCTCTTTCAGGAAGTGTTTGGTGGGTTTTTTTCCCTATTTTACTCTTGATTCTAGAATATCAGGGCAGTTTTCCTTCATAATTTCTTGAAAGATGATGTCTAGGCTCTTTTTTTGATCATAGTTTTCAGGTTGTTCAGCTGTTGACTTGATTTTCATGCTTTTCTTGCATCACTCTCATTTCTCTTCGCAATTTTTTCTCTAATTCTATTACTTGATTTTCAAAATCCTTTTGAAGGTCTTCTATAGCCTGAGGTCATTTCATATTTTCCTTGGAGACTTTGGATGCAGGAGCCTTGACCTTACTGTCTTCCTCTGGTTGTATGCTTTGATCTTCCTCATTGTAAGAAAATATCTTTTCATAAGAAAGTAACCTTCTATAGTCTTATTTTCCCACTATTTAGTCTTTTTCTGAGTCAGTTACTTAAATTTTGAGCTCTTTGTTAAGTGGAGGGCATAGTCCCCAAACTCCAGAGGTTTGTGCAGGTCTTTTCAGAGATATCTCTAGGGACTGTAAATTCTCAGTTCTTTCAAAGTGCTATGATCAATGGAGAGATGTTTACTCCTCTCCTTGTTTGTGCTCTGGTCTGTGAGCAACCACAAGCACTCTTTTCTGTCTTGTAACTGCGAGTAGGATTCCCTCTCCATAGCTGCCACCTGCTCTGCCATGCCAGCATGCCTTCTTGCCCCAGGACCACCGCCCAGGACTGCAACCCAGATCAGCCACTTGATTCTACCACCATCTGTAGACCAAGAGCTCCAGAGGTGGCTGCTGCTGTAGCAATAGCTGCTGTCACACTATGGCTAGAGCTTGGCCTGGGACCAGACCATAATCTTCTCTCACCCTGGTGAGAGAGCTTTTCCACTGACCTTTGAAACTGTTTTTGGAGTTTGTGGGTTGAAACGTATGAAAACCACTACAATTGTCAGTGATTCAGTGCCCTGAGACCTGTTCCAGTTTGCTCCATGCCAGTGCAACCCACTGTGGGCTATACTCTACTCCAAACTCAATGGCAATAGACCCTTCCTGTCCACCTTCCAGATTGTCTTGGGCTGGAAATCTATTTCATTCCATCATTTTGTGCCTTCTCCCAGTCTAGAATTTGTTTAGATTCTAAATAATCTGGGTGGGGAGAGCCCACGCAGGTCCCTGCTTCTACTCTGCCATCTTGGCTCTGCCCCTGTCATAATTCTATGTCTACATTCTTTCTATTTTGAGTCAATGGGCTAGTCTTTAGATGTTGGATTACTGTCTATCTTAAAGGGTAAAAATATTGAGAATAATATCTTTCTGTGTGCACCTAACTCATGAGATAGTTCTTTGAAAAAATGTTAGTAGGATAGGTGTGTACAGACCACATGGATGATTGATCAGCATGCTCTGGAGAGATCTTCAGTATTAGTTCTCCCCTGAGGAGCACAAGAAAATCCAATTGGTAGTGCCCAGTGCACACCTATATTTACTAGATACAAAGTGATGATGGCTAAAAATCACAATGAATTAAACTAAGTTTGTACTACAAGACACATGGGAAAACAAAATTAAAGCATAAAATGGAATACCCAGATTTAAATACATTGTGAATAATGACTTTTAGACTACTGATTGTATATATGTGAGAAATATTTGTTTATATTCATATTTGTTGTTGTTGCTCGGTATAATGGCAATCAAAATAGGATCTTTTGCTGTTTTTATTTTAGTATAATCAAGTGCCTCTGATTGAATCTTGCCTTTATCAATCAAGAGTCTTTACAACGAGTACAGAAACAAGAGTTTCTTTAACTAGAAATAGTATATGTATTTATGTTGTTAATTATTTTAACGTGATTGAAGATCTTTCTCACCCATTAATGGCCCCACCAGTTGAGGGGAGCTTGATTAGGGAAGATTTGTTGGAAAACCCCCAGCTTTTGTTAATGGAGACTAGTTCTCAAGGGTTGGGATGCCCTCTGACTCTAAAACAGGTATATATACACTGAGGGTGAGATTTTACTTTGGGGATTAGTTTTGGTAAGAAGGTTTGAATGTCAGATGAGGACTCTGGGAAGCCCCTAAGGAGACCCCCCAGCTTTGAGAACCCAGATGTCATGCTTCCCTCTCTGGTAACTGGTCAGATAGAAGTACCTGTCTGTTGAATTATAGTCAGACAGAGGAAGCCACGTCAGTTGATTACTTTGGGGTTTACTGACAGGAAGTATTTGTTTGGCCAGATGAGGACTCTGGAAAGCTGCTAAGGAGCCCCACCCCCAGCTTTGAGAACCCAGATGTCATGCTTCCTTCTCTGATAACTATGGTCAGACTGTTGGGGTCCAGTTGTCTATTGAATTCAGACAGAGGAAGTCATGTCTGTTGATGTTTTGATTTTTCAGTATTTTCTTTGAAATTCAGGGTACTGACTCCCTGAACTAATTGAATGATATATGTACTTGGTTAAAGGAATGATTTATGTGCTTGATTAAAGTGATTGCTAACCCCTTGAAAGTTGCTTTTCTTTTAAGAATGCGGATCTAAGAATCTGGGATAGCAATCTCCCCTGTGTATGTTGGGGTACTTACCAATATACTCTGTTGTTCAGTCATGTCCAACTCCTTGTGCCCCCATGGACAGTACAATGACAATATTGTCCCCAAAGTTTTTTGGGCACAGATATTGGAAAGCTTTGCCATTTCCTTCTCTAATGGATTAAGGTAAATCGATGTTAAGTGACTTGCCCAGGGGCACATAGCTAGAGTCAAAGACCACATTTGAATTCAAGACTTCCTGACTCCAGACCCAGAATAGTGTTATCTAGCTGCCTCTGTGTATATAGATATACTTTTATGTATGTATTATACACATATGCATACAGATACATATCTAGACTAGGGATTATACCTGTGATTTTGTGGACATAGGGAACTCTCGGGTGAGGAAACCACCTCTGTCAGTGTAAATTGGCACATTCTAAAAAAAAAATTTATTATCCTGAAGAGTTGCTTAAAGCAGAAATATCCCATCACTATCTACTCTGTAATTCAGTCTCCTTCTTGTTATTCAAACAAGACACTCCATCTTCTGGCTCAGAGTATTTTCAAATATACATTATATAATGTATCGCTGTCCCTCACAACTACAGTGCTCTCCATCCTGGTCTCAACCTTCTGGTTTCTGTGTCTTCCTTCAAGTTCAGGTTAAAATCTTCCCTTCTATAGAAAAAGCTTCGCTATTCCCATCTATTCTAGTGCCTTCCTTCTATTGATTATTTCCAATTTCTCTTCTATATACCTTCCTTTGTACATAGGTCTTTGCATGTGCATATGTCATTGAATGTTAGCATGTGAGCTCCTTGATATTAGGGACTATTTTTGCCCTTCTTTTGTATCCTCAGAACTTAGCACAACACCTGGTATATAGTCAATGCTTAATACATTTGTAACTGACCTACTGAGATGAGGGAGGCAGAATTGATTTAAAGGGGAAAGCCCTGGGAGAACACTGAAGAGGATGGAGTGAAGGGCACTTGCAGAAGGGCTGGTTTTTGCAAGGAGAGGGGTCACATCTTACTCAGAAGCTAGAGCAAAGAAGGGCAAAATGAAAGATGATGTAGAGAAGGGTTTCAGGTACAGAAAATGGGAGAAGAGGGAACTCATAACAGATGGCTTTTTTTTCTCTCCATAAAGTGGGTGGTGAGGTCTTCTGCTGAAAAGGAAGGGGAGGGAATGGTGTAGGAGGCTTGAGGAGAGAAAGTTTAGAACAGCTGCTGTGGAGTGTTTGATAAATTAGGGAAGCTTAAAAGAATTTCAGTGCATCCATGAAGTCTCAATGGAAATTAGATAGTATAAATTTGTAGTGGACCCAGTTACCACTATTGTGATATAAATTAAAGGATCTGACTATCCTTGCATGTGACCAAGATGGAGTCAAAGTGCAGATCATGGGAGTTCAGAAAGTTGATAGAAATGCAGGTTTTGGATGACAAGGGTTTCTGAGAGGCCATTCATAAGTACACTGAAGTCCCCAAGTATGACAATAGGAGTTGGGGGTGGAAAGTCTTTGAGTCAGGCATTGAATTCTTTGAGAAAAAAGTCACTCATGCTCTGTCTAGGTGATACAGAGGGATGACTAAACCTCCAAGGAGAGACTGTTTAGTGATTGTTACAGTGAAAGAGACTTTAAGTGACAGAGAGGAGCAAGGAGTTTTATCTGTTCCTTCTTTTAGTCTGATGAAGATTGTATGTATGTGTGCAGGGATTGGGATCTGGTGAAGAAAGACCCTGCCAGTACTGGAGAGTGTGACGGGAGTGTAGTGTTTTATGGGAGGGGGTGAATCTAGGTTTCTGTGAATTAAAGAAAACATAATGTGAAGGCATCTAGGAGAAAAGGAAGTTTGTTAACCATAGACCAGGAATCTCAAAGGATATAATGGAACTGATCCAAAATAGAATAGGAACTCAGGTCGAGATAGAGCAAGGTAAATGAAGATTGAAGTCAGGAGTGTTGCCAGAAAGAAAGGGGATTTTCGCTGGCTAGCCAAGACTTTAAATCCAATCCAGCACTCTTTTATTAAGTGATTATTATGTGTCAGGTACTGAGCTGGGAGTTGTGGATACAAAGACACAACAATGTGTACAATGCTTTTACTTAAGAATTTGCAACCTTACTGGATCATAGGGAGTATGAGGACAGAAGGCTACATTTTTTGACAGCCATAGGAAGAGGAAATACTATTTAATTGAGACTTCAACCCACAATGGTCCTGTAATAGCACATAAGTAAGTGCCTTAGTGTTTTTACTCAATCACCAAGGAAAAAAGTAACATCTGTTTGGACAACAAAGGGAAGGAGAAAAGAATAATCATTTATTAAATATCTATTATGTGACCGGTACACTGCTAAATGCTTTACAAATATGATTTCATTTGAAATGGGTAATACGTGGCCTGGTGACTAGGTCCCTATATATGCAACTGTAAATTCTATTCTATTTCTACATATCCTTTCTTGAAAGCTGAGGTTCCTATACATGAATGTAGATGTGTTCAGGTGAATAGAACTTGTCAACTGGAGTTAGCAAGATGATTCTGAATCCTTTCTTAAACATACAAGTTAAGAGATGCTGCATTATTTAGTCATTTTCAGTCATATCTGATTCTTTGTCACCCAGCTGAGGTTTTCTTGGCAAAGATACTGGAGTAGTTAGCCATTTCCTTCTGCAGCTAATTTTACAGATGAGGAAACTGAGGCCAACAGGGTTAGATGATTCGCCCAAAGTGTAACAATTTGTAACCCGACATACACAGGAGGGCCTGCTGTACAGGTTCTTAGATCTGTTTTTCTAAAAGGAAAGCAAGTTTTGGGAAGTCAACAATCTACTTTAATCAAGCACATACAACATTCACTTAGTTCAGGGGAAAAGTCAGTACCCTTAATTTCAGAGAAAATATAAACAGAATAATAAAGTTCAACAGACAGGGGCTCCAACTGTCTGACCACAAGCAATACATATATAGTTACCAGAAAGAGAAGGACCAACATCTGGGTTTTCAAAGGGAGGGAGGCCTTAGAAGTCACCCAGAGTCTCATCTGGCCAAACAAACACTTCCAATGAATCAGCCACAAAACAAAATCTCACGTCAGAATGTGTATACACTTTTCAGAGCCAGAGGGCTCTTTCCAACCCTTAAAAACCAGTGTCTCATTAGAAATTAACAAAAGGTCTAGGCTTACCTACAAAACAAATCTCCCCTAATCAAGCTTCACTTAATAGGAAGGCCCATTCATGGGTTGGGTAATCTTTAATTCTCATGAACATAATTAACATTACACAGGGTCACACAGCTAGTATCTCAGTCCATATTTGAACCCAGGGCCTACCTGATTCTAGGCCTAGTACTCTATCTATTGTACCACCTACCTGCCTCACTAAGAGACCCTAGGCAAATGTATTCTCTCTCAGACTCAGTTTTCTCATATGTTAAATGGAAATACTACTCTCTGTAGGATCCACATCAAAGAGACGTTGTGAGAACCAAATAAATTGATTAAATGAGTCACAAATCTTAAAGTACCCTACAAATTTCAACTGTCCAGTATATAGAATTTTTAATCTTCGTTCAAAGAGTACTGGAATGAGAGTCAGTAAACCTGGATTCTACTACCAGTTTCCCCACCAATTAACTATG
The DNA here is from genome assembly GCA_028658325.1 of Potorous gilbertii. Classification (NCBI taxonomy): domain Eukaryota; kingdom Metazoa; phylum Chordata; class Mammalia; order Diprotodontia; family Potoroidae; genus Potorous; species Potorous gilbertii. Next base: position 352,557,570 of record CM053770.1, on the reverse strand, counting down.
TTAATTAATTAATATTAACTTAATGTGACAAATGAAAAATCCTGAGAGACAGAGTTTCTTGGTAATTAATAATCAATTTTTTAATCATGCTACCCAACAATCAATAAATTGATAGTCAGTGATTTCTCTTGGTAACAAAAGGCACCTAATGGAGACCTTGAAAAAAGCCTTAAATAACCCTTCTGAAAGGGAGTTCCCTTGACAAGTGAAAATCAGTGTGATTGGGAAACTTTTAATGAAGAGATAGACTAGAAGTCTTCAGTTAAGAAGATGGTTTCATTATGAGACTCGGCTGCCTTCAGCAATCTGGAAAGGGCAATGAATTTCCATCCAGATCACTCAGTTGACTTTCTCCATCATTAACTGGGTGACCCCAAACTCCAGTGAAGGAATACAAGGACAGGGGCTCCTTTTCCCAGAGTAAAAACTCACCCAGACTGAATTCTGTTTACACTCAAAGCAGAAGTTAGGTCTCCATTTGGTTGGATTCCCACCCAAAATTGAAGAACATGTTCCTTGAGGGTTAAAGGGAATCTCGTCTATCAGTCATATCCTTCGTAGACTGACCAGAGCTAGACCTTAGTGATAAATTGAGGACAAAAGCCAGGATCCCAATTTAATAACTGGCTATTAATTACATAATAATAATGTATTTCATTAGACATATCATATAACCTCATAATGTAGTGGAGAGGATGCTATAATTACAGCTGTAAGATCTGAGCTCAAATCACGGTTGTGTTACTCACTAATTGTACAACCATGGCTCATCACTCATTCATTCACATAGCGCTGTCTGCTCATTTTTTAAGATGAGGGGGTTAGACTGAATGAAACTCTGAGGTCATGTCCAGCTCTGTGTAGGGGGTGCTTTGATATTCAGGAGCTGGATTAGATTATTTTTAAGGCTTCTTCTAGCTCTACGGTTCTAAGATAAATCAGTTAATAAATCTGAGATACATAAATAAGATTTGTAGGTATTGAGACTAAAGTTTCCTGTCCAATGAAATCCATAAATTCAAGTTTTTTTTTTTCTATGTTAAATGTAGTGGGCACTCAGAAAGAACCATGCAGATGGGCAGATAGTACTGAGCTGACAGGTGGAGACAGAAAGCATCCAGGGACTGGAGACTTCCTAGCACTTTACCAGAACATATTCCATAGGTTAGGGAAGGAATTAGTAGAAAAATGAAGAGCTTTGCTTTATAGCCAAAGTCAGGCTATAGAGAGATACCCATAAAAGAGTGCACATGATTAGAGGAAAGGAAGAGGAACAACAGTGAAAAGCCCTGCACAGTAACGAATTCTAGCCTCAGGATAAACAAGCCAAGTTATAATAACGTTTCCGCTGTGATGGAGAGGAAAACACACACACACACACACACACACACACACACACACACACACACACACACACACACACTTTTATGTTTCCCTTTTCTATTAAAAAAGCTTAGAAGAACAAAACACTTTAAAATATGGTTTGCTTTCTTCTTTACATCCAAGCATCTGTTTAAAAAAGAATTTTGCTGAGTATCCAGAGATCAAGGCCTCCGAGTTATGTAGTTTAAATGTATTTCCTTGATCAGTCTGATAAGCTAATTAAGAAGGCTTTAACCTTATCCTAAATACAAACTAAGTGAGTTTAAGTAAGCTTTCATTTGAAAGCAATTGCTCAATCAAGTATAACTATGAGATGAACCCCTGTACCTCTTCTTGTGTTTAGCTCAAAAACCATTTTTTCCCCACATCACTAACTGGAGACCCATTTAGATTAAGTCTTCTTTTTTGAAATGAAAATACAAAGGCAGATAAAGATAATCCAATGCCTTTTCATTCTGTACTTCATGGAAACATAAAAATTAATATTTTTTAAATAAAAAAGTACACAGCAATATATTAACTTATTGTGTGAATGACTAGCTATTCTCAGGGATACAGTGGTGCAAGATGGTACCAAAGGATGCATGATGAAAAATGCTATTCACATCCAGAAAAAGAATTGATGGAGTCTAAATGCAGATTGGAGCATACTGTTTTTCACTTTCTGTATTTTTCATTTGTTTTTTAATAGTTATTTACTTTAATTTATAAAATAAAACAAACATTTCCATAAAAAAAAAAAGAAATGCAAATACACCTTGCTACATTTAATCCTACTAGTCATTCAAGTCTTAGAGTCCATTGTTCTAATTTCCTAAGTCTATAACCCCATGATGGAAGTGAGAAAGAGGTGCAAAACCAATTCCATTTTATTCCTTTACTTCAAATCCATGGTTGTCAAGGTCTGAGGTCAATGGAAGCATCCAAACCCTAATACCAAGGTAACCAACCCAGGGACATGCATATTCCCAAGCTTTAAGAGAAGCTTAGTAAGAAGGATTGTGGACAATTTAGTAAATAGCTATATTTCTTTTTATTTCTCTTATGCTTGTGAATAATGAATACTAGAACTTATTTCCTTTCATGCAGACTGGGAATTTGAGAAGGTTTGTTGAAAGTAAAGGGGGATTAGGATTAAAAAGGTTGGCAACCCCTTACCCTAAGGGTATCAGTGTCTTCTTTCCTCTGATCCCCTTACCTCCAAAAGCATGGGTGTTTGCTTGTCCAGGTCTCATTGTAGGAGATACGGGCAGCCAGCATGAGGCTATCTGGCATTCCCCACTGTCAGTATGTATTTTCTATCCTGTTTTATGGGAGAAATACCTCCTTTCCATATTCATGTGGTAGGTATCTGCTGCGAAACTACATTTTTGACAAAATTTAGGTTTTATTCTTACCCTCAAGCATAGGATCAGGTCTCAGAGAAATACTGAACAAAAATGAACGTTCTCATAAGCCTTCTCAAAGGCAAAATCAGAGTAAGAGAAATAATCATGGAAGTTTTTACTTTCCACTTAAAGAAGGGACAGATTCATAATAGCATATTTCTTTCAATGACATAAAAGTTGAACAAATTTAAACAGTCATAATTTCATACCTCCCTTGAGCAAGCAAATTTCATCAAACATACAATAATTAAACTAAGGTTACAGGTTAAACTATATTTAGAGAGTTTATAAATAGACTGATTGAAGGGGAAGATTAACATGTTGTCCAGGAGTCCTAGACAGTTGAAGGTATTCCTCTAGATTCTTATGTAAGGAATGTTTAAGGCTGTAAGTAAATTTTCATATCCAACAGGATAGTTTTTGGACAGGTAAGGTTAATATTAACAGAAGACAGGCTTTCAGGTAGTCAAGAGTTTCAGGAACAATATAGAAAATAAAAAATAAAAAAAATTCTTATTACATCTGCATAACCCACTTTGAAATTTTCACCAAAATGACTCTAACCTTGTACCTAGTCCACTTTTTTTCTGGGTTAATGGAATGTTTAAATACTTTAGTGTACTATCATAGTGGTATAGCATGGTGGTTCTCAGACTTTTTGGTGTTAGACCCCACCCGCCCTTTACATACCTAAAATTTACTGAGGATGGTCAAAGAGCTTTTAGGTTATATCTTTATGGGTTATATCTATCTCTATTTATGGTATTAGAAATTAAAAAGGAATAATATTTGCAAAAAAAAGTGCTTAGCACATTGCCTGCTACTTAGTAGGTAATATAGAAATTCTTATTCCCTTCCATTTTCACCCTCTTACCTCTTCTTCCCCCCTTTGAAATTGATACATTTAAAATATTTATTAGATATAACATTTTAAAATATATTACATAATAAAACAATATTTTGAAAATGTTTAAAATAATCCAATTACATGTTAACGTAAATTAAATTTTTATGAAAATATTTTTTCCAGAACAAAATAAAGTGAGAAGAGGCACTGTTTAACACATTTTTTCAAATCTCTCTATTGTTTGGCTTAATAGAAGACTGCTGGATTCTCATATCTCCCTCATTCAGTCTATTACAATATGTTGTTTGGTGGAAATATATGAAAAAAATCTGTTCTCAGACACCTAATTGAAAAAGTGAATAATATTTTAATAGATAAATAATACTTTAGCAATGTCAAGCTGAATTAAAGAGAATACAGTCATTATAGCAAAAATTATGATCTATAGTCAGGGTAAGAAAGTTGAAACTGAGGTACCACATAGCAACAAGTGCTAGGGAGTCAAATAAGAGGGTTAAGGGAGGGAGATCTTACAAAATATTAGAGTGGAGGGATAGGGGTACAATTCTCGGAAGGCCAAACTTCAGGTATGAGGAGGTTGGGATAACCCACAATTTTGAAGGGTAATTTGTTTTGCATAATAACTGAAAGTCCATAAAGAAAGTTTGGGAATCCCAGGAGGGGATATTTGAGTATTTACAAACTAGGCAGAGGCTGAGGCTGTTCAACCTTGGGCAATTCATGGATCTGGAACCAGGACAAGGTCAGCTTCAGTCAACCCATAGAGTGTTGAGTTCAACATATTATTATGAAAATAGTTTTGATCTCAAAGAACCTGTGAAAGTGCTTTATGTGTAGAAAGTCCCTTTGCCCAAGAGTCACTTTATCAGAGTCAAGTTCCTCCAGTACTTCATTTGAATAAACTCACCTGTCATTATAATATTAATTCTCCCATTAATTGCTAACCAGTCAGAGTTGATTGCTACATGTCAGGAACACTCACTCTCTAAAGATATTTAAATGTTAAGCAGGCCTCCATGAGTCTTCATTAACTTCTTAGAATGCTACTGAACTCTTTTATTAATTATTTTCTAGCCATAATTAATAAAATGATTGTTAATTATCCAAGAATTATGTCTCAGACTTTTCATTCATCATAATATTTGGCTGTATTTCAGCCTCAGAGGCTACATTGAGGGTTCTTTGAGAATCAATGAAATGGAACAGATAGAGTGCTGGATTTAGAACCAAGAAGTCCCACTTCAGATCCTCCTTCTGACTTATTAATTAGTAACATCATTTTACTTCTCTGGGCCTCTTTTTCCTCAGTTGTGGAAAGAAGAGCTTAGACCCCAGAATGTCTAGGGTTTCTTCCTCGTGTGGCCCCATGGTCTCGGATTCCATGACACAAATATCAAGATTCCCTCAAGATTTCAGTGCATCGCTAACTCAAGGTTCCTGCTCCTGCTGCCTTCCTTTCTGCTGCCACCACCCATCCTGATAAGTCTAGGTGTAGTTGAAAGAGATCAAAAGTTGAAACCAATTTTTCCTGTAAGTAGTTATTTTGTACATTTTCATTTTCAACTGTCAAATTTTAAAGTAAAGTAATGAGTTAAGGAATAAATCGTTTTTAATTGAGAAAACAGGGTAGAAAGTTGCCAACCTGGGGAATGTCCCTTGAGTGCAGAGCACAATGGATTTCCCAGCTCAGAGACTCATAAAGCTGTTTTTTACGCTTTTAGGAGGAAAAGAGGAGGAAGCGGTATGAGCTACCAAGGCCTAGTCATGAGATCCCAGTTGCCCTTAGCAATCTGGGCAAGGAAAACCACTTCATTCTGGCTGTTTTACCCTTCATGATTCTCAATGGAAGGGGCCAAGGACATTAGGAGTGACTTTAGAAACTGGTTTAGCTCCCCTAGAGCTTTCTAGGGAAAGATACCTGGGTGGGTGGGGGATTTAGGGTGTGGTTCAGCTCCACCAAATTTAGAGTAAATACCTTAAGAGTAAGATTGTAAGGACATTACTAGGATCACTAAGTAATATTACATTTGGTATTAACAATATTCTGTCATTATATTAGCTGTTTTCTGTCACATCTCCTCTATTAGACTTTGAACTCTTTGAGACCAATGACTGACTTTCACATTTCTTTGCATCCCCATCCCTTAGCTCAGTGCCTTGTACATACAAAGTACTTAATATATGTCTATTGATTGACTACCAGTCCTGCACATTACAAAGCTTTTGAATCCAACCATTAATACCAAAAAATGCCTCTTTGGGGGACCCTCCTGGCTTAAGAGTGATTATCAATAGTAACTATTGCTCTTTCTCTTCCAGCTAGATTTACTTATATTTTTTTCTTTTGGTCATTAAAGGGCCCTGTTTGCTTCTTAGAGAGGTCTATTCATTGAATGGCATTACCTCACTCTAAATGAGTACCTGAATAGGCCAAGGTCTCCCAGTGCATCCTGAGCCTTCTCTAGTCATCCTGATTCTGGTCACTGGATCCAGGTGGCCCAGGAGGGATGTCATCATTTCTCTGATGTCATGTTCTTCTTTGAAAACGAAAGATGAACACAGACAGATCTGTGAGTAGACTGAACTGCCTGAATGGGGACCCAGCAAGCTGGGTAACTCAGTTCATCTGCTCCCTCCTGACCCTGCCCCCCTTCCTTTTCCTCTTCAAAGGAAGGTAAATTTGGATGACCAAAGCATGCCCAGTTAACTTGGGTTTTACAGGCCAAATTAATTCCTTCCTTCCTTCCTTCCTTCCCTTTGCCAAAACTCATGGTCTTCTTTGAAAAGAAAGGATGAACACAGACTTTGTTGAACTACTTCTAGTCAAAGGTATTAATTCTGGGAATAAATGGCCAAAGAGTCACAGAGATTTTGGAACCACTGTTAACTTCAGAAATACCAAAGAGCTCACATAGATTAAAAGCAAAAAGTTTTATTACACTGAGAGAGAAATTAGTCACTTATGTTAGGACTTTCTCTAGTAGGAGACCTTAGGCACTGGGGTTAAACCTTGATTTAAATATTTGTGGCTAGATAAAGAACCAGACAGCGTAGTGTAGCAATAGTAGTAAGGCACATCAGCAACCTTGGGGGAAAGTTGTCTGATGACAAGAAGTTCGTTTGTAACAGGGCTTCTTGTCTGGGCCTGTCAGGGCTAGCTCGAAGTCAGTGACCATCAGTTCTGTATTTTAGTTGCAGCAAAGTTCACCCAGAGAGGAAAGGATTGTTGTTAGCCCAAGCTTTTAGGGCCTTAGCACTGGAAAAGAGGGTGTCAAAAAAGGGGTAATTTTGAAACCTGACCTCACTTTCCCTTAAGATGTCCTTGAAAAATGTATGCCAAAATCTACTGTATTTTAAATTCACTAGGGAAACTTGTTACTTAAAGAAACCCTGCTATGAGCCCTTTTTAATGGCATTTCCCTTCCAAATGTATTTTTTTGTAAATATGGGTTTTGCAGAACTGGGTTTGCTTAAAGCCTCTCTATAAATATCCTCACCAGCTTTGCCATAAATATCATAAAAGCAGAAACTTGACCCCAATACCTCCTTTTGTTGCCTCTGCCTTTTGCTGCTATATACATTAAAAAATAAATAAAACCACCACTTGGCTCTTTCTAGGGATGTCAGTGGGAAATGCTGTTTGTTTTGCCTTTTACAATGTTGTCTCAGAGAGGATCTGCAGACCAAAGAAAGAAAAATCAGTTCTTGATTGCAAGTGGCAGCCTCTGTTAAGGCAAAGCCTATCTTAAGCTTCTAGAAGCTGGAGACTCCCAACTTTCAAGCCACTGAGCACTTACTTCTTTTTTTTTTTCTCCCCAGTGTCCAGAAGAAAGCAATAGAATCTCATTCACACCTTGCTCTGAATGACTTTACTGTGTTACCCTCGCTAGAGAATGGCATTTGCATTAAACGGTCTTGAAGGGAAAAGGTGGTTCTTAAAATGGAATGCTGGGATGTCAAGCATTATAGCAGCTGAAAGAGATTTTTGCTCTGGGAAACCTCCTCAGTGTCTTTTCTATCTGGGTAGTGCACATAGTAGGTACTTAATAAATATGTATGTAATGAAATACCAAATGAAAGACATAAACAGTGGCATCTTCTGCCAATACATAAGTCAGTGTCCAAGAAATACTTTTAAATAGAAGTGGGGGGAGAAGCCTAGGAAGAGTTCTTTGGGTTGATTGCACATTGGCAAGGTAGATCACTTTTCTAAAGAAAACTTTTTAAAAAAGTGGTGGAAGTTGGGGCGAAGAAGCTAAAGATAGTAAAAAAAAAAAAAATGAGGAGGGCTACTGCCAGTGAGGGATCTTCCTGTGTAGCAGCTTAGAAACAGAACTGAGCAGGAATTATTGTTGTTTTTTATTGCTACTTGTACTTCTTGAAGAAGACAAATGACCTCAGGAAGGCAATGTCTTGACTTGTAAGTGAAGTGGATTTAAATGGGGCAGACTTGTGTAAAGTCACCAGCCTCACTCTCTCCTCCAGAGCCATCTGGTCCTGTGGCAAGACATAGATCAGGATGACTGGAGGCGGCCTCAGATGCAGTGGGAGATCTTGGCTACGTTAAGCTAAGGTCTTTCCCGAGTCTCACTTTGTCTGAGGAAACACCCAGTCCTGAAGAAATACCCATTGACTACTCAAAAGAAAAAAAAGAAAGAAAGGAAAGTTAGTCTGTGAGTGTAAGACCCTCAGTGTTTCTGATCGTAACAGAAACAATTGCTATTTATACTCACTCTGAGCCAACAGAATCCCCAAAAATGGCCAACTGAGACTTGGGTTGGAGTCTATTATCAGTGAGAACTGTACTGATTTGGGTTTAAGGCATAGTCAATTCTAGTGCTTTATCAATGCTTGGTTTTCCAGAGGTCTATTTACAATAAATTATATTCCTTATATGGTCTTTCCCAGATCTCATTTTGTTTGAGGCAATATCCATTCAGTGATTTAAGGTTGGACAAGAAAATGAGGCTAAAGATGACCTTGTTTGCTTATTCAAAAAAAAAAAAGAAAAGAAAAGAAATTCAATTTGGCAAAGGGATGACTCTTAGGATTTCTGACCAGATCAGAAACAACTGCTATTTATGTTCATTCTGAGCCATCAAAACCCAAACAATGACAAAAAGAAGCTCGGAGTAGGACTTATTATTGGTCAGTCACTGAGAGTCCATTGAGGAAGGTAGGAGGAGTAGGGGATAGAGCTCTGGGCCTAGAGTCTAGAAAACCTCGACTCAAATTTAGTCTCAGACTCTGCCTAGCTTTGTGACTCTGTCCTTGCTTAGAGTCAGACACAAGAGAAAGGACGGTACAACAATAAAATTAATTCATCAGACCAAAGGGACCTCCGAAGTCTTCTGCCCTGAAGACATGTTTATAGATGAGTAAATACAAGCTCATAGAAGTTAACTAGCTCCCCCAGAATCACAGATATTAAGTAGGAGTTTCAGTATTTGAACCCAGGCTCTCTGACTGTAGATCTGGTATTTTTTTTTTTTATGTTACCTGTCCTTTCCCATCCTCCACAACAGTCTCCTCTGTAGGTTCCCTGGTTTCTCTCTTCCCCTTTCTGGGCAGAGCTCTTCTCCTCTCCAACTCCCTACCATCAGAACTCTACTATGTTTCATGCTATTTGCCCTTCGTGTGCTTTGTGATACTTGCATTGGTTAAAATTTCCTACTTTTACGTAGGCTCTGTTTATTGCCATGAATTAAATACCTCTTCACTGTAAGCCTAGCTTAGAAGGCAGAAGAGTAGGAAAGATCCTGGGGGAAATCCTCTCACTGTCTTTTGTAATACTTTGTCTAGACCTCTCTTTTGTAATTGCTACCTTCATTGTTGAGTCATTTTCAATTGTGTCCAACTCTTTGGGGGTTGGTCCAAACCCTTTTTGGGGGTTTTCTTGGCAAAGATAATTAGAGTAGGTCTCTATTTCCTTCATCAGATCATTTAACAGATGAGGAAACTGGTGCAGCAACTTTCTCAAGGTCACAGAGCTAGAAGTGTCTGACTATCCCAAAGCTAGAAACGTCAGATTTTAACTCAGTATCTCCTGATTCTAGGTCCAGCACACTATCCATTGTGCCACCTAACTGCTCTCCACTTATTGCCTACTCTCCCTGATTTCATAATTAATTGTTTATTAGTCTTCCATCCTTCAGATTGTAAGATCCTTGAGCACAGACCTCGTGTAAAATGTCTCTCTTAGTATAACCTGCTCCTAGATAGTGCCTTTCAACATTGTGGGTACTAAATATGTTTGTTGAATTGAGTCAAATTCATAAGTAATACACAGGATTGAAGTATCTAATGTGTACCTGGGAAAAAATTGCTAAAATTTTGAATAGCAATTAGAATTCCATAAAAAAAACTTGATAGACTAAAATAATGAAGTAGCTCTAGCAAAGTGAAATTTAATTTAAAAATGTACAATTATACATTTAGGGTAAAAATATAGTTAACAGCTCAAAGAAGAAACTGGGCTAAAATGGCTAGCCAACAGTTTATATGAAAGAGATTTAGGGAATTTATCTGACTCCTGACTCCATATATGGCTGCCAAAAATAAGGTAACATGGCTGCCAAAAAAAAACCCCAAAAAGCAAAAAATGATCTTAGTCTTCAAGAACAGAAATAAATGTAATCATCTTATTTTTCTTTTCAAATACTACATTGCTTGTAGTGTATGGGATTTAATTCTGGTGACCACATGCTAAGGGACATATTGACCAGCTAGTGTGTGTTCAAAGGAGGCTACTCAAGATTTGGAAGAGAATCAGTTACATCCCATGAAGATTACCTGAAGGAACTAGAAATTTGTATCCTAGGGAAAAACGGACATGGGGGGAAAAATAGCTGTTGTCAAATGATTGAAAGTCTGTCACATGGAAGATAGCTTGGATTGATTTTGTCTATCCCCAGAGGAGAAAGCTAAAAACAGCAGTCAGAAAACTTTGTTTTTGTTGTGGGTCTGTGACTTAATTGGATACTATGGGGAATATTTCTCTACAAATGCAAGTCTTCAAATGAGAAACTGAGTTTCAACTTATAGTCTTACAGGGTTGTCTGGATCACTGAGACAACTTGTCCATAGTCAAATATCTTCTAAATATCAGATGCCAAACTTGAAACTTCCTGGCTTTAAATGTCTGCCTGCCTCAGTTTCCTTAACTGTAAAGTGAGGTAATAACACCTACCTCACAAGGTTGTTGGATCAAATGAGATAATTTTTGTAAAGCACTTAGAATAGTGCCTGGCATACAGTAGACACTTAATTAATGCTTCTTCCATTCTGATGCTTCCCTACTCCCTTCCCAGGCAGATGCTATTTCTATCCGGTATACCATGATGTCTCACTTTAAAGTTGCAGAGGGAAAATGCAACTAAATATAAGGGAGTTTTACCAAATATGTCATTCCTCTGCTCAAGAAACTTCAGAGGTCCTTTGCCTTGAAAATAAAATAGAAACTCCTGTTTGGCATTTAAAGCTCTTTACAATCTGGCTCCAATCTCTTTTTCTAGACTGATTTTACATCACTCCCCCTCATAACACTTTACTAACAGACAAACTGGCCTATTTGCTGTTCCCAACACCTAACATTCCATCTCCCATCTCTCATCCCTTTGCCTGGGCTATCCTCAATCCTCAGGATGTTCTGCTTTATTTCTGCTTCTTAGAATTCCTAATCTCCTTAAAGACCCACCTTAGGAGCCACAATGTACTTAATGGTCTTCCTAGTACCACTACTTGGGTACCCACACAGTCACCCCCACATGGCTCTCTCCCCATGCCTCAGTCAAAAATAGTTTTTTCCCTTGTCTTCCCATAACTCCCATTAGAATGTGAACTTCCTGTGGGTCCCAACTGACTAATTTTGTTGTTGTATCAACATCTAGTACTTAGGATATGATCTGGGTCTGTGATGTCAGGAGTAAAAGAAATTCCCTCTACTAATGAAATTGAGTACCTTTTCTGCAATTTACAATCTTAGAAAGTTGTCTAGAGCACTGAGAAGTTAAGTGACTTACCCAGTGCCAAAGAACTTGTATAAATAGAGGCTGAAGCCAGGATTGCCTGCTTCTGAGACCAAATCTCCATTCACCATGCAAAAAGGCTACTTCGCCAGACAAATAGTGGGTGATTGATGAATATGATATGCTACAATCTGCTCATATTAAATGCAGCAGAGTTCTGCTCTTGGTGCCAGCAAAAAGGACCCACATAATCTCCTTTTGACCAGTTGTCTGACCCCCTTACCCACTGTGGGCCAAGAGTCACTGTTGCTACTGATTCAATCACCACCAAAGCCTATGCTGTTTTCCTGAAGTGTGGCCTGAACTGGAGTGTTCTTTACTCTCACTTCAGTGTAATAGACCTTTCCTGATGAATTTCTAAGTTTTCTTGGGCGGGAAAATCATTTTACTCCGTCATTTTGTGGGTCTTGCTGCTCCAGAATTTGTTTTGAGACATTATTTAAAGTTGTTTGTGGGGAGAGTTCAGGCTAGTCCTTGCCTTTCCTCCACAATCTTGGTACCAATCTGCTCATATTCAATAGGTAATTCTCCATTTCCTATTGGATAATCCTTAACTAGAATTAAAAAGTTCTGTGTAACATAATTTGTAGATGTGTAACAGCAATGGGAGAATATAGGTATTCAAAATATTGACTTTTGTCTTAGAGAGGAGTTTAGGGTAATCAAAAGAACTCTATCATTTTCTAAAGACAGTCAAAACACTTCCTACCTGCTCCATGTTCTGGTCCTAGCTCATTGTCCATTTATAATTTCTTTCTAAGTAATCTATAAATATCTACATCTAGGCAGTATTGCAAAGTGTCTAGAGATGTGGCTTCAAAGCTAGGAAAAACCTGTATTCAAATCCTACCTCTGATATGTACTGGTTGAGTGATCTTGGACAAGCAAGTCATTTCACTTTGTAATGCTCTAAAACAATGTTTTAAGATTCTAAGTTGAAGAGATATTCTGATCTGCTTTGATAAAGAGAGCTTTGAAAGGTAGTTCTCTATACAAATGAAATTACAAATCCAATTCCTATCCTTATCTCTAGTCTATCTGTAGAAATGTATGTATGTATATGTGTACCATACATACATATGCATATATAATAGATTAGATACAGACACAAATATGCTGATAGATAATTTCTATAGGTTATCCATTACCAATGTAATATAGCCTGAACAATAGACATCTTCCACCTTGATTTTACCTGTGTAGCTTGTTAGGCCAAATACTTTTGAGTAATTATGAATCTTCTTTAAGAAACTCTGCAATGTCTAGACTTGACACAATAACCACAATATCAACTAACATAGAAGCTCTCGGAGGACCTCATGCATTACAGGAAATCCTTTTTCAGCTTGGACTCTGAACCAAATCTCCTCTATGACAATAGTGAATTTGTGGGTATATTCTTTTCATTTTATGCCTTAGTTGATATTAATAATTACGTACGTGTACAGATATATTTGGAACAATATGTCATTCCCTCTTTATTGTCTTGTCCCTGGGCCTTTCTTTGGGGAAAATAAAGCCATTATGGTTGATAGACTAACTTAAAACTATTATAATTAATAAATTTCTACCTACATTAAAATATAATTCATCCAAGTGTTATAATAATAGCTTTAAAAGACCTGAGTACTAAGTTTTATAGTCTTGTAAACAGATAATTATATGCTTCTCCCATTGTGCTACAGAATAAAATTCCCAAGAGATTAAATACTTTATATTCTGTAGTATAACATAAAAAGAACAAAATAGATACAGAAAACTTGCATAAAAGAAATTGCAAGCAAAGACAAAGAAATCCATGATTTGTTCTCTATACGGGTTATGTATTAAAACAGGTAGCTAGGTGGCACAGTGAAAAGAGTGCCCAGTTGGCCAGGAATCAGGAAAACCTGAATTCAAATCCAGTCTCAGACACTTACTAGCTATGTGACCCTGGGCAAGTCACTTAATCCTGTTTTGTCTCAGTTTCTTCATCTATCAAAGAATCTGGAGAAGGAAATGAGAAATCACTCCAGTATCTTTGCCAAGAAAACCTCCAATGGGGTCAAGCAGAATCAGACACAACTGAAATGACTCAGCCACAACAAAAGAATAAGACCTGAGATAATTTGGATTTTCATTGGGTGGATGACCTGCCACTGATAAGAGATCAACAAGAGTTGGGTAGAAGGCATACAGGGACTTTGTTCACTATTGGGGGAACACATATTAATGAGGTCACAACGTAATGTAGCTGGACTCAAAGTCAGGCAGACTTAGGCATGAATTCTGCCCAAGGCCTTCCCTGCCTGTGAGACTTAATCTCTGTTTCCTCTGTAGCATCATTTATTACACTGGATTGTTGTGAGACTCAAATGAGTCAATGGGTATAGATTTCTTTGAAAATCTTAAAGGACTATGAAATCATAATAATAACTTATTATTTGAGTTTTCCTTGAAATTTTTTCCTTGTTTTCCTTGAAATTCAAGTTTTCCATGGAAAGCTCCTATTTTTTAAACCCAAAGTCAGAACACATACTTTTGGAAAAACCCAATGAAATGCACACTTTCCTTGAAAGAAGGCTGTGGTTTAATAAAGAGATATAAAACATGGAATATATTTTAGTTGGTACATTTACCATTAAATTTTGAATGTTAAGTATAAATGAGTCACTGTTAACTGTCTCTAATCTCCTCTAGAGTTAAAAAGAGGAAGTGAGCTATAAAGGGAATATAAAATTTCTATTGTTCTTTTTAGAGTTAACACAACAAGCTTCTATTTAGTCCGTAGGTGTAAGGCAACATGATGTTGCAAGATTTTTCATTGCCTCTAAGAAAAACCTCTGAAATTTCCCTACTTTCTATCTTCTGCCAGCTGACAGTACCATGGAAACAGAGAATAGATCAGCAAAAAGCTGGTCAAATAGTTTTTAAATATCCAGTGTTAAAAAAAAGAAACATAAAGAAGTTAACTTACAATTTTATATATTTTAAAAGTCAGAGGAATGTTTAAATCTGACCCAATTTTTACTGATCTGGAAAAATATATATATATATAATCAGTGACAACCCTATTGTGGAAGGGGAGGAAATACTTCTATCCTCAGTGGTTCTAGAGAAAAAGAGAGACATATTTGGTCTGTCACTTTCCTATCAGGTTTCAGCACTTTTAGGAGTTCACAACTTAACAGTTCTTAAAGAAAGAAAGGAAGATCCTTAAGGAAATATATACTTACCTTTAAAAAAAAATGTCCACCAAGAAAAAAACTATAAATGGAACTATTTTACCTAAATCCTGTGTTTAAGAACTAGAGGGAAATTGTGGTATATTGGAGAAATGGCCTGAGTTGAATGAACCCCCAGCTCAGACATTCAGTAACTGTGTGACCTTGTGCAAGTCCTTTTATGTCTCCATGATGGAGATTTCTCAGGTGTAAAATAAGGTGATTGAACTGGAACTCTGTTTCCAACTCTAAATACACACTTTGACTAATCCTAACTCATTTTTTCCCTCTGATTCATATTGTCTCAGGTGGCCATCCTCCTAGATTTCCTTGCATTTTCCCTGGACAGTTCTGTGGGCTATTTTTTTTTTTTACTCAGCTTTTGGTACAGCCTAGGAAATCCCAAGTCTGGTATTTATTGGGTCAATGATCCTGGCCAAATCACTTAATCTTTCTGAGCTCCACTTTAATCATCTATAAATGGGGGATAACAAACATTACATTGCCTACTCACTGGCAGAGTAAAGCCTTTTGCAAACCTTTAAGAACTGGATAAACAGGAATTGCTGGTGTTGTGAATATAATCATTTCTCTTCTGTAGAAAATATCTTTCTAATGTGAAAGTGATATATGGACATCACCGGACAAATATCAGCTAAATCATACTCTCTGGCTCTCCTTTCGTTAAGACCCCTTTGAAGACCATCACCTTTCTCCCTGCATTTATCATGTATTACAATTCTCAAATTTACATAATCTTCTATTTGTTAACGTTGAAATTGGTGTCTCCTTGGAAAAAACTTGAAAAATTTGCTGACCTAGTCAACAACTCATTTGGGAACCTTATGTCAGGGGTTATCTAATTCAAGTCAAGCCAACTAACATTTATAAAACACTAAGTACCAGGTGCTACCCTAAGTGCTGGGGTTACAAAGAAAAGGAGGGAAAAAATCTCTGTTCTCAAAGAGCTCACAGATGAATGGAGGGGAAAACATGAAAACAGTTATGAGCAAACAAGCTATAGAAAGCAGAAATTGAGGGTAGTCTTACAAAGCAGATACTAAGATTGAGGAGGATTGGGAAAGGTTTCTTAAGGAATTTTTAGTATTACAAGTAATTATAAGTTATAAGTTTGAAAAATTTTTAAATATTATTCTATTTTTTCCAATTATATATGAGACAATTTTTAGCATTCATTTTTTACAAAATTTTGAGTTCCAAATTTTTCTCCCTCCCTTCCTTCCCCTCTTCCTAAAATGGTAAGCAATGAGAGATAGGTTATATATGGGCAATCGTGTAAAACACATTTCCATATTAGTCACAGCTGTGAAAGAAGAAACAGACAAAAAAGACACAAAAAATAAAGTGAAAACAGTATGCTCCAATCTGCATTCAGGCTCCATCAGTTCTTTCTCTGTATATGGATAGCATTTTCCGTCATGAGTCCTTTGAAATTGTCTTTTGTTGCAGAGAGGATCATAGATGATCTTTACATATCCCTTCTGTTACTGTGCACCAGGTTCTCCTGGTTCTGCTCATTTCATTTTGCATCAGTTCATATAAGTTCTTCCAGGTTTTTCTGAAATCCACCTGCTCAAAACTTCTTATAACACAAGAGTATTCCGTAAGAGTTTGAAGACTTGCTCAGTAGACCAAATTCATGTTGCTACCTTTGCTTTAGCTGAAATTTGATGGATTCCCAGGAAGTTACAGAACAGGAACAGTATTAAAAATAACCAAAAAATAACTGATTTTAATTTTAATTCAGCAGAAAGTTATATACCTCAATCCTCTCTTCATATTTGGATATTTTAGTCATATTTTCCTCTGAAAGGGGGCGGAGCGAAGATGGCGGAGTAGAAAGACTCACATTTGCTAGCTCCGAACCCACAGCCCATGGATTTCCTGTAAAAAGAACTCCTGAAAAATTCTGGAACAGTGGAAGCCGTGCAGAAACACAGTGAAGGAGATTTCTGCTGCAGAGAGCCCTGAAAAACCGACCCCAGGGGTTCATCGTGCCCCAGATGGGAGCGGAGCCCTCCCCTCCCCCTGCCCTGGCCGCACTGCACTGAGAGGAGCGAGCAGACCCAAGCAGGCTTCCGGGACCATAATCTCGGCGGACGCGAAGGTCCCTCCACCCACAGACACACAGGTCAGTGAGAGAGACGGGCTGAGAGGGGAGTGGGGTATCTCCAGGACTTGGACCCCCGGGGAGGCGGCCGCTGCGGCAGAGGCAGCGTGGCCAGAGGCCCCCAGAGCAGGGAGGAGCTCAACAGCAGCTCCATTACAAAAGATCTCTGCATAAACCCCCCGAGGGAACTGAGCCTGGGAGGTGGCCCTGCCTTCACCTGAGCACTAGAACTTAAGCTCACATTGAATAGCAGCCAGGCCTGCCACCAAAAGCCCTGAGGCTGGGGAACAGCATTTGAATCTCAGACCCCAAGCACTAGCTGGGCAGACCTAGGCTGGGGTGGAGAGGACTCTCAGAAGTCAAGTAACTGTCTGGGAGCATTTGAATCTCAGACCCTAAGCACTAGCTGGGCAGATCTAGGCCAGGGGTGGAGAGGACTCTCAGAAGTCAAGTAACTGGCTGGGAAATGCTGAGAAAAGGGAAAAAAACTAAGACCATAGAAGGTTATTTTCTTGGTGAACAGATAATTCCACCATTCCTCTCTGATGACGAAGAGATATGCTTACCATCAGG
>CM053770.1:352513841-352539497 GCA_028658325.1 Potorous gilbertii | reverse complement strand
CAACACTCTTGGGGAGGGACAGGATCAAAAGAGAGAATAGAAACAATGTGGGACAGGACAGGATGGAGGGAAATATAGTTAGTCTTACACAACACGACTATTATGGAAGTCATTCGCAAAACTACACAGATATGGCCTATATTGAATTGCCTGCCTTCCCAAAGGGAATGGGTGGGGAGGGAGGGATGGGGTGTAGCTGGAACTTAAAGTTTTAGGACTAACTGTTGAGTATTGTTCTTGCTACTAGGAAATAAGAAATACAGGTAATGGGGAATAGAAATTTATCTGGCCCTACAGGGCAAAAGGGAAGATGGGGACAAGGGAAGGGAGGGATGATAGAAGAGAGGGTGGATTGGTGATATGGGCAATTAGAATGTCCAGTATATTGGGGAGGGGGGAAGGGACAAATGGGGAGAAAATTTTGGAAGCCAAAATCTTGTGAAAATGAATGTAAAAGGTTAAATAAAAAAATAAAAAAAATAAAAAAAATAAAAAAACATATTTTCCTCTGAACATAGAGAACAGCAAGAATGACAGTGTCTGAACTGTAGAGTGCAAGATGAGAGTAATGTATAATTAGGATGAAAAAGGTAAGAAGGGAACAGTTTGTGGAAGACTTTAAGTGCCCAACAGAGGAGCTTATGCTTGATTCTAGAGTGAATAGTGAGTCAATGAAATTCATCAAGTTGGGGGTGAAGGGGTGAGAGGAGTTGATATGATCAGACCTAAACTTTAGGAAAATCATTTTGCTAAGAGCATGGAGGAAAGATTGGAGAGAAGAGAGATTTGAAGTAGAGAGACCAATATAATGTCATTGGAACCGTCGAGGTAGGAAGTAATGAGGGCCTGAACTAGGCTGGAGAATAGAGGAAAGGTAGGAGACATGTCATGGAGCTAGAAAAGACAAGATTTGTTAATGAAAATACGGAGTTATGAATAACACCAAGGCTGTGAAATGGCTGATTAGAATGAGACAGAACTAGGGAAGTCTGGAAAAGGAGTGGGTATGTGGGAAAAGAGAATCTAAGGAGATCTGTAAGCCACTAATGCCTATTCATCCTGTGCAACTCACTGTCCCACATAAAAAGAAAAGTGGGTGAGGCATCTAACTCATGATTCATTTCCTTGGAACACAAAGCCTACACTTACAGAGGCACCAGCTACAGGTAGTTGGTTATCTGAGGTTCAGGAAAGGGAGGAGCGGGTGGGCATGCTGGAGGGCAGGGGAAATTTTCTCAAAGGCACCTGAGCAGCTACTGCTATGGGTGCCCAGGTTGCATTCAGGTATCCCATGAAGAGTTGAAGGGAAGAGGTTGAAATTTACAGAAAAGCAGGAAAGGGCAGACCGGGATAGTGTTTGGTGATCAGGAGTAACAATTATCTATCTATCTATCTATCTATCTGTCTATATATATATATATATATATGGTTGGGTCAGAAACAAGCTATACAATCAGATATAATAGGAAGGGTAAGTTGAAACCCATTTTCCGTTTGGTTGAACACATGTCTCTCGGGGTCATTCAGTGCTCTTCATTTTGGAAAACACTGCTTTAAAATGCTAAGAAGATTGCATAAAATCAAAGATTCTACCTGGTTTCAAGAATAAAACTGAGCAAAATTAATTTAGACTGCTGAGCAAAAGAGTCTCTAATCTCACAAATTACAATTAATTGTGATCTTAAAGAAAAAATAAAAATCTTCATTTCATAAATAGATTTCCATTTTGCTGTGAGTTGGGTTTCTCTTTAAGACATAGTACCATCTATAGTCTTGTATCAATACTTTTCTGACTCAATTAAGCAGATAAAATAGCTAAAACTACCTTGGAGACAGGGGAAAAATAAACTCTGAAATGAGTCTAAATAGTATTTCATACTTAAGGATACTGTATTTAATAAATATAGTCAGCATTTCTAGAAACTCGTTTCTATCAAATTTTCTCCATGTAAAATCATTCATCATGAAAACATTGATTCTTACTTGTGTTCATAGCCCTAAGTTAGCCATTGGGGATTTATTCTTTTTGTCCATGCCTTTGGTTTCAAAGTTATAGAGAATTCCTGGTGTAGAGACTCCCTCCCCTGATAGTTTAGCAAATTAACTGAAATGTATAGCTTTAGTCACCCAAAGTGCTGAGAAGTTAATATACTTGTTCATAGCCACAAAACTTGCTAAGTATTTTCAGAGGCTGTATTTGAACACCAGTCTTCCTTGCTCTAAAGCTAGCACACTACCATTGTACCATGCTACCTTTATGAGTATGCTAAAAAACAAACTAACAACGACAGCAACAATGATGGTAACAAACCTAGCTCATGCCTTCAAGAAGCTTACCATCCAATTCTGGTACCCAAAGATTTAAGTACTAATTACTCCCCTAAAAATTGTCATCATTTTTCAAAATGAAAAATCTAAGAAACTTTGATCTTTCAAAGGATCTGTAGGCTCATCAATAAAGACAAGGTGAAGATGAATATTACATCTTAGTGTGTGGCTTTTATTAATATCCTTCAATAAATCCTCTACAAAGTGTCTACTTCATTGAATAAGAGCATTTATTTTCTGTATCTGTTGACATGAGATGGGTATGAACCCAGCCATTGGAAGATCTATCTGATATCTCATTTTCCTTACACGACTGGCTGAACCTTATTCAAAGAATGCTTCTTTTCAATTATATCTCTAACATTGCTGCTTGTGCACCATCCTTTATTGGTAATATGATGCAGTGTTTTTACCCCTGCCACAGCCCTTTCAAATGCCCTTTGGGTGAGTCAAACTTTAATTCTTTTAAAGACCCTGGTATTCCATGATTCACAGCCATACAATGGAGCTGGCACATTTTTTAGACTGTGATCTAGTATCTGAATTCCCCATGTACTTTATGAAGAAGTAGAAATAGCAGTAGGAAGAGCAGAGATGAAAAGAATACCTGAAATGGACCCAGAGAAATCCCATCCTGGAAATGAGACTGTTTTGAGACCGGTGAGTGATTATTCCTCAAGATACCAGAATGAGAGAATACTAAATGTTCCTTCCCACTCCCCCCCGCAAAAAAATACCACCACTACCAAAAATACCATCGATAATGTTATTTAAGATAAAAGGAAACAATTTAAAAACATTACTAATTAGCAGTTTTCTTACTTTCTATAAATGTTATTTAGCTGTGAGATGTAGAATGCTACAGTCTCCAAATAACTGAAAATTAATATATAGAAGGTAATGAAAAGGTGTATGTCTGATTTTGGCAAACTGCAATATAAACCAATGAGGACAAGATAAGAGCTGAAGGATGGGGAAAATGGATAGATTCTGAAGGGAACATAGAAATCAATAAGGGCACATAGCCATTTGAGTATCTGAGTGCTGAGTAGATTCCTATTTTCCTAATTCTGCAAATTTTTATAATAGTAATCTATATATGGACCCAGGCATTATTGTTGGATGTATAAGAAGGGAAAAAATAGTTAGGCTTTCATTAACAATATTTTACAAGAAACCACATCTTTATAGTAACACAGTGGACAGAAAGGTACAGAAAAATACGCTATCTCTCTGAGTTTATTGTTTGTTGGTTTTGCTGCCAGTTTGATCTGAATTTCAAGGTAATGAGATAAAGCCAGATGCTAAACTGATCTAACAACAGATCCTACTGACAATAGACAAATTATTTAGTGGACTTCTGAGGATGCATATCCCCTGAGCTTTACTGTCATCTCAGTCTCTATATTGGTTCTGATTTCCAAGAAATAAAATAGCATTGCCTGATAATCTCAGGTAATTTACCTTTCCTAGGACTGAAAGCAGAAGACCCAGGGAAAATTATGGTCTATTGAATTAATTCAAAGGTACCAGAGTCAGAATAACCAAATGCATTGAGTGTAGCACCAGACACCAGAGCTGTTACACCTAGATGTTTAGTCTTATCTGATCTACACAATTGGTAATATGACCCATATATGTAGGTAGAGATATGTATATATAGATATATCTTATAATATTCCTTGTAGTCTCTGCCAATTCATATGAAGTGAGACATTAACAAGGAGGTATAGGATTGCCTAAAGTGTTTGCCACTGACATTCAGGTTATCCAGTACTGGTTCAAAATGGATGAATGAAGGATGCCTTTTGGATAATATTCTCCAGATGTTCCTGTTTGAATATGGTATTGTAATATCAGAAAGCACTAGAATATAGAAAGGTCTCCTAAATGAGATGCATAATCATTAAAATAGTTCTGTCTAACTAATCACACATGGAAAACCTAACCAGTGTCGATATAATTTGAAATTTGAAAACTCACTCTCTGACCTAGTCATAAAGAATATTAAAATTCAAGTTTAAGTATTTGAAGGATCTATGACTTCATGAACTTAGTAAATTTCCTATATCAATTGATCTATGAAAGTAGTCAAATTAGAGTGATCAGTGGCACATAGAGGTTAAATGATTTAACTACAGTCACATAGCTAGTAAGTGTCAGATACAACCCTTGATCACAGGAATTCCTGACTCCAACACTCTTTTCACTGTACATACTGCCTCTGGAATTCAAATATTCAAATAAATATTCAAATTAAAAAAGGGAAGATATTCCCTTCTCTGAAGGAGTTTAAAGGTATCCAAGGAAGTGGTTTTCTTTTTTGGTTTTTTTTTTTTTTTGGTCTGAGAAGTCATTGGGATGATGAGTTGATCCATAAGGCAGCTAATTGACATGACCATTGTAAAAATAGTAGAGTATCAGATTGATTGCTTTATTCTAAGCAAGAGGCAGAAAGCAGGAGAACATGCACAATGGTGATAGACAAGACTGTGGATACCTAGATGGGATGTGATACATGGTTTGGTCTAGAGTGAGGTTGATATTATAGGCTAGATAAATTGGAACTCACCAATTAAGACAGCTCATTTCTAGAATGAGGATTTTTAGAAAAAATACATGAATTCCTAAGAGACTTGGAGCATCATTCTTATAGGTCTGGTCTAGAGGATGTATCTTCAAGTGAAAGGAAGCATGGTTGTGACAGAGCAGATGGCAAGATGGCCTAGGTGGACTCTAGGTGAATAAATTTCATCTCTTTCAAAAGTAAAAGTCTATGTAGAGTCAGTACACAGGACTTGTATAGGAGATTGGGAGAAGGGGAAAGGATGTAGCATAGGTTACAGTGGAAAGCATAGCTAATAGAAACCACGTCCAGGTATGAAAATGTTGCAGGAGGAAGAAACACATGGGGTTGTAGCAGGTCCACAAGATACTACCAATATAATGGGTGGGATTGAACAAGTTCTCAGAATAAGCCAAGGTCCACATCTCCTAGTCATCCAGGGAATTACTTCATCTTCCTTAGTCTTTTCAACTTTAGCGTTCTGTCAGTGATGCTTCTTCTCCTTCTAGAAGGGATCCAGTTGCATGAACCACTTGCTTCTGGGTGGCTGGTACTCAGGAGCTCTTGACTTCATAAATTCACAAGATTATTCTTATGATCTACCCATTTGTCAGAATGACAACTCATTGGCCTATATTCAGGGAAGGAAACAGAGCCAGAGAAGCCAAAGACTCAAGCACTTGTTCTTGATGTCATGTGCATGTGACCACCATCACTCCTTGTGAAGAAGGAAGAAGAGGAGAGGGAAGAAATAACATTTCTTCCCCACCTCTGTCTGCTAGAGATCCACAAAAGAAAAAACACTGGAAAAAATTCCAAAAGGGAGAGTGTAAATAATGACTAGAGACATATTCTTGATTGAATGATTAAAAGACACACAAAGATTGCCCAGATAGATTGTCAAATGAAAAGAGGTTGAATAAATATAATGAACTTTAAGGACATATATATACTAGTTCCTGCTTATTCTACAAATATATTGCTTAACCTGCTGGACCTATTTTTAATGACCACTCTTCTTTCTATTATTTCTCTACATCTTTTATTTCCATATGTGCTTTTAAAGTAAAAACTACTTTTAAATCTGCATCTTATCCTATAATTTTCCTGAATTCTCATAACATGTGTGCACTATTCTGTCATTTAAATAAATCATGACAGCAAGACCCCAGAGGTAAACATCTAAATGATATTCTAAGGTTTGTCTATTTTTTTTTAACTTCAACTCCTCAAGCAAAAAAACAAATTGAAGTAGGTGAATAAGGAAGGAGATCAGGCATGACCCCAAGAAATGTGATTGTCTACCCTGTGAGTATCTGATCAGAAACTCTGCACTGATCAGTTTCAGAATACTTATTTTGTGAAGTTTTAGGTAGGTTACACAAATTTCTGTTTAATAGGGAAAGTCTAAGGTGAGTTTTCTAGTTCTCAGATATATGATTGTATGACAAAACTGAGTATTATAACTGGTACTCCTATGATGAAAATTAATAAAGTATTATCTTATTTAGAAATTAGTGATATATATTATACACATTTTAGAGATTTTGTGACTTGTCCAGTATCACCCAGATAGAAAATAATGGCTGGAGTTCAAGGCTAGAACTCAGGTCTTGTGTTTCCAAGTTCATTACTTTATCTACTACCCCATAAGGTTCCCAACTTCTAGGTTGAGGGCCTTAGAAGGTCTCTGAATGTCTCTGAATGATGTATCTGGGAATTCCTATGAACCCAAACATTGTGACCTTGATCTTTACTGACAACAAAATGTACAGTGTGACAAAGTATGAAAAATAAGCCAAAATATCTGGTAGAAAGCAAATAAATGGTCTTTTATGCATCTATATTACTATTTTTCAAATATATGTAGCTGCTATGATAAATAAAATAAAAATTCACTTAAGAGCAAAAAAAAACTTTATGGCATTAAAGAGAACAAATAATGTAGTAGACAGAGTTAGCATTATAGTTAAGAGTAACTGAGTTCAAGTCAGCCTCTACTGGCTGCGTGACTGTGGGCACTTAACTTCTTAATGCCTCGAGTAATTCTTTTCATTCTTTGAACAGTTTCTGATCTATTTTGATAAAGGGAGTTTCCTCACTGGAAAATCCTTATATCAATTAAGTCATAGTTCTAAGTTTTGTAAATGGTATTAAAGATTTGAGAGCAATTCCTGGACCTCCTCAGCAGTAAGAACCCAGTGTTGTCAGGCAAACGCCCATATCAGTTGTTGTCAACTTTAGCAGTTAACACCAGAAACAGTTTTCAAATTCATTCTGACTCTCACTCTGAGTTCTTTCTTAACAGCGAGTTCAGAAATGGTCTGAACAAAAGAGCTCTGAAACAATTACCAAACTTTCTGAATCTCAGAGTTGGCTGCTTGCCTCCCATTTTCTGTCTCTCTCATGGTGACAAGGTTCATCTTGTTAATCTTGGAGTTTAAATGTGAATTTATCTAATCTAATTGATATGGCTATATATTGATATAGTCTATTTAGAAATAAGATAAAGAAGGATCTTTTACTACAGGAAAATTCCAACTCTAATCCATCCCATCCCTATTCCATTTAAACAGATGATTCAATGAAGCACAGCCATACAGAGTTATTTATGCATGGTATTAGAAAGGAGTAAAACCCAGTACATCAAAGCTCTCAGAATGTATCTTTCATTCAAGCCAGTAAATCCTTACCAGAACAGAAAGCCATTCTCCGTTTGGAAAGCAAGCCAAACCTCAAGAGTCCACTTCCTGTAGGATCGATGTCCAGTCAGTTAGGGATACTTGGGAACGTGGGTGCTCCATTTGGTCTGTCTCCTTCAGTAGAGCAGCCTGCCTCTGGCAGACAGATTGGCACCAGGCAGACTTTACTGGGTGCTGATTCCTCATCCATATGACCAGATGAGCCTTACTCTTCAAGTCTGCAGTGCTTGCCAAGGTGAGGGGAAGGAGATTTTTTTCTCCTAAGTGGACAGGGTAGAAACAGCCTGCATATCTCAGTCCTGTCTAGGCATCCAAAGAGGAAGAATGCTCAGACACCCTGAAGAGGAAAAACTCAGGTACCCATAGACCAGTATTTCCTCTTACATTCAGTTCAGCTCCTTTTCAAAATGTCAGTTCTTCAGTTGATTTTTTTTTCCCTGTGTAATGCCCAAGACTACTCCAGGTATGAGAAGGTTACATTTCTCTTCCTAAGAAAATCTTTATCTCTTTGATATTCTTCATCTTATATTTTCAATTAATCACCATCTTGACAGTTCTATCTGTGATATTATTCTAATCTATCCCATCTTTAACACTCTTACCATCAGTACTATATATAGGTCAAGCCTTTCAGCTCTTCTTGTACTATTGAAATAGCCTCCTCAGTAGCCAGTACTTAGCAGTACCTGACATCTGGTAGGCCGTTAATAAATTGATTGACTGAAATATGACCTACTCTATTCTTCCTGTGCATAGATAGCAAATAACTCTTCCTATTACCTAGTTCTAACCATACATACCATTGAACTCAAATAGCTTCCATGGCTCCCCATTACCTGCTGAGAAAAAGTACCCATTAATCTGGCTCCATCCTACATTTTAGGCTTTTTCTCTCACATTATCCTACACATACTCAATATTTAATACTCAATATTTAAGATAAATTAGACTAATTGATATTTTCAGAATAACCTGCATTTTTCCCAGGGATGGAATAAAATTCTACCAGTCTTTAAGAGATAGCCTAAATGTTATATCTTCCATGAAAGACTGTTCTACCCTTCCCCATCCTCCCCACCTCAAGGTGGCCATTATTTTTCCCCTCATATGAACTCATTTCCTTTGTATTTATATACTCTTAGAGGTATTTTGTCACAATGGAGAAGGGGCTAGGCAAAGCCAAAAAAACCTGGGCTCAATTCTTGTCTCTGACACATCACAGACTATGTTTTGGTGCTCTGCCAACTCTCTAAGTTTCAGAAAAGGTGCTGATCAACATTGATAGAAGCAACTTTCTCACTTGATAGTTCCATATAGGAACCAATGAAATTACAAGTCTTTTATCATATTTAATTTGTATTCTTTCTGGAATATATGTGCATGTGTGTATGCCTACACACATATATATATGTATATATACATACATATATATATATATATATATATATATATATATATATATATATATATATTCTATGTGTAGTTTAACAGAGAGATACAGAGAGATACATAAGATATCTTCCCTTAAACTGTTAAAAATTTGGTAGGCATGTTATATAATGTCTATCTATCTATCTATCTAAAATACATATTATATGCACATTGTATATGTAATATATATTGTATGTATATATTATATATGTGAATGTATATATGCATATATACACTTGCATACACATATATAAAACTTATGTCTACTAGATTATAAACAGCTTTAGAGAAGAAACCCTTTTTATCTTTCTATATCTCTTACTGTGTAGCATAATTCACTGCAAATAGCAAATGAATGAATCTCATATAAACTAACTGAATAGATATGGGACCTCAGTGGTGAGTATATTTCCTCCATCAGTAAGGATGACAGCTTCAAAGCTCATTCTACTGTGCAATTCTTAGAGATAGGGATTAAAACCAAAATTATGATTTCACTGACATAGAGAAATCTGGGGTGAGGAAGCTCCCTCTATAAACTTCTGTACAACATATTAGTTCTACTGAGTTACTTGGGGGCTATTGAGCAGTCAAGGGCAGAATTTGAACCCAGATTTTCCTATCTTTGAGACTTCATTGCTGTTTCCTGCGATTCTTATCCATGTCTTTCTATAACTCCTCCTCATTGGACCACTCTAGTGGAGGCCATATTCTGATTTTTTTATATCTCAAGAAAAACATCCAAATTGTTCTTCCATTTTTAATAATTATTACTATGTCATGAACCTAGTTCAATTATGGTTGCACATGGTTGTTGAGGACATCTTTTCACCAATTCTTTTACATATGTTATTATTGAAAATATACTAGCTATCAACATGTACCATGTTCCATTCTCATGTCCTTCAGATCACCTACAAAGTGTTCCCATAGTTCACAATTGTGTGGCATCAATGAGAACATAATTGGTCATAAATATGTAGTTTTTCTGAGACAGGGAACATTGGAAATCATTGAAAAAAATATATTTTTTCCCAAATGTTAATCAGCCCAACCTCATAATCACTTATATGGATGGAATTATTGGGGGGAGGGAGGGATGGTAGGTAGTCTGGATCTGTAATTTTATCCAAGTTAGAGAATTTTAATGTCAAAACTCTACCTCCTAACATAAATCAAGAATTCTTCTCTTACAGTCTTAGAGAGTTGCCTGAGGGCATTGAGGGATTGAATGACTGTATTCATAGTCTTTGAGATTCCTAGATTGGAGCCATCCCTCACATTCTTTTAATCCAATGATGGTGTGTATATGTATAATGGGATCCTAATACATGCCCAGAGTGTCTTCAAAGGCATCTCCACATGCAGGATATTAGAAAGAAAATTACATCTCTCCTCATGAAAAATTCTGAGGAGTTGTTTGTAGGGAAATCATGAAGGATAACATGCCCCAAATCATGCAATCATATGTGTCAGTGACAAGACTTGAGCCCAAGTCTTCCTGACTCTGAGATCAGTTCTTTTTCCACTATCATGTTGAATTTGTGATTTGTGTAGCTAGATGGATGGATAGACAAGAGAGACAAACAGATACATACAAACATCTATCGTCATAATATGTGTTTCCCTTCCAGGCTCCTTTTCTGATTCTTTACTTCTCTACCATGTCCTCATGTGGTACCTTCTCCTCCCTTTACCTACCGTTTCTGTGTCTTCCCTCATTAAAATATGAGCCCCTTTAAAAGGAATTATCTTTCTTTTTGCTTGTATTTGTTTTCTTAGTGCTTAGCATAGAGCCCAACACACAATAAATAGATGTCATCCATGCATATCTTCTTTTGAGAATACTATCATTGATAAAGAATCCTTTGATTTGGATCATCTGAAAGGCATTTCTCAAGATACTTCTGATTGCCTCTAAGCAAACAGTCCTTTTTTTATTGGTGTCAATACAAAGGCAATCATAAAGTCAATCAATCAACTTGTAAGCTTCTCTGGGTCTGTTTCTTCATCTATTAAAAATGTAGGGAAGGAGGTAGATTAGACATCCATTAAGGTCCCTTCCAACTTTAACATTCTGTGATAAGACCTTATCATGTTTTCAAATGCAGACATTTCATTTTTATAAATGATCAGTTATTAGCAGGATAAAACCTAACAATGATTGTTCAAGCCCAATAGTGACTCATGATAACACCCAACAAATATTAGCAAGATTCCTATAGACCCAAGAGAATTGGTAAGGGCTCGGAAGATATAGCTGCCACTGATATTATGATACAGTTATTACCCCTCAAAATTGTAACATATTTTTTTGCCTGGTTATCAGGCAAATTTCTGTTCTGTCTGACATATAACACTTTCTAGAGAATACACACAATGAAGCAAAATGGAAATACATACAAATCAAGAAGCAAATCATTTACAATACTGCTCAGTTATACCATAACAGTGTGTTCATCCTTCATTGTCAAGGAAGACCATGCCATCAGAGAAATAATGACATGACTTGCACTTGACTTTGTTTTTGAGTGAGGGAGGGCTGTGTAGGTCACCAGCCTCACTTCTCCTCCAGAGCCATCTGAATCCAGTGACCAGATATTCATTGGAATGACTGGAGATGACCCAGGGTGAGGTAATTGGGGTTAAGTGACATGCCCAAGGTCACACAGCTAGTGAGTGTCAAGTGTCTGAGGTGAGATTTGGACTCAGGTCCTCCTGACTCCTGCACTGGTGCTTTATCCACCACTTAGCTGCCCCTCTACCACAACAAGGTCTCACTTGAATGCCTTGTTCTTCCTTTTGTTAGCACATTGAGCCCTACGGTGTTAGTGGGAAGGTCAATTAGGAAGACCAGTCTATATGTATGGACTATACATACGGACTATATGTTTTTCTGTGCTGTCCACAGGAAGCCTCAGAATAGAAAAGAGATCAATGTTGTGGTAAGACTATAAACTACAGATGCTGTCTTTTTGCTCCCACACATAAATGGTCCTGTTTTGCTGGTTGTAATGGTAGTTAGAGCTCAAAGGTACCTTGGAGGTACAAAAGTTCCAATAAAAATTCTAATTTGTTAGTATCCCAAAATAACACACTGTTACATGAATGTCCCATTGTATGATGGAACTAAGGTTGGCATTTCCTCCAGAACTAATGATATTGAGATACTCCCTTTATTTGTTTCTGGCAGGGTTCATTTAGAGTTTCTTTCTGGGAAAGGGTATAGATATTTTCCTTCTCTAACTGTGCTTGCCAAAAAAAATACCCATCATAAGAATTATGATGCTGGTACTTGTGATACAGCCATCTGCAGTAAAGGAATTAGTAACCAGGGAAAAGAGAAAGAGGGTACATGAATTATTAAGGAGACGATATGAAAACAAAAACTGTAATAGAACTTAGATATGAAATTATAGGGTTCTTAAGAATCAACCAACCAAAATCACAGAATCTCAGTGTTGAAAGAGGCCTCATGGGTGATTTAATCCAATCATTTAAACAAAGATCCCCTCACTAATATCTCCAATAAGTGCTCATGTCATCCTTGCTTGATAGACCTTCGCAGTGAAGGGAAATTCATTATCCAATGAGGCAGTCCAATCTATATCTATATGGCAATGATTACTAAGAAATTTTCTTTTGTTAAGGACTAAATCTATCTGTCTCTAAATAAATTACACCTACCACTCCTAGTTTTTCCCTCTTACACCACGCAATGAAAGTCTAAACCCCTTTCCCTTGACATTCCTTCATATTATTAAAAATAGCTCTTATCCTTGTCCCAATCTCCATTCCCAGTCCTCTCCATACAAACATACCCATTCCCTTCAATTTGTCCTCATGGGCATCATCTTGAAGTACAGCTCCATCCTAGACAATACTCTCTGGACATTCTGTAGCTAATTAATATCATTTTAAAAATGTGATACCCAGAACCAAACATAACATTTCAGTTTCAGACCCACTTGGGCATTACACTACAGAACTATTACTCCTTTCAGTGCAACCTAAGATGATACTAGCTTTTTTTGAACATGTCATGCTATTGAATCATTTTGAATTAATTCCATTGAAACCCTTGGATCCATTACAGATGAAGTATAATCTAGGCATCTTTGCTCATATGATCCCAATCAACAACATGACAAATTTTGCAATTAAGATTATAGTGTTTGTTATATAGTTCTTACTCTAGATGGTTCTTAATCATTCAAGGAAGCAGTTATTAAGCAGCAACCTAATACATGATAGCAGCTAAGCATTATACTAGATATTAGGAAGACAAAAGCAAAAAATGAAACTTCCCTTGACCTCTATAGTCTTAACTTCCACAGGCTGCTACAATATGCATACATTTAAGAGCATATAAAATAAATGTATGCAAAATAAGTACGAAGTACAAAGGGATTCATTGAACTCTCCCCCAAACCACTTCAAATACCTTTAAAAAGTAACTCTGAACAAATTCTAGAGTTGCAGAACCCACAAAGACACAGAGTGAGGTAGATTTCCAGTCCAACACAACCTGGAACATCAACAGAAAAGATCTTTTGCACCAGGCTAAGAGATGAGGGCAATCTAATACAGGCCTTACCTGCACAGATCTGCCCCCCTCCCCCAAAGCCATTGCAGCCCTCAGGAGACTGAATCACTGGCAGTAGTGACACTTTCAAGACTTCTCAGCTCACGGATGCTGGAGACAACTTAGAAGGCTAGTGGGAGGGGTCTATCAGAACTGGGTTAGAGAGAGGCTCAGTCCAATGTAACAAGGGCCAATACAACCTCAACCCTAACAAAACAGGAATAGTTCTTGGGAGTGACTGAATCAGTCCAGCAGTGGTAGTAGCAGTGACTGCTCCTAGAGCTATCAACCCATAGACAGAATGTGTGAAAATAACCTATTATGACTTCTGGGAGCTAAGATGGTAGAGTCAGCGTAAGTTACTCTTGCCTTCCCGTATTGACCTTGAAAAACTCAGACAATATTGCCACAGGAAAAATCCTGAAATGGTGGAGCCAACAGAAAACCAAAAGAGGAGTAGCAGTCTTTTACCTAAGGAGGCAAGAGGGATTAAGGGAAAGGTCTTTCTTGTTGTGGCTGAAGGAGACCAAGACAGGATGGAAGGCTTCCCAGCAGGCAAGTTGCACATCAGCAAACTACTGGGAGATCCTGAGCCTCAGGGTTGTGGAGCAGGCAGGCACATACCTGCCACCACAACCTGCTCCAGCTCATCACCAGGTAAGCTACCAGCTTCCAACTGCAGCACCTGAGGCCCCAGTGGACAAAACCAGTAACCAAGCCCCTAGTTGCCTGTACAAGAAGCCTAAGATAGTTCCCCCTGTGCGCTAGAAGCAGAGACCAACTTTAAAAGCCAGGAAAAAGATAAACAACATGAACAAAAAGCAACAAAGAAAAACAATGATCATAGAGAAGTATCTTGGTGACAGAGAATCTCAAAACACAAATTCAGAAGAGTACAGCATTGTCAGTATACCCACACTTGAAACCTAAAAGGGGAATATGAACTTATCTCAAGCCCAGAAAGTCTTCTTAGAAAAGCACAAGAAGGATTTTAAAAGTCATATTAAAAGTCATATAAAAGAGTAAAAGAAAAACTGAACAATTCCTTTAAAAATACCATTGGCAAAATGGGGGGGAAAAGGACTCTGAAAAAAAAACTCCTTAAAAAATAGAATTGGCCAAATGGAATAGGATGTACAAAAGCTGAAAGAAATCAATTCATTAAACATTAGAATTGAGTAAGTGGAAGCAAGTGACTCTGTAAGACATTGAGAGAGAATCAGTAAAACAAAATCAAAAGAATGAAAACAGAAGAAAATGGAAAATACCTCACTGGAAAAACAATATACATGAAAAATAGATCCTGGAGAGATAATTTAAGAATTATTGGCCTACCTGACAACCATAAATCAAGGAAAATTGCCCTGAGGTCCTGAAACCAGAAGGTAAAAGACTCATGGAAAGAATTCACCTCCTGAAAGAGATCTCAAATTGAACATGCCAAGTAATATTTTAGCCAAGTTTCAGAAATTAGCAGGTCAAGGAGAAAATACTTCAAGCAGTCAGAAAGAAACATTCAAATATCATGGAACCACAGTCAGAACTCTCCATGACCTTTCAGTTTCTACATTAAAATATAGGGGTAGGGGAGTGGAATATGGATATTCTATAAGGTAAAGGAGCTTGGACTACAGCCAAGAATACAAACATGTTGTTCAATAATGGTGAGCTTGTTACATCCCTATGTGGGAAGATAATATTTGCAACTCTTGAGAACTGTATCTTTATTATCACATTTCAAAGAGATATACATTGACAGAAAGGGTGGGTTTAAGGTGACTGATGTAATGATAATAAGCTTAATTAAGTGTTGAAATGGGATTTTAATGGGAAAAGAAGAAAGGAGGAGGCAGAAAAGGGTAGATTACATAACATGAAGAGACATCAAGACATATTACAGTAGAAGGAAAGAAGGGAGGGAGATGAGCATTGTTTGAATTTTAGTCTCATTGGATTTGGCACAAGCAGGGCATAATGTTTGGTTAGGTATAGAAATCAAACTCACCCTATAGGCAGTAGGAGGGAAAAGGAGAAAGAAAAGGAAGAATGGCTAGAAGGGAGGGTAGATGGAGGGAGGTGGTGGTCAAAATCAGAACTCTAGAGTGGAGGGAAATTCATGTGAAAGAACAAAAGGTCCAGAATATCAAAGGAAATCAATGAAAATAAATGCTAAGGAAGGTGGCCTAGTCATATCAGATGTTAGATTGTATTATAAAGCAGCAATCATCAAAACTACTTGGTACTGGTTAAAAAATAGAATGGTGGATCAGTAGAATAGGTTATGTACACAAGACATAGTAGTCAATGACTAAAATAATCTACTGTTGAATAAATCCAAAGACTCCAGCTTCTGGGATAAGAACTCACTATTTGACAAAATATTCTGGGGAAACTGGGGAAATAGTATGGCAGAAACTGGGCATAGACTAACATCTGACACTGTAAAACAAAACTAAGTCAAATTGGGTACCTGATTTAGATATTAAGGCTGATACTATAAGCAAACCGAGGGAGCTAAGAACAGTATACCTACCAGATTTATGGAGAAGAGAAGAATTTGTGAGCAAACAAGAGAAAAAGAACATTATGAAATGCAAAATAGATAATTTTGATTGCTTTAAATCAAAAAGTTTTGTGCAAAGCTAATGCAACCAAGGTTAGGAGGGAAGCAGAAAACTGGGAAAGAATTTTTACAACCAGTGTCTCTGTAAAGGTCTCATTTCTAAAATATATAGAGAAGTGAGGTAAATTTATAAGACTACAAATCATCCCTCAATTGATAAATGGTAAAAGGCTATGAGCAGTCAGTTTTCAGGGAAAGAAATTAAAGCTATCTATAGTTATAAGAAAACATACTCTAAGTCACTATTGATTAGAGAAATGCAAATCAAAACAACTCTGAGGTACCACCTCACAACTGTCAAATTGGCTAACATAACAAAACAAAATGCTGGAGAAGATGTTGGACAATTGGCACAGTGATGCATTTTGGTGGAGTTATTAACTGATCCAACCACTCTGGAGAGCAAGTTTGGAACTATGCCCAAAGGCCTATAAAAATGTGTATGCTCTTTGGTCCAGCAATACCACTTCTAGGTCTATATCCCAAAGAGCTCATACAAGTGGGAAAAGGACTCACATGTACAAAAATATTTAGAGCAGCTCTTTTTGTGGTGGCCAAGAATTGGAAAGTGAGGAGATGCCCATCAATTGGGGAATGACTGAACAACTTGTGGAATATGAATGCAATGGAATACTATTGTGCTAAAAGAAATGATGAGTGGCCAATTTTGGAAAAATCTGGAAAGACTTGAATGAACTCATGCTGAATGAAGTGAACAGAACAAGGAGAACCTTGTACACAGTAATAGCCACAATGTGTGTTAACTAAATTTGATAGACATCTCTTCATAACAATTCAAGAATCCAAGACAACTCCAAGGATTCATGATGGACAATACTGTCCACATGCAGAAAAGGAATTATGAAGTCTGAATGCAGACTGATGCATATTATTTGCTCTCTTTTTATTTTCTTCCTTTGTTTCATCTTTGTCGTGATTTTCCCCATTGGGGTTAATTCAGTTTTACAACATAACTAACATGAAAATAGATTAAATATAAATATGTGTGTGTATGTGTATGTATGTAGAGTCTATATCAAATTACATGCTATCTTGGGGGTAGTTTATTGCCAAGGCAATATGCACCTCACAGGTGGTTACTATGAATATGCTGGCACAGTTCTCAATTGCAAAGTATAACAGACTCTCTATATAGAAAACAGAAGAAAAGCATTTCTTTAGACGCCAGAAAGCCAAATCCCAGAAACGGAAAGCAAAATCAGTCATAGTAACTAAGAAATCAATACTCAGGGGCAAAGTCATTCCCAAGCCTTCCTGACCTGCAGCGACCTTCTCACAAACGAATAATCAGGAGCTCAGGCCTTGCTGTGCCTGCCTGTGTCTTGTTTCTCCTCTACTCTAACTGCTTTCACCAACTTCCTTCCAACTCTGGTCTACCCTTCCTGTTCTACTCGTTCAGCAAGCTCTTCTCACCACATGTGACTTAGGCTTCCTAGTAATCTGAGTAAGTCACATGGGCCTGTTAATGAATGGGAAAGATTTTCCCATCTAAATTATTATTGGAGGTGGAGGAGAGGGGAAACATGGAGAGAAAATTGGGAACTTATAGAATTTGGAAATCTTATGGAAATGAATGTTGAAAACTAAAAACAAATAAATATACATATGTGTGTATGTATATATGTTAAATGTGTATATATGTATGTAAAGAAAAGTCTCATGTGGAAGTTGGCAGATCAGACAAACTTTGAAGGAAACTGGGGATTTTTACCTTGGTAACTCACTTCATCCTTAGGCTACTTGTCAAACTGGATGTATCTTGCATTCTATTGGTTATCTCTCTAATTGGCAGGTTATTCCAATAACTTTAAATTTAAGAAGGATATAGGAAAGTATATGTCGAACCTATACAAAATTGTATGCTGTCATGGGGAGGGAGGGGGGTAGGGGGGGTAGGTGTGGGGTTTTAAAATCTTAATTTTAAGGAAGTGATTGTAGAACATTTATAAATAAATAAAATAAAAATTTAAAAAAAAAATTTAAGAAGGATGCCCAGGCCAATCAAGTTTTCATTTCTCTCCAGGCTTCAATCCTGGCTCTCTGTACTTTCTTTACCATGCACCTTCCTGGTGTGCTTTCATTTCTCTTACTCCATCTTCCTCTTTTCATCTTCTGTTTATGTTTTCTTCCTTCACTAGAATGTAAGTTCCTTGAGATCAGGGACTTTATTTATTTCTGCTTGAGTCTGTATTACCTCTACTCCCTCTAGTGCCTAGCACATAGCAAATATTTGTTGTTAATAAATATTTCTTGACTTGGCTTGAGAGCATGCAAGGCACGGAGGACAGCCTGCACTAAAGTATGGAGATGGGAGCTATACGTGAGCAATAGTAAGCAGGCCAGTTTGTTTGAATTGTTAAGTGCATGAAGTAGAATAATGTATAATAAACCTGGAAATACATGTTGGAATTACATTGGAAAGAGTTTGTATTTAATCCTACTCATAATACTCAGACCCATGCTTTAGGTGTTTTACTTTTGGCAACCATATGGAAAATTCATCTAAGCTTGGAGTTATTTGAAGAAGGAAGATCACTTAGGAGTGTATTGCAATAGTTCAGATGTGAGGTGATAGGGGGTCTAAACTACAGTTATATATGGGCTGAGGGAGAATGACAAATCAAGTCATGCCAAGTTCTGTGATGGGAATATAGTGATATCCTTGATAAAAATAGGCACATTTGGAGGGAAGAAAATGATTTTATTTTGGAAATGGTGAACTTGAGATATCTATGGTTCTTCTTAGAGTTGGTAATGAAGGCTAGAACTCAGGAAAGAGACTAGGGATAGTTATATATATAGCCCTAGAAGTCATCTCAATAGATACAATTGAACTCATAAAAAATGGTGAAGTCATCAAGAAAGAGAATTATACAGAAGAGTGTCCAGGATAGAGTCTTAGGGTATATCTACAGTTAGAGGGTAGACTATAGATATTGATAAAGCAAAGGAA
Organism: Potorous gilbertii; assembly: GCA_028658325.1. Lineage (NCBI taxonomy): Eukaryota > Metazoa > Chordata > Mammalia > Diprotodontia > Potoroidae > Potorous > Potorous gilbertii. The sequence goes on along the minus strand of CM053770.1, from coordinate 352,520,288 downwards.
ACTGAGGAGAACTAAGAGATAACAGCATCCTGAAACTCACCGAAGAGAGAGTATTCAGGAGGAAAGGGGATCAACCATGATACTTGTTACACAAAATTCAAGAAATATGAACACTATGGAAAAGTTTTTGGATTTGATAATTAAGAAATCAGTCATAACTCTGGACAAAAAATAGTTGAGGGATGAGGTTAGAAGTAAGACAGCATAAAGGAAGGTATGTAAGTGAAAAGAGAGGATATGAAGGCAGCAAAAAGATAACTTATTCTAGGATTTTGTCTGAGAAAGTGAAGATAAACTTGGCACCATAACTTCAAGGGATGGTTAATATTTACCATATATGCTAATGGGAAATTATAGATACAGTGGAAAAAACACTGGCTCTGGTTTCAGAAAACTAAAGTTTAAATTTTGCCTCTGTTGTTTCACATATGTGATTTGGGTATTCCACTTTTCTTTTTTCTGCCTCATTTTCCTCATCTATAGAATGGGGATGTAACTATTTATGATCTTTGTTTATTGTCCTTTATTCAAATTTACAGTTGTATATGAATCTTCCCACATGAAAATAAAATAATTTTCTACTGATGTTTGCATCTTCACAGATATTAAGAGGAACTATGGATCTGTTTCCTTTTAGTCAAAATGCCTTTGTTCACAGCCAGATTTTTGTAAAATGTTCCAAATCACTAATGATTAAAGGAATACAAATTAATACAACTCAGAGATCTTATTTCATAACTGTCAGGTTGATAAAGAATACAAAAAAAGAAAAATGGCAGTTGTTGGAAGGGCTTCAGGAAAATAGGTACACAATTTTACTGTTGGTAGAAACATAAAGTGGTCCAGTCCTCCTAGAGAACAATTTGGAACTGCCACAAAAGTTACTAAACTGGGCATACTTTTGGAGCCAGAAATAGAACCACTAGATATATCACAAAGGGTTCAAAAAAAAGGAAAATGAGGACCGAAATGTACAAAAATATTTATATTTTGAATTTTATTCAACCTTCACTATGCCAGAATCTCCTTTTGTTTAAACTATGCCTACACCTCTTAAAAGTTACATTAACTCAGGCCATCAGTCCTAAAGTAAATACTAAATATTGGCCTTCTGAATAATAACTGAATAATAGTTTAATTTTCTGTGCAAATTTATTTACTGCTAAATCACTGGGGATCAGGAGGTCAGAATGTGATAAAAGTTAATCTTAAGATCAAAGATTTAGAGATGAAAGGTACCCTGGAAGTCATCCAATCCAGGACTCTTCAAGCTCAAATGGAAAGAGATCTACACAAGCTCCATGTTGACCTAGAAAGTCATAAATTAATGTTATTTATGTTCAATTGTATTTTATTTATTTTGTTAAACAGTTTCCAATTATATGTATGTATGTGCATATGCACATGCATGTGTGTGCATATGTGTATATGTGTGTGTGTTTATTCCCAGATCAGGTCACCTCACAGATCCACATATGAAAACTAGTTTAAGAAATCTCACAGATTACAAATTGACATAGAATAATCTTACTCTGTAACTATATAAAAACAACCAATGTTAAAACACATCTAATACATAGTATATAGTAAGGTATTTGTACTGAATCAAAGGACAGATTCTAGGTCCTGCTCTATCCTTACTGTCTTGTAAACTTTCAACAAGTCATAATAAGAACCTCATCCGTATAAGACAGGCACTTCTCAGAGTTATGAGAACAAAATAATTTATATGGATATCTATTTTTCATTCATTTTTAATGAAGCTTATATAATATAATATTAAATATAAAGCATTCTTCTTTATAACTAGTCATGGAAAGAATTATTTGTATTAAAAGTAATTTATCCTGTGTTTCATCATTTTAAAACAAAGGATGAAAAAATCTATGGTTCAGATATATCAAGTGATTTTTCCCAAGGTCACACAGCTAATAAGTGACAGAGCAAGAATTTGAATCAAGGGCATCTATTCCCAAATCATATGTATACATATATATATGTGTGCATGTATATATGAATGTGTATACACACAAGCATACACATATATGTATGTGTAAGTATGTAGCATATATATGTTGACAGGCATTTATACACATATATATACATATATTACAATATTTCAATCAACAGTTCACATGTAATATATGATAATATATGACCTCAACAAAAGCATAATATTTACTTGTAAGATTAACATATATGTATATTTATATATTGAGTAGAGTTCTTATCTACACACACACAGAGAGAGAGAGAGAGAGAGAGAGAGGAAAAACATCCATTATAGAACTGGGTAAAGCAAAACATATTTTTGAGATTGAAACCAAGCTCTCACATTGAGTCAGTTGCTAGGTTTCATGTTTTTCCGATCATTCTTTCTCAGTATAATTTTGTTGGTGTTAGTGTCAGTCTTCAACTTATCCTATAGATGACTTTTACAATTTTATTCATCATGTAGGTTTCCTGAAACATTGCATTATGGGCCAATAACATCTCCACAATATGACTCTTTTAGTATCCAACTTCATAAATTGTGTAATTAGGTCCTTTGAAAGTAAGTGAAGTGATGTAGGTATCATATCTTCATTTGATTATGACTTTCCTGGGAGCAGGGCATGGAATCTGTTGTTAGCAGCCACTCTAATGGAAGGGAACAGCCACCTATTTTTATTTCAAACTAATCAGCATTAGCAGAATTATTTAAATATTTGAGAATATTGATGGACACTACATGTAATATCTTAACCAAAAGGCACAGGGAACGTTGTAAAAAGGTTAAAAATGACTAAACATGAATAATTCTAAGAGAGAACTAAATTAGTGGGATGAGGTGTCATATGTGAGACTTTAAAAAATATACCAAGCACTGTAATAGTATTATTTGAATACAGGTTTTTCTTTTAATCAGTTCACTTTTAAAACCATAGAAAACTGCAAGTTCTGTAGGAGACTAAAGGGAAGCATTAATTAAGAACTTGGAGAGGGCATAAATTTCCTGGAGTCTTTCTGAATGAAAGAATAGGTGATGTCCCAAATTCTCCACTCTGTTAAGTTGTCCCCAATATCCTGAAGCTACCCTTGGTCCATTTTTTTTTTTATGGAGAACAAAACTGAGTTGTATTAAGATACCATAATCCCACAGGTGATTCTGAGCCCTCAGGAATGCACTCTCAGGAATAGACTTGTCAGGAAGCACTGAACATAGCCAGTGTGTCTTAGAATCTTCAGAGTTACTACCAAGGTCTGGTCATAAAAATATTTCTTCCAGGGCCCAGGGGAGAAAAACAACCTAGCTCTGTCACTTACCTGCCCCTCCAGCAGTGTCTTCTAGGCTTGCACTTAGTGATGCCTATTCAGAAGTTTCCTCCCCCACTAAGGCGGGGTGGAGAGGACAATAGTTCCTTCCCTCTCATCCTCCTAGCCCTTTCAGTTCCACAAAGAATTCATGGGAAGAAGAAAAGATTGTCTGTCTAGATGTCCAAACCCTAAGGTTATATCAGAGTTAGACACAACATAATATAATGAAAAGTATGCTGTAGTTGTAGTCAGGATGATGGGTTCAAGTTCCATTTTAGACAGTAATTATCTATGTGAGCATGGGAAAGTTACCAAAATTTCCTGTATCACAATTTCATCACTTGAATCATGTGAGATAATCTTGAAGGAAGAGGATTTAAACAAGTAGAGATATAGATGAAGTGAATTCTTGTTGTGGTAGTGGTGATACAGCAACTCACAGAAGAGACCAGAATGGAACTGGGGAGGTGAGTAAAATGAAATAATTTTGGGAAAAGCAGTTGGAATAAGACAATGCAGGACCTTAAGGGTTAGAATAGAGTTTTTATTTGATTCTCTAGAAAATGGGAAGGTACTGAGTGGTTCTGAGCAAGAGTTGTGCTCACTCTGGGACTTCAGGTAGATATTTTGTCAGTTCTGTAGAGGGAAAAGGCTCAAAATATATGATGTTTTGTGGATTTGGGAGTAGGCAGTTATAGTTCATAGTGCTAGAGCTAAAAGGTTCCTTAGTGGTCATCTGGTCCAACTCCTCCCCTTCCATATTAGAGATGAGGAAACTAAAGTACAGGGAGGTTATATGACTTTCTGGGGTCATACAGTGCTACTTGGATGAAATCATAGGAGAGTATCAATAGGGAGATTTGAACTATCCACTATAAAAACATTGCTTCTTCAGATTGGATAGAGAGAATATGGGCACACTAGGGTCGAAATAGAAATAATCTTCTCTATCCTCAAATGTGTAAAATTTCTTTTCCTATAGCATGCCCCTACCTTCAGCTTCTATGTGGTTTAGGGATTTGGTGGTAGCTTTTAACATTTAATTTCTAAGAGTTTGGATGAAAGTAAACTCAACAATTCAGTGTCTCTATAAAATAGGAAGAGCACGCCCAACCCACAAAAAACCAGAAATATATATGTGGCTTTTCAGTTGATGTAAAGCCAACCTGCAGAACTTGCTACTGTTAATAGAATCAACCCTGCTGAATGTTCTACAAGTTGGGAAAGAGCATGTTGGCAGAGGTAGTTAATTACTCCTTTCAGGGAAGCTGTGTAAAGAAGTAGCAAATAGACAAGACTTTATTCTAATCTCTTTCAACTTTCTTCTAAGGTTTTAATGGGAAGATTTGTGTATATTTGGCTGGAACTCAGGAGGGTGAGAGAAGAGAAAAGGAGAGAAGGGAAGTATCTGGTAGCATTAGTTTTCAATGACTAGAAATATGCCCATTCCTGCCTTCCTTAATTGACTCCAAATCTATCCATTATTAGATTTCAAAGGCTGCAGTAAGGGAGAAGAAAATAAGTCTAACTGGAATATGTGAGTCAGTGTGGTGTAGGGTTTTAGTCGGAAAGACCTGAGTCTAACCCCAGATATGTGACCACAGGCAAGCCACTGAACCCTTCACCTCTACAGGAAAATATTTAGGAATATGTTACAGAGGAATTGCAGATCTGCACAAATGGAGGGAATTTCTAAACTAATAGTCATAGAATTTGAGGCTTGGAAGAGAACTCTGTGGCCTTTTAGGCCAACCCACAAAGGAAAGAGTCTCATTCTATAATGTACCCAACATGTAGCAGCCTAGCTTTTCCTTAAGACTTCTAAAGACAACACATTACCGTAAAAGGTTGCTCTTTCATTTTTAGGTAGCTCTACATTTTAGCAAGTTTCCCCCCTATAATGATGAAATTACAGATAAGCCTCAAAAGAAATTGAGGGTTTTAAGAGGTACAGAAAAAGAGGATATACACTTCAGACACAGGGTACAAAGACATGGATATTAGAGTGTCTTACAGCAAAGAAGCAACTTTGGACCATTAAGAATGTGGGAGGGAAGAATGTATAATAAAGCTGGAAATATATGTGGGACCTGGTTGTAAAAAACTACCTAGAAGTGATTTTCCTAGAGCATAAGTGTGACCATATTATTTCCCTGCTCAGTAAACACCAATGACTCCCTGTTACCTCTATAGTCAAATACACATTTGTCTGTTTAATACCTAAAGTCCTAGAGTCTATTATTCCCTGTCATGTACTATTCATTTCCACCAAACTGACTTACCTACTCTTCTTGATGCACAACACTCAAACTCTCATGTAATTTGTGCCACCTACCCCACCATATGTCTGGAATATGTTCTCTTCTCACTGCTGTCTCACAAAATATTTTGAAAGGCCAGCTCAAGGTACCTGATCTTTCTTGATCATCACTCTCTCATCTGCTGGTATCTCACCTCCCTGATTTTCGAGTATGAATTCAGTATATATTTTACATTACTCACACATGCATATGTTATCTTCCAAGAGAAGGTGTAAGTTCCTTGAGGGTAGGGACTACATTTTTGTTTTGTTTTTTTACTTCATTTGGTTTTTGTATCCTCAATGCCTTGTGTAAAGTACAGCTTCATTGATTATCCCACCCACTTAAGATACATTAACTTTATTGGGAAGGAGAACTTCTTGATTGAATCAATCAGAATAAAGTGTGAAAAGGGCCTCTACAACTACTTGAATCAATCTCTTCTGTGAGTAGTTTGGTAAAGCCCTAATGAATTTGTATAAAAAGAAGAAGCTTGATGCTGAGAGGATAAAACAAGCATGAGTTTAGAACTCCAAAGATGACATTTAGCTTTGTCAGAGAAGGATCATTGACTCTGTGAGAACAGAAGATCTGCCTGGAGGAAAATTCCAAGAAAATATAGGTTCTTCCTCCAGCTTCCCTTCTCTGTTTCATCTATTCACAGAGTAACCCAAAAGTCTTAGTACAACAATACAAGTCATTCCCCAATTGCATGGTCAAAGGATATGAACAGGCAATTTTCAGAGGAAGAAATTAAAGATATCTATAATCATATGAAAAAATGCCCTAAATCACTTTTGATTAGAGAGATGCAAATCAAAACAACTCTGAGGTACCACATCACACCTAT
>CM053770.1:352470389-352500279 GCA_028658325.1 Potorous gilbertii | reverse complement strand
CTTATTGTTGTTGGTCTAAAGTCCTATGCCTAATAGCTTAATTTTAGACAACCTCCGATGTTCCCCCTATAATTGAATAGATCTGGTATTAAGCTTACAAACCTTTTGACTATAGGAAATTGCCACCAATAGTAAGGACATTGCAGGGGTACAATATCTCCCCAACTTCATGTCAGTTCCAGGCAGGATTAGATTATCCACTTACATTCAGTCAGGCTTAAAGTCTGCCAGGTGTCAGTGGGGAAATTGAGTCCAGAGAATCCCACCTTAGCCCATGCCGAACAGCCACTCTCCCACCCTTCCCTTGAGATCACCTATGCAGTTCATACCAGCATCTCATCAGCTTACTGGCATCATGGATTGAAGGCTCAGATTGCCTTTTTTGCTACCCATACCTGCAGTTAGACTCAGAAGAACAGTCACTTAATAGTTTCATAGCACCTAAAAATGGCAAGTTCCAATAACCAGGTTTCAAATATGATTATAGTTTCACTCTGGCTGAGGAATATCTTTGAGGCAAATCTTAAGTGGATTTCATGCTTTTCTATACACGTTCTAGTTCCTGATTAAAAAGCAATCATAAAATCAAATTTACCATTAAAACCTTGACTTTTCCATCAATGCCAAATTTTACCTGAGGTTACCTTTCTAGGAAATTTAGACTGAAATTCTTTTCTCCAAACTAAAGGTGTCAGTGATTTATTCTCAGTAATTAATTCAGTCTATTGTTTTAATACTAATTGATTTTACCTCTCTTTGTAACATGTCCAACTTTTCCCCTCCCACTGCTTCCTAATACCTTGCATTCTGATTACTCCTTCCCTCAATGTACCCTCCCCTCCATCACACCCCACCCCTCTCCTATCCCCATCTTCTCTCTTTTCTTGCAGGGCAAGATAAATTTCCATACCCCTATCCCTGTAGTTCTTATTTCCCAATTATATGCAATAAAAATTCTTAACATTCATTTCTAATACTTTGAATTCCAACTTTTCTCCCTCCCCTCCTTCCTCCTCAGCCCTGTTGAGAAGGCAAGCAATTCAATACAGACTAAATATATGTTGTTTTGCAAAAGACTTCGATAGTAATCATGTTATGTAATACTAATTATATTGCCCTCTGACCTACCCTATCCCTCTTTATTTTTCCCCCTACAATTGACCTTACCCTTCTCAAAAGTGTTTATATCTAGTGACTCCCTTCTCCATTTGCCCTCCCTTCTAACATTCCCCTCGCTCCACTTGTCACCTCTTCTCCTACTTTCCTGTGGTGTATATAAATTTTTATATCAAATTTAGTGAGCATGTTATTCCTTCCTTCAGCCACATGTGGGGAGAGTAGTTTTATTTTTTCCCCTCTCCCCTTCTCCCTTATCTCCTCCATTGAATAAGATTTTTCTTATTTCTTTTATGAGATACAGCCTGCCTCATTCCATTAGTCCCTTTCTCTTCCCAGAACTTTCCTCCTTCACACCTTAATTTTTATTTTATTCTATTTTATTTTTGTGTGTATGGATATCATCTCTTCTGATTTAACACACCCTGTACTCTCTATCTATGTGTATGTGTATGTGTGTGTATGTGTGTGTGTGTGTGTACAATCTCTCCAAATACCCAAATACTGAGAAAAGATTCAAGAGTTAAAAATATTTTCTTGCCATGTAGTAATGCAAACAGTTCAGCTTTAAAGAGTCTTTTATAATTTTTCTTTTCTGTTTACCTTTTCATGCTTCTCTTGATTCTTGTCTTGGGAAGTCAACTTTTTAAATACAGATCTGGTCTTTTCCTCAACATGCAATCTTGAAATTTGACTATATCACTGAATGACCATTTTTTCCCTTGAAGTATTATATTCACATTTGCTGGGTAGGTGATTCTTGGTTTCAATCCCAGTTCCTTTGACTTCTGAAATATCCTACTCCAAGACCTTCGATCCTTTAATGTTGAAGCTGCCAGATCCTATGTTATCCTGATTGTATTTCCACAGTACTCAAATTGTTTCTTTCTAGCTGCTTACAGTATTTTCTCCTTGATTTGGGAACTCTGAAATTTGGCCACAATATTCCTGGGAGTTTCTCTGTTTGGGTTTCTTTCAAGAGGTAATTGGTGAATTCTTTCAATATCCATTTTGCTCTCTGTTCTAGAACATCAGGGCAGTTTTCCCTGATAATTTCATGGAAGATAATGTCTAGGCTCTTTTTATGATCATGGCTTTCAGGTCATCCAACAATTTTTAAATTATTTCTCCTGGATCTATTTTCCAGGTCAGTATTTTTTTCCAATGAGTTGTTTCACATTATCTTCTATATTTTTTCAAATTTTTGGTTCTGTTTACTAACTGCTTGGTTTAACTCATAGTCATTTGTTTGCCTGAACTCAGTTTGCTCTTTCAATGAATTATTTTGTTCAGTGATCTTTTGAACCTTCTCCTTTATTTGGCTAATTCTGCTTTTTTAAAACCTCCTTCTCCTTGTTGGCTTTTTGGACCTCTTTTTGCAATTGAGTTAGTCTCTTTTTAAAAAAGCTGTTATTTTCCTCAGCATTTTTTTTGGTTCTCCTTTAGTAAGCTGCTAACTTGTTTTTTAAGGTCTTCTATTGCTTGAGTCCATTTTGAGTTCCCTTTGGAGGCAGATACCTTGACTTCCTCTGACAGTATGCCTTGTTCTTCCTCATCCAAAAGGATGGCGGGGAGATACCTGTTCCCCAAGAAAGCAACCTTCTATGGTCTTATTTGTTTTCCCTTTTTTGGTCATTTTCCCAGCCAGTTACTTGACCTCTGAGTTTCCCCTCCACAACCACCTCATGTCCAGTTCTGCCAAGACAGCTCTTGGGGGCTGAGATTCAAATGAGCTGCTCCCAAGCCTTAGAGGCTTGCAGCAGGGGTGGGGCTACTCAGTGTGAGATTAAGATCAGCTGCTCAGGTGGGGGCAGGGCCACCACACAGGTTCACTTCCCTCAGGGGGTTTATGAGGAGACTTTCAACAATGGATGCGGGCTATTATCTGCTTTGGGAGCCCCTATCAGCTGCTGCCTCCTGAGGGAGCCTGACTTATGGGGACATCTTGCTCCCCTCTTAGCTAGCCAAAAAACCCTCTCACTGACCTTTGGCATCTGTGGGTTGAGAGACCTGTGCTGCTGCTGGAGATTCTGTCCCTGAAGCCTGCTTGGATCTGCTCCTCTCGATGACACATGGCCAAGGTAGGGCTGGACTCTGCTCTGTGTCCAGTGCATGACAGGCCTTTCCCATCGATCTTTCAGGTCTCTCTTGGACAGAAATCTCCTTCACTCTGTTGCTCTGTGGTTTCTGCTGCTTAGAATTTGTTGAGAGTTCTTCTTTACAGGTATTTTATAGACTGTGGGGTAAGAGCTAAGTGTATGTGTATCTTTCTACTGCACCATCTTGGCTCCTCCCCCCCTGTATTGCTGTATTGATAGGAGTACAATTTAGTGCATTGACAAAGATGTAGAACAAGTAATTGCTTTTGCAGTTCTGGATTATAGTCTATAGTGAGTACTTGGTGTGAGCCCCATTGACTTGTCAAGAGATTAAATTTATATTGACCCAAGGTCACATTTCACTTGAGTTCTGATAAATTGTGCCTTTGGCAGAATCAGAGAAGAGTTCTTCCTGCCTATGGAATTGTTCCTTCTCATGGACTTGTATGTTCTCAGAGAGTTCTGATGGGACAGCTCAGTTTTCTGAAATGTTTGAATAAGTATTGAAGATGTCTTATCTAGCTCCCTGGCACTATACCTAGGAGCAATTACTTTGACCACTGTATTTCCAAACTTGGAGTAGTCCACAGCATATACACCTTCCTCTTATGTCACTATAGAAGCAAAGCAGTGACCCTACTGGATTTCCTCTGCAATATAAGAGGTTCAAGCTTGAGTGGTGATATCTACAGTTTCAACTACTCCTTCTAAGATAAATATGACCTCCAAGTCTTAAGTGGCTAAGTCAGTGGTTGAGATCTCATACAAGGGGCTGTGCTTATCAATTACATGGCTAGTGATCAAAGGGACAATCAGGAAAATATTGTTACTTTCTATGGGATTGTCAATAGGGCTATCAAGTTGGTGAATAGGCACTACCTCCCCTTCAGGAGTGGTTGTTTTATTGATATCCTGGATTCATACAGAGGTATTAATGATCATGTTTTCTTAAATCACCTGCCCAGAATACAAAATACAGTTGGCCATTTCTACAATTTCTGAATTTTTACATTTCTGCAATTGCTACATGCTGGCTGAAAATTGAGGTCTCTGATCATTTGTGAGCCTGAGTTATTGTCATGAAGATACAATTCAGAATGATTGTGTTGATAATTAACCCCACAATGTTCTGAAGAATTGAAACTGTGATAATGAAAAGGGTATTTCTCTGTCATCATTCTCCTACCAAATCCAGTTGTCACTTGAACATCAATGGAGAAGAGGAAAGCAGAGGTGAAAGACCTTTTCATGTTTCTCTTGATTCTTGTATTTAAAAGTCAAATTTTCTATTTAGTTTTGGTCTTTTCAATAAGAATACTTTGAAGTCCTCTATTTCATTGAAATTCTATTTTTTCCCTTGAAGTATTATACTCAGTTTTGCTGGGTAGATGATTATTGGTTTTAATCCTATCTCTTTTGATCTCTGTAATATCATATTCCAAGCCCTTCTATCTTTTCATGTAGAAGCTGCTAAATGTTGTGTTATCTTGATTGTATTTCCACAATACTTGAATTATTTCTTTCTGGCTGCTTGTCATATTTTCTCCTTGACTTGGGAACTCTGGAATTTGGCTATAATATTCTTAGGAGTTCTCCTTTTGGTGTCTCTTTCTGGAAGTAATTGGTGAATTCTTTCTATTTCTATTTTACCCTCTGGTTCTAGAATATCAGGACAATTTTCCTTGATAATTTCTTCGAAGATGATGTCTAGGCTCTTTTTGTTCATGGTTTTCAGGTAGACCAATAATTTTTAAATGATTTCTCCTGGACTTGTTTTCCATATCGGTTGTTTTTGCCAATGAGTTATTTCACATTGTTTTTTATTTTTTCATTCTTTTGGTTTTGTTTTATAATTTCTTGGTTTCTCATAAAGTCATTAACTTCCTTCTGCTCCATTCTGTTTTTTAAACAACTATTTTCTTCAGTGAGGTTTTGGACTTCCTTTTCCATTTGACCAATTCTGCTTTATAAGACATTTCCTCTCCTCATTGGCTTTTTGGACCTCTTTTGCCATTTGGATTAGTCTATTTTTAAAGGTGTTATTTTCTTCAGCATTTTTGGGGTCTCCTTTAGCAATGTGTTGACTCGTTTTTTATGATTTTCTTGCATTGCTCTCATTTCTCTTCCCAATTTTTCTTCTACCTCTCTTACTTGATTTTCAAAATCCTTTTTGAGCTCTTTCATGGCCTGAGACCATTGCATATTTTTTTGGAGGCTTTGGATGTAGAAGTCATGACCTTGCTGTCCTCCTCTGATTGTATGCTTTGCTCTTCCTCTTCCAAAAGGATGGAAGAAAGTACAATTTCATCAAACAAGTAACTTTCTATAGTCTTATTTTTCCCCCTTTTGGGCACTTTCTCTGTCAATTTCTTGACTGTTGAGTCATTTGTCAAATGGAGAGTATACTACCCTAGGCTTCAGGGTTTTGTGTAGCTGTTTTCTGAAAGATCTCTAGGGACCTACAAGTTTTCAGTTCCTCCAAAGTGGGATAGTCAAGGGAGAGGTGTTTACTCCTTTCATGGCCTGTGCTCTTGTCTGTGAGCAGCCAAAAGCACTCTTTTCTGCCCTGGAACTGGGAGTAGGATTTCCTGAGCTCAGTTACCACCAGGTCTACCATACCAGTTGACCTCCTCACCTCAGAACTGTCATTCAGGTCTGAGACCCACATCAGCCACTTGATTCCCTCAGGGTCTGTAGACTGAGAGCTCCAGAAGTGGACACTGCTCTGCCAGTGGTTGCTGCTCCCTTGGGGCCAGGGCTGGGGTCTGACCATGCTCCCCTCTCACCCAGGTGAAAGAGCTTTCTCACTGACCTTTGAAGCTGTTTTTGGCATTTGTGGGTTGAGAAATCTGGAAACCACAGCAGCTGCCCATGATTCAGCATCCTAAAGCTTGTTCTATTCCTGCCTGTGCTGTGTGACTCATGTTGGGCTGTGATCCACTCCTAGGCCAGTATGATATACTCTTCCTGTTTTCCTTCCAGGCTATCTTAGGCTAGAAATCTGTTTTGCTCTGTCATTTTGTGGCTTCTGCTGCTCTAGAATTTGTTTGGAGTCATTTTTTACAATTTTAAGGGCTTTGGGCAGAGAGCTAGAGCAGTTCTGTGCTTCTTCTCTACCATCTTGGCTCCACCCTCTGAATTAAAGAATCACTTCATGTCACCTAATTTAATCTCCAACTCTTGAAAGAATTCTTTCTCCAACATCAGTAGCAACTAACTAGTCATCATTTCAGCTAAATCTTACATAAATTTTTTTTTCCAATCCTACATTCTACAGAACATCTTCCAGATTACATGAAGGTTCATCCTAGCCTCTTCCTTCAATTACTGGTATGAAATGCCTAAGGCTATGGTACTCATTCTTGGATATCTTTAAAAAGAAGAGGCTTGTTGTTGAGTTATTTCCATTTTGTCTACCTTTGTGACACTGTGGTGTTTTCTTGGCAAAAGTACTGGAGTAGTTAGTCATTTTCTTTTTCAGGAAGAGGCTACCTATTCCAACTCAGTTTTACTTTATGTAAGTATAGTCAATGCTTAGCTCCTTCTGAAATGAGTTGAATTTTGCAAAATATTTTGGTTATGCCATTTCTGTTGATAATCTCGTTCAAAGGGCTTTAGAATTATCTGCACAGTGCTTGATGAGTATTTTAAATGTAGTACCTTTAATACTAGCACTGTAACTATTTAGCAAAATACAATGTCAATGCTTTAAGATAAGAAAATAAAAACAAACATCCTTCATTTAACTTTATTTTTCTTTTAAATGACATCTAGCTTAAAGCCTAAGAGGCTTTATTTTTTAAACTTCTGAGGACTAAAGAATAGCTATAGATCAAAAATCATTTAAGGAAAAAAAAGATAAAACTACCACCCAAAGGCTAATGCACCCCTCTCATATCAAATGAAACAAAGTGAGCACAGAGAAAAGAAAGTACAACTAGTAACCAAAGAGAAACATGGCACACTACTGAGACAAAAAAGCAGATACTTTTCGTTCTTGTTTTTACACAAAGTAATCTCCATATTTGTATGTATAGTGTTTTTGATACTGTACAGTATGAGGCACCTAAGAGATGTCAATAAAGATTAGTTTAATATAGTACTATGTATGTGGGGGGGGGAGAGAAATGAGCAAAGATGTTGAAGAAATGAGATTTTCTAGATGTAGGAGGGGGAAAAGTATCCTTAGAATTCAATCCTGATTTTTAAACTGGGTTTCCTGAATTGAGGATCACCTTAAATTGGTATTTTATGCTTCTTTATTTGAATGATTGGATATTAGTATTAAAAGAGATCTAAAGATACAATCTAATTCAACCAGAGACAAAAGTTTGAATCTCCTCTAAAACAGAAGTGACAAGAGGTTATCCAGATTCTGCTTAAATATTTTTAATGATGGAGAAACCTGCTAATAATTTTCCCTTGAGACTTTAAAATTCTTCTGTTCTTCTTTATCCTCTTTGCTCTATTTTGTATTTCAATTAGTTCTGTGTCTTGTAACTGTGCGTTATGAGTACAATTGATAATTGAGAAAAATAGAAAATTTGGAAGGAATTTGGGTGTGCCTCTGAGCTGTTGCTAATGAAAACACAGACAGAGGAGGAGTGGGGTGGAGAGAATGAATGTGAAAAATTACACTAATGAGATGAGTCTGGAAGAAGCAAAGAGAAATGGAGTCACTTATAGAAATCAAGAGAAATGGGCTGAGGGAAGGTTTAAGACAAACAACATGGTGCTTAATCTTTCTAGTGATGTTAAATTTGATTTAGTCATTAGTCATCAGGAAGAAATCAGTTAGAGGATGGGATCCTGTAATTTGGGATTATTAACTATGAAGATGGCAGTTTAAACTGTGATCAAGATGAAGTCATGTTGGAAGAGATTAGAAGGAAGAAAAAGTGGAGATAAACTGAGTGAAGGAAACCTCTTTTTACTATATTATTTGTAGCCTCCAACTCATAAGGAGGAAAAAATACTAAGTAATATTAACATCTGACATCTACATATTGCTTAAATTTTACATACAATATTTCTTTTGAAACTTATAATATCCTTGTGAGGCAGGCACAGCAAGTGTTATCCCCATTTTACAGATGAGTAGACTAAGGTTCAGAGAAGTGAAGTGACTTGCTCATGGTCATTCATCTAGCTAGAGTACTTGAGGTAAAATTTAACTCAAGTCTTTCTGATACCACAATTAACTCTTCACTCACTACATGTAGGATATTAATTAATTTATTCCTTCAATAAATATTCGTTAAATACCTACAACATGACAGGCACATAGGAGTTCTAGGGACATAAAAGCCAAGATTCAAGTCTTCCCATATGAAACCTACAGTGTATTGGGGAAGGAAGATAACATTTGGAACAATAAATACAAAAATACATTAAAGGAAACTAAAAGAAATTTCTAGGAATGAGAAAATGGCACTGGCAACTAGGAGGGGTTGGTGATCATGAAAAACTCATTGTAGGAGGTGGTACTTTCATTAAGGCTAAATGAAACTAGAGATACTGAGGCAAAGATCAGCATAGAGTAGTTCCAGGCATGGGGGAGAGGAATGCCTAGGGACTAAAAGCACAGAAATGGACCAGTGTATGTAGAGCACCATACATAACTCTAAAAACACAAACTGTGCCACACAGGAAACAGCAAATTCGATAGTTTGACTTGAATATAGGGGTCATGCCTGACATCTATGTTCAAAAATCTTAGAGGAGGTAGACTACAGCATATTATGAAAAAGTTTAAATGTCAAATAGAGTATTTAGTTGTTTGTCCTGGAGGCAATTGGAAGTCAATGGAACTTCTTCAGGGAGGGAATGATGTCATCACAATATACATTTTAGGAATATCAGTTATGGAAGGGGAGAAACTGGAGGCAGGAAGACCAATCAGGGTGGGGAAGAAAGCGAAGAGGGCTGGATCTGGGCTAAAGCTTTTGCTAATGGA
This sequence comes from Potorous gilbertii, assembly GCA_028658325.1. Taxonomy (NCBI): domain Eukaryota; kingdom Metazoa; phylum Chordata; class Mammalia; order Diprotodontia; family Potoroidae; genus Potorous; species Potorous gilbertii. Next base: position 352,491,108 of record CM053770.1, on the reverse strand, counting down.
AAGAAAACAATTGCAAAATGTTGCAGAGGTAAAAGCAGCAACATTTACCAAAAGAAAAACATGGATAATAAGGGAAAAGAAGTTGAAAGAGTTGGGGATTACCCTGCAGTTCTGAACACGGATGACTGAAAGGATGGTAGTTTCCTTGACAAAAATAAGGAAGTTTGGAACAGAGCTAGGTTTTTTGTTTATTTATTTTGAGGGGAGAAGAAAAAGAGTACTCTTTTGTATATGTTGAGGTTATATTACTACAAAACATCCAGTTTAAAAATATGCAATAAATAATTTGTGGTGGAGAATTGTGCTGAGATTAGGGCTGGGGATACATCAGTAAATCAAGCAATCAAGAATTTATTAAATCCATGTTTGTATCATAAGTACTTCAACATACACAGGCGGGGCCTGCTATCACAGTTTCTTTGATCTACTTCTATCTTTAGCGGAGAGCAAAGTACCAAAATCTGACTTTTAAAAGATGGGGGACTGCTTTGGAGTTTCCCCAGTCTCATCTGCCACACAGATTTTCTTCCAAAAACTAAGCCCCAAAGTAAAACTGCCCCTCTGAGTCTTTATACACTTTTTAGAGCCAGAGGGCATCACATGCCTAGAGAACCAAAGCCTCATTAACAAAAGTGTGGATCTTCCAACAAATCTTCCCAGGCAAAACAATGGGTGGGAAAGATCTTCCTTAACCACATTATTCAGAGGCTTTATACTTCTTGGTAGAGACAAAAAGAGCAAACATCCTACTTTGCTTACCCTCACACTGCTTTGTGTTAACCCCATAGATAAAACGACATCAACAAAGCTATCCTTGTTAACAAGGATCTTACTTTCTCTGGGTGGAGACACATACAAAATAAGCATAAGACTTTGGGGGGAGAAAGGTCACAGCATTTATGAAAATCAAGAAAGACTGGATGCAAAAAATTTCATTCAAAACATATTTACAAAACACCTACAACACTCAAGGGACTATGTTCCATGTTTCACATGCCTTAGTCTAGTATTCAAGATTCACTATTATCTGGGCAATTATATTTATACCAGTTTCTCCTGATAACTTTTGAACCAGTCAGGCCTATCTCTTCACTATGTCTTTCTCACACTCATGCTAAAACCTCATGCTGGGAGATAGAGATGTTGTAGTCATCTGCATAGTAGATAATACTAGAGACTATAGGAAGTTATGAGATCACTTAAGGAGGGTACATAAAGAAAATAAATCAGTCTGGGTCCTCCTACACTGAATATTTTTCTCATGAACCCCTGCTGGCATGCTTTCCTTTAACAATCAGCAAGTAGACAATTAGCTTTTAGCAAATGCATGTACTAAAATTGTATAGTAAGAACAGTTGGTACAAAACAATTCCCTCCAAAAGACGAGTACATTCTTTGATATGGCTCTGTGTTAATGGGTAGAATTGTTTACCAAGCTTTTCTTAACATTATAAAAAATGTAATTATTTATTCATAGTGATATATTTGGATATCACCTAAACATTTTAGTGTTTCCTTTGTGTAAATAATATAAGCTAAATGAAAGAGTTCTAAAGCAAATTCATCAAAATATGGTACACAAAGAGATAAAAAACAAGTACTTTACAAAGTGTAGAAATCAGATGAAAACGTAACTTTTTTCCTTAGGGTGTTTATTCCCAGTGGGGTGTATGTGGTTCTTGACCACATGGATTGCACCAAAATGCAAGAAATACAATTTTAATTAAAATCCCACGACTCCATAATTTTCTATAATTAAAAACTGGATTTTTCATGTTTTTAATGACATTACTTAAATTCTTTAACACAAGTAGAGCTGAAATATAGATTTGGTGAAATGTAAAAAACTAATTGAAAACCATTTTAAATGAAAATGTTTTCCTTGAATGAATAATTTTATATTTATAATTAAAATGTACTTTTGTTATCATTTTTCATATAATGAAAAGATTTCAGTAGAATTTTAAAGTAAAATAATGAAGCCCTATTATGAGAAGCATCTACAAGAAATGCCTAAAACAAATCAACAATTTGTCTATTAATGAATAGGGAACTCCTAGGAAGTTTTGTATTACTCAGAGGCATTGGGATTTGCTCAGAGACAGACAGTAGGTAAGTGATAAGCATTTGATCACATCTGTTCCTGTTGCTAAGTCAACCACTGTATCTACAACTCCAAACTGCCATTTAAACTTCTGAAGAAGATCAGCAATAGAAGAAAATGCATTCATGAAGAACATGGGAGTAAGTTACCATCAAAGGTGAGTTCAAAAAAACCTTGATAACTCAGATAATAAACAACATATATCATTGGGTGAAATAATAGAAGAAACAGAAATATAGGATTTTTAGTTGCTTCAGCACTTCATTTACATTTCTAAAAATAATGCTATGAACTCAGGCACAAAATTTCTGTTGAAGTTTATTATGAAAAACTAGCCTGTAGTACCCAATATTTCTTTAAGACTCCTACATGTCATTTTTTTGTAGACTAATTATCATACATACTTCTCTCTAAGTGCAATGGTTCCGATTGCTTTGGTAGTCAAAAGGCAGAGTCCAAGAGAAAATCAGAGAATTAGAGAAAAGATGGGTCATTTGTTGTAGAATCAAACTAATTCCTAAATTGGCTACATTTTCATAATTATGAGTGTTGCTGTGAGAAAATTAGTGAGGGTTACAGAAGCGCTATAGTATGGTGGACAGATGATTAGCCTTGAAGTCATGAAGAATGATTCAAAATCCAATTCTTATACATATTTACATTGTGACCACTGGTAAATTACTTTAGCCTCCAACTCCCCCAGACAACTCTCTAAGAGTACAAGTTAAAGATACTAATTTACATTGGTAGATATTTTCTATACTAGGCTGTCTGCCTTGCCAATGAAGACTCACTCTGTATGGTTAAAAAAAAAAATGAGGGAAGAATTGTCATGACCCTGGCCACAAATGGCCAACCCAATGGTGACAGGAGCCTAGGAAGCACATAACAGGTACATCATCTTGCACAGGTTTTCCCATATTACACCAGAATAACACTAACTTTATCTTCATGGTGATGTTACCTCCACTACAGAGACACAAGAGGGCAAATATGGGGATACCTAGTTGGTTTGTCTTTACACTTGAAAGGCATACTTACAGAATCCAAGAGCATAGTCAAAGGGAGAGTTGTTCTCAGTGGACTTCAAGTAGCTGTGGCTACCCTATTTATTTTGCTATAGCAAGAGTCCTACTCATTCCTTACTTCTTTTTCCTCAAACTGAATCATTTAATGTCAGTAGAATCAGAGACTGCCAGAGATCACTGGTAAAGGTGGCATTGCCTCTCTTACTTAAATTCACCACATATAGGAGGCTGTGAATATACAGGTACATCAATGTACTCACTCTTCACAAACTTACTTATTTCCTTTTTGCCTATAAGACCCCACTAAGGAGGCTTCCCTGCTATACTAACATGTTGGAAGAAGAGGATATAACCAAATCTCAGGTGCCATTTATAGTCTTTGCATGCATGTTTTCTGTGATGTTTAGAATACAAGTATTCCAATAGTTTCCTAGCTATTTGGAGAAATGTAGCAGTATCTATAGGGCTTCTTTGAAAGAAGGCAAAATTATATTTAATCTGTGTCAACACTGTCTTATTCACCAGCGTTACCATCTGCACTGTAATTGTGATATCTGACAGTCATTGGCATTCTCTCTGCTGTTTTAGCCTAAGGGTCACCAGACCTTGTTATTTATCCAACCCTTAAATCTTCTTTCTTCTTCTCTTCCCCTTCATCTCCTTCCCTCTTATCTCTCCCCTCCTCTTTCCTTTTCTCCTTTTCTCTCTCTTTCATGTACTAGCCATCTTTCTATTGTCTTCCTTGTTATAATGTGAGCTCACTGAAAACATGGATTGTCAACTTCCAGGAGTCAAGATGGCAGAATAAGCAATAATTTGCTTTCACTTTCCTATACTGACCTCAAAAACCCCAGAAAATACCACCTCAAGAAAAATCCTAGAACAATGGAGCCAGCAGAAATAACAGATGTAGCAGGTTTTTAGCTCATGAGGCTAGGGGGATTAATGGGAAAGGCCCCTCTTGCTGTGCCTGAAGGGCAGTAAGCCAGTGGCAAGCCCCACCTCAGCAAACCAGTGTGAGATCCTGAGCCCCAGGGTGACATAGAGGGCAAGAGCCAACATCAGGACCTCCAACCCCACCCCCAGGGTGCCTTCACACAGCCAGGGGAACCAGAAGATGTCATTGCAGAGAATCACCACTTGCACAGTGGGTAGTTATCCACTAGCTGCTAAGCCTACTCATGTTCTAGCACAAGTCCCTGGTGAGGATGCAACCTCTAGTGGCCAGACCATCCCACACCCACTCTTCACCCTCCAAACTTCATTTTAACCCTAGGAATGTAGAAAAATTCCACATGGTCTCAGGCACATAGCAGGCTCCACTATCTGCTCTAGCTCAGCATCAGATAAGCTACAGCCTCTACATCTACCAGGCTGTAGCTGCCAGCACCTGAGACCCCAGCACACAAGGCCAGTAACCAGGCCCATAGTCCTCATCATAAGAGGCATGGGACAGTGCCTTTATGCCCCAGAAGCAGAGATCAATTTTAAAAGCCAGGAAAGAGGCAAACACCATGAGTAAGAAGCAACAACAACAAAAAAAGATCACAGATTCTTAACTATGGGGGCAGGGAAGAGAAAAATACAAATTCAGAGAGGACAGCATTGTAACTATATCTACATATGAAATCTCAAAGGGGAACATGAACTGGTCTCAAAGCCCAATCGGTCTCTTGGAAGAGTACAAGAAAGATTTTAAAAGTCAAATTAGAGAGGTAGAAGAAAAATTGAATAATTCCTTTAAAAATACAAGTGACAAAATGAAAAAATATCACTGAATAAAACAACTCTTTAAGAAGTAGAATTCACCACATGGAAAAGGAGGTACAGAGGCTAACTAAAGAAAACAATTTGCTAACAATTAGAGTTGGGCAAGTAGAAGCTAATGGTTCTATGAGACAAAATCAAAAGAATGAAAAAATAGAAGAAAACGTAAAACACCTCATTGGAAAAACAACTCACCTGGAAAACAGATCTAGGAGAGGTAATTGAAGAATTATTGGTCTACCTGAAAGTTATGATGATAAAAAGAGCCTCGACAGCATCTTTGAGGAAATTATGAAGGAAAACTGCCCTGAGGTCCTAGAACCAGAGGGCAAAATCAACATAGAAAGAATATACCATTTACCTCCTGAAAAAGATCCCAAATTGAAAATTTCAAGCAATATTGCATCTAAATTCCAGAATTATCAGGTCAAGGAGAAAATACTGCAAGCAACCAGAAAGGAATAATTCAAATATTGTAGAACCACAGTCAGAATTATATAGGACCTGGCAGCTTTTACATTAAAAGATCAGGGGTGTGGGAGATGATATTCTATAAGGCAAAGGAGCTTGGAATACAACCAAGGAACAAAATTGAGCATAATCTCTCAAGCAAGGAGATGGATATTCAGTGAAATAGGGGACTTCCAAACCTTCCTGATGAAAAGGCCAGAGCTTAATGGAAAATTTGATCTTCAAATATAAGACTCAAGAGAGACATAAAATGGTAAACAGGAAAGGAAAAAAATATGTTATTCAATAAGGGCAAACTGTTTATATCCCTACATGGGATAATGATACTTGTAACTCTTGAGAATTTTATCTTTATTACAACATTTAGAAGAGATATACATAGACAGAGAGTGTGGGTATAAATTAACTGATGTGGTGATAAAATATCTAAGGAGACAGAAAAGGGTAAATTAAATCAAAGGAAGAGTCACAAAATCATATACAATAGAGGGAAAGAAGGAAGGGAGATGAGCACTGTTTGAACTTTACTCTCATCAGATTTGGTCAGGGAGGGAATAATATACCTGATTAGGTAAAGAAATCTAACTTGCCCTACAGGCAGTAGTAGGGGAAAGGGGGAAGAAAAGGGCAGGAACTGGTGGCTAGAAGGAAGGGAAGAAGTCATAAGGGAAAAGAAAAAAGAAAAGGGGGAGGGCTGAGAGAGGGGAGGGAAGATTGAGGGAGGTGGGGGTCAAAAGCCCCCACCACATAAATAATGAAGTAATATCATTACTAAACATATATGCACCAAGTGATATGGCACCCAAATTGATATGGCATCCAAATTCTTAGAGGAGATGGTAAGGGAGTTACAGGAAGAAATAGAGAGCAAAACTATACTAGTAGGGACATCAACCTCCCCCTCTCTGAAGGAGACAAACGTAATCACAAAATAAATTAAAAAAAATTTAAAGAGGTGAATAAAATTTTTAAAAGATAGATATGGTAGACCTTTCAAAAAAATTGAATGAGGATAAAAAAGAATATACTTTTTTCTCAGCAGCATGGAACATAAACAAAAATTGACCATATACTAGGGTATAAAAAACCTAACAATTTAATGCCAAAAAGCAGAAATATTAAATGTATCCTTTTCAGATAATGATGCAATAAAAATTATGGGTAATAAAGGGTCATGGAAAGATAGACCAAAATTAATTGGAAACTAAATAAGCAAATCCTAAATAATGAGTGGGTCAAACAACAAATCATTAAAAGAATCAATGTCTTCATTCAAGAGAATGACAATAATGAGACCATATACCAAAGCTAAGATGAAGTGAAAGTGGTCCTTAGGGGAATTTTCATATTCCTAACTTTTTATATTAATAAAATAGAGAAAGGGGAAATCAACGAATTAGGCATGCAAGTAAAAAAACTAGAAAAAGAACAAATTAAAAATCCCTAATTAAACGCCAAATTAGTAACACGGAAAATCAAAGTAGAGATTGATAAAATTGAAATTAAAAAAAAAAACTTTTGAAATAATAAACAAAACTAAGAGCTAGTTTTATGAAGAAAACAATAAAATAGATAAACCTTTGGTTAATTTGATTTTTAAAAAAAGAAAGAAGAAAACCAAATTACCAGTATCAAAAATGAAAACGGTTAATTCACCACCAATGAAGAAGAACTTAAAATAATAATTAGAAACTATTTTGCCCAACTATATGCCAATAAATTGGATAATCTTAGTGAAATGAATACTTAACAAAAATATAAATAATACAGATTAACAGAAGAAGAAGTAAAATAATTAAATAATCCCATCTCAGAAAAAGAAATTGAACAAGCCATCAATGACTCCCTAGGAAAAAGTTGTAAGGCCAGATGGACTTATAAGCAAATATTATCAAATATTTAAAGAACAAATAATTACAATACTATATAGAGTATTTGGGGAAATAGGCAAAGAAGGAGTCCTACCAAATTTCTTTTTATGATACAAGTATGGTACTAATACCTAAACCAGGAAGAGTCAAAAGAGAATAAGAAATGTATAGATTAATTTTCTAAATGAATGAATATAGATGCAAACTTTTAAAACAAATATTAGCAAAAATATTACAGCAACTTATCATGGGAATAATAAACTATGACCAGGTAAGTAGGATTTGCACCAGAAATGCAAGGATAGTTCAATATTAGGAAAACTATCACCATAACTGATCATATCAATAAGAAAAACAAATATAACCATGTGATTATCTCAACAGATGTAGAAAAAGCTTTTGCAAAATACAACATCCATGCCTACTATAGAAACCATAGGAATACATGGAGCCTTTCTTACAATAATAAGTAACATCTACCTAAAACCATCAGCAAATGTTACTTATACGGAGGATAAGTTAGAAGCATTTTCAATAAGATCAGGGGTGAAACAAGGATGTCCAGCATCACTGCTGTTATTCAATATGGTAGTAGAAATGTTAACTGTAGAGAAGAAAAAGAAATTACAAGAATTAGAATAGGCAAAGAAGAAACTAAGTTATCACTCTTTGCAGATGATATGTTGATATACTTAGAGAATCCCAGAAAATCAAATAAAAAGATTGAAATAAATAACTTTAGCAAAGTTGCAGGGCATAAAATTAACCCACATAAATCATTGGCTTTTCCATATATTAGTAACAAAGTTCAGCAGCAAGAAATAGAAAGAGAAATTACATTTAAAGTTACTGTAGACATTATAAAATATTTGGATATCTCTCTGCCAAAAATAACCCAGGAACTATATGAACACAGTTACAAAACACTGTTCACACAAAGTCAGATCTAAATAATTGGAAAAAAAGTATCAGTTGCTCGTGGAAAAATTGAGCTAATATAATAAAAATGACAATTCCACTTATATTAATTTACTTATTCGTTGCCTTATCAATCAAGCTACCAGAAATTATTTTATAGAGCTAGAAAAATAATAGCAAAAATCATCTGGAAGAACAAAAGGTCCAGCCTATCAAAGAACAAATGAAAAGAAATGTTAGGAAAGATGGCCTAACTATACCAGATCTTAAACTGTATTATGAAGAAACTATCATCAAAACTACTTGGTACTAGCTAAGACACAGAGTGTTTGGATCAGTGGAATAGGTTAGGTAAACAAGACAAAGTAGTCAATGACTATAGTAATCTACTGTTTGAAAAACTCAAAGGTCCAAGCTTCTGGGATAAGAAATCACTATTTGACAAAAACTTCTGGTAAAACTGGAAAATAGCATGGCAGAAACTGGGCATAGACCAAATATCTTATGCCATATAACCAAATTAAGTCCAAATGGGTGCACAGTTTAGATATAAAGGCTGAAGCAACTTGGGAGAGCAAGGAATAGTTTATGTCAGATTTGTGGAGAACAGAAGAATTTAGGACTAAATAAGACATAGAGAATATTATGAAATGCAAAATGGATAATTTTGATTACATTGAATTGAAAAGATTTGGAAAAATAAAGTCACTGCAAACAAGATCAGGAGGGAAAAGCAGAAAACTGGGAAAGAAAGTTTAGAACGAGTATCTCTGATAAAGGCTTCATTTCTAAAATATATAGAGAACTGAGTCAAATTTACAAGAATACAAGTCATTCCCCAATTGACAAAATGGTCAAAGGATATGAACAGGCAACTTTCAGAGGAAAAATTAAAGCTATCTAGAGTAATAAGAAGAAATCCTCTAAATAGCAATTGATTAGAGAAACGCAGATCAAAAGAACCCTTAGGTACCACTTCACACCTATCAGACTGGCTAAAAAGACAAAACAGGAAAATTGTAAATGCTGGAGAAGATGTGAGAAAATTGGAACACTTATGCATTGTTGATGGAACTGTGAACTGATCCAACCATTCTGGAGAGCAATTTGGAACTATGCCCAAATGGCTATAAAAATGTATGTGCCCTTTGACCCATTCATTCTTTAGGATTATTATTATTTTTTTTATTATTTAGTTTTCAATTAATTTTAGTCAACCTTTCCATGACCCTTTATTCCAAATAGTTGTTATTGCATCATATCTCAAAAGGAGATATCATTTAATATCATTAATGCTAGGTCTGTATTCGAAAGAGATCATAAAAATGTGAAAAGGATCCACAAGTACAAAAGTATTTATAGCAGCACTTTTGTGGTGTCCAAGAACTGGAAATTGAAGGATGCTCATCAATTGGGGAATGGATGGACAAGTTGTAGTATATGAATATTATGGAATACTATTATGCAAAATAAATGATGAGCAGGTAGACTTCAGAAAAACCTAGAAAGATTTACATGAACTGACACTGAGTGAAATGAGCAGTACCAGGAGAACACTGTACATAGTAACCGCCACTTTGTATGATGACTGACTTTAATCGCCTTAGCTCTTCTCAGCAATGCAAGGACCTAAGATAATTGCAAAAAATTCATGATGCAAAATTCCATCCACAGCCAGAGAAAGAAATAGGAATATGAATACAGCACTCAGTGGCTTAAAGCATCTTTCCCTACTTTAATGGGAATAAACTCTAACTACACTATACTTCGAATATATGTTACATATATGTATTAATTAATTATAATAAACACTGTATGGGAATACATGAAGGATACATGACTACACATTTATGATTTAATAAGTAAATCCTGTGGAGTTGTTTGCAACAGGTTTCCTAAGATGGTAAGTGTCAGAGGTTAGATTCAAACCTAGGTTTTCCTGATTCCAAACCTGGCACTCTATTAATTATGCCACTTAGAAAGAAAATCAAAAGGCAAATCATGAGACCTCTCTTTTCCTTTGTTCTAACAAACAATGCTGTGTGATAGAGATGCTGAGTGATAGAGAAAATAATGTTAATATGAAATGATTTGTTCCTTATGAAACCACATGGCTATTGCCCAATATGTGATGATCCTAAAATGGTATTTATTATTTTTCTAAATTGCCACTCACATAAATACACATCTTTATTTTCAAGTATAGAAATCATGTTTATATGACTTACATAATTTTATGCTCATCCATTTCCTTTTTTAAAAAATTAATTTATTTAATATTCATTTTATTTTTTTGGTTGCATTTGAGTTCTAAGCTAGTTCACTCAATCCCCTTGAAAACCCATATTCCTTTTTAAAATTAGTAGATACCTTGTATTTATTTTATATTTATTTTGTCTACTTAGTTTGTATTTATAAGCACTTGTCATCCTCCCTGTCAAAATGTACACTCCTTGAGAGAAGTATATTTCTTCCTTTTGACCACAATATCTAATACAAGCACATAGGAGGTGCTTGTTTACACCAATACATTTTTGCTGATTGATTGATTTCTGTCAGCCTTCTACCTTTTAGGAAGCTCATCATTTCATCATGAAATATCAGAAATTATTTTTGCCAATCCCTGGAGTGCCTGTTCTATAAGACTTTCATAATGGATCTACAGAAAAATACAGTCAATTGATATATTTCCAAAAATGAAATTCTGCCAATGAAATGCAGCCAGAATCTCTACTACAAAGGAAAAGGGATGATCATTGATTAGGTGTTGGATGAGTTTATAGTAATGACCTAAGTAAATGAGGAGGGGATTTGCTAATTTTCTATCTGAGTAAATACACTAATACTAACAATCACATAGGTGGTTGTTAATAAATTCCCTCTGGCAGCAATGAGATGGAGACATATTGATCCAACCATGACTATATACTTCTAACATATGCAGTGTGGGCCCAGGGATTGGTTTCTTGCCACAGGATAAGGAGTATTTCAGAGTAAATAGGAGGTAGCAAGGGATGCATCAGACTACCAGACACCATCTGAAGTTTGATGCAAAGAGTAACATTACCTTGGTCTATTTTTTAAAATTAATGAACAAAAAACAAAGATTTCAACATGTTTTTTGGAGAGATTATCTGCTTGATTAAATATAATTCTGGCCATTTTTTGGCCAAGAATCTTTTGGTCATAATTTTCACCAAATGTATACATTTCACACATCTCCTTTATATCATGAAAATATTGGTGTTATTATTTTGAAATAAGTAGAAAATTAACAATCTAACACTGATACTTTCATTATATAATAAGGGGATTGGAAGAGATGATTTAAAAAAATCCCTTTCAACTCTAGATTTGTGATCATATGAGACTATATTTGGGAAAAGTAAAAATACTTATTGAACATCCATTTAACAATGCCATTAGGGGAGGTCCTGGACCAAGTAAATTAGACAGTCCTGGGCACTGCCCTGAAGAAGTTAAGAACCCAAAGCATACACAGAAGAAATCAATCAAAGCATTTATTAATCACTTACTACGTACCTGACACTGTTCTAAACCACAGGGTTAGTTACAGTCCCTGCTCCCAAATATATCATACCTGAAAGAAATCTAGCATGTAAAGGGAAATCTGCATAGCAATCAAATGAATATGTCATGAAAAAACTATAAAGAAAAGAAGACAAATGCTTATTTAAGTGAGATGGTACACAGAGTCCTCTTTCAGTTTCTGGGAAATAATGTTTAGATAAGATGTAGCCCCTTCCCTCAAGGATTTTACAGTCTAATATGAGGAAAAGATACCAGCATAGAATGTTACATGCTAAGTTCAATTGTTGGTTAGTTGTTTATAGTTGTATCCAACACTTTGGAGGGGGAGGGGGGTAAGTCTTGGCAAAGATAAAGTTGTTTGAGATAGATAGATATGATATATCTGCATATAGATATATTATATATAAATATATGATACTAGTGTTAGAGAGGCAAAGGGTCTATCAACAAGATCACAATTTTCTCCAGTTTCTGAGAAGTAGTATGGTGTAGTTCAAGGATGGAGAACCTGTGGCCTTGAGGTCACATGTAGCCCTCTAGGTCCTCAGGCGCAACCCTTTGACTGAATCCAAACTTCACAGAACAAATCCTTTTATTAATAATTAGATTCCCCACGCTTGGAGTCTATAGGGCACTAGGCTTGGAATCAGTAAGGTCTAGGTTGAAATCCAGATTCTCTGGACATTGGTTTCCTCCTCTGCAAAATGAGGACTGGGTGGGGTAGGATGGACTTCCTAATATCTGAAGTCCCTTTCAAGTATAAATTGATAATCCTATGAAATGGTCCCTAATCCTTGAAGTGAACTAATTTTTGAAGTAATTACTAAGATTGATTCAAGTGAATTTCAGAGGGAGAAGAGGAAACTAGTTTTTAGGGCTTAAAAAAATCCCCACCCCTAAAAGTCTAGATTAAATCTAACTAGCTTGATAGGGAGTGATGGAGTTTCTCAGTCTTCTTTCTGGAATCTCCCTTTTATTTTGCCATGCCACCAGAAGGCATAGAGGAAATTGGCAGATGAAAATAAAGAGCACTCATCAGCTTCCAGAACTCAGAGAGGAACCCAGTTGGCTTATACAGGCCTTTAACATTAGTATGTTCCTAAAGAGTTATTTGGCAAGGAGTACCATAGCAAGGAAAGTGAAAGTGGGAGGGGAGGAGATGCTGGAAAGCTGAGGAAAGTTCATTCAATTTCAAAGCATAGGAGCCATCTGAAAGACCAGGTTATTTTTCCTATCAATAAAATGCTATCAAAACTCATAGAAGGAATATAAATGGAAGGAGGCAGGAACTCTAGATTACCCCTCACAAGCAAAAGATGGATTACTGAGAGTCTTGAGGGAAACATGAGAGCCTGCAATAGAGGAATATTTTCCAGACAAGATTGAATGCCACTAAATTAAAATCCACATAACTAGAGAAGTCAAAGAATCAATGAACATCTGACATTAGAAGATGTTTTTGTGTTTTTGTCTGTGTCACCAGAACCCAGTTCAGTGCTTTGTGCATAGTAGGCACCTAATAAATGCCAGAATGAAAACGTAATGATGTATAGATCATCATCAAAGTACAATTTTCTCACTGATGTGATCTGAGGGACATTCTAAGTTCCATTTGATCATAAATTGGACAGTTAAAGTCCCTGAAATTTATCAGTATCAACCTTTTAACCCTTTCTGGACATGGGGACAGAGCCAACAGGGCAAAGTAAAAGCAGGGCCTTGCTTGAGCTCTCCTCCAAACCTCTCCAAATACCTGTAAAAATGACTAAAGAAATTCTGGAGCAGCAGAAGCCAAAAAATGACATAGTGAAACAAATTGCCAGTGTACTAAAACCAAGAAGGTTGACAGTGAAGGTTTGCTCTGGGCTGAAAGAGGAGTATGGACCAACACTTTTCTCAGTAACATAGACTGGGCTCCCCAGCAAACCTGGAGCTGGCCTCAGGAGTCTAAATCACTGGCAGTGAAGCAATTTTCAGACTTCTCAACCCACAAATGCCAAAGACAACTTAGAAGGTCAGTAGGAAAGATCTGTTGGACCTGGGTGAGAGGGCAGCTGCAGTGGCTACAGAGGCTGCTTTCACAGCTCTTGGCCCACAGATTGGGGGGCCTTGTGCCTGATTACAGGGGGATTTCAGGGATATCTTTGTTGGTTCTGAGGAAGGATTCTCTTGCTTTGCCCTGCTTTGATCTCCGATGCAGTCCTGGGTGGCAATCCTGGGGCCAGGAGATGTGCTGGTGTAGCAGAATTTGGGGTGAAGTGGAGAATGAATCCTCTTCACAGTTCCAAGGCAGCAAAGAGTGCTTGTGGTCACTCCCAGACAAGCACAGGCCAGGAAAGGAGTAAACATTTCTCTTTTGATCATACCACCTTGGAAGAACTGAAAATTTATAGGCCCCTGGAAGTAGCTCTGAAAACAGCTCCATAAAAACCTCTGAAGCTTGAGACAGTGTACCCTCCACACTGGAAGCAGAGACCTAACTTAACAAAGCATTAGAAAGTCAAATAATTGACCGGGAAAATGAGCAAACCATATAAAAAACCTCTGACTATAGAATCTTACTTGGATGACAAAGGAAATCAAATCATACAACTTGAAAAAGAAAAGTCAAAGTTCCTACATCTTAAACCTCCAGGAAAAATATGAATTGGTCACCAGCTACATAGCTCATAAAGGATTTTGAAAATCAAGTAAGAGAAATAGAGGAAAAATTGGAAAGAGAAATGAGAGTGATGCAAGAAAATGATGAAAAATGAGGCAATGGCTTGCTAAATAATAACTCCCCCCCCAATACTGAAGAAAATAGCACCTTAAACAATAAACTAGACCAAAAGGTAAAAGAAATCCAAAAAGCCAATGAGCAGATTGTCTAAAAAAGCAGAAATGGCCAAATGTAAAAAGGAGGCAAAAAGCTCACTGAAGAAAAAATTTCCCAATTTCTTGTCTGGTCAAGACACAATAGACAATGAATATAGCAATCTGCTGTTTGACAAACCCAAGGACCCCATGTCTGGGGATAAGAATTCACTGTTTGACAAAAATTGCTGGGAAAACTGGATAAAAGTGTGGTGGAGACTAGGCATAGACCAATGTCTGACACTGTACACAAGAATAAAATCCAAATGGGTACACAATCTAGGTATGAAGATGGATACTATGGACAAATTGGTAGAGCAAGGAATAGTGTATTTATCAGATTTATGAAGAAGGGAAGAATTTTTGACTAAAGAAGAGATAGAAAGGATTATAAAAAGCAAGATGGATAATTTTGATTACATTAGACTGAAAAGTTTCTGCACAACAAAACCCAATGCAACCAAAATTCGGAGGGATGCAGAAAATTGGGAAAGAATTTTTACAGCGAATCTCAGGGATAAAGGCTTCATTTCTAGACTATATAGAAAACTGAGTACAAAAATACAAATCATTCCCCAATTGATAAATGGGCAAAGGATATGAATAGCAAATTTTCAGAGGAAGAAATTAAAGATATCTATAATCAAATGAAAAAATGCTTTATATCACTTTTGATTAGAGAGATGCAAATCAAAACAACTCTGAGGTACCACATCACACCTATAAGATTGGCAAACATGACAGAACAGGAAGATGATAAATGTTGGAGAGGATGTGGGAGAGTTGGAACACTAATTTATTGTTGGTGAAGCTGTGAGGTGATCCAACCATTCTGGAGAGTGGTTTGGAACTATGCCCAAAGGGCTACAAAAATATATATGTTCTTTGACCTAGCAATAGCACTTCTAGGACCATCTGCCCAAGAGATCATAAAATTGGAAAAGGGTCCCACTTGTACAAAAATATTTATTTACAGCAGCCCTCTTTGTGGTGGCCAAAAGCTGGAAATCAAGGGGATGCCCAACAATTGGGGAATGGCTGAATAAATTATGGTATATGAATATAATGGAATACTATTGCGTTATAAGAAATGATGAACAGGAAGACTTCAGAGAGACCTGGAAAGACTTACATGATTTGATGCTGAGTGAAAGGAGCAGAACCAGGAGAACTTTGTGCACAGCAATGCCCACAGTGTAAGAGAGTTTTTTCTGGTAGACTTGGAACTTCATTGCAATTCAAGGACTTAAAAAGAAGTTCCCAATGGTCTTCTACATCTAGAGAAAGAACTATGGAATTCAATTGCTGATTGTAGCAGATTGTGTGTGTGTGTGTGTGTGTGTTGTGTTTTGGTTTGTTAGATGATTTCTCCCACTCATTTTAATTCTTCAACACAGCATGGCTATAGTGAAAATGTATTTAATAGGAATGTATGTGTAGAACCTACACAAAATAACATGCTGTCTCGGGGAGGGAGTGGGAAGGGAGGGGTAAATAATAATCTAAGCTATATGGTAGTTATTGTAGAACACTGAAAATAAAATTAATTATTTTTTCTTAAAAAAAACCTTTTGTGGGTATGTGCGTATGTTTCTTTGGCTCTAGCTTGTTGCAAAAGAACAATAACACCATTGGTTTGTCGTTTGTCTTTCATTTTTGAAGAAGACCAATGACGCCCTAGGTGATACCTTGTCTTGTGGGTTAATTAGATTTAAGACAGTCATCAGGTTAGAGAGGATGAGGGTTTCCTTGTTATGGCTAGCTGGTCTCACATTCTTGCCATAAGAATGGCTGAATTTAGAACAACTGATGACAAATATGCCTTAATCCTCACTTTAGAGCAGGTGAAACACATTTTAGAAATAATTTCTGTTATTCTGAGCCAACAGTTTAGTTGATTTCTTGTTTATTACCGAGACAACTTGGGGGTGATTGTCACTACCCCTCATTCATTAGAGAAGGAAGACATGATTGTCTGCTTTATGATTCATCTCCCTTCCTTCCTGCAAAAGAAAAACAAAGAGCAGCGATACTGGGAATTATGGTGGATGTCAGAGAACAAAACACTTAAATGGGTAATAGCGTTTGTTTTTCCTAGTCATTTTTGATTCATCTGTTTTGCACTCTTATTCTCTTTTTGTCCTATCCCCTACATCCCAAATGTGGCTTTTTCCCCCTCAGAATTAAGTTCTATCCAGTACTATGGCTGTTTGTTCATCTTCAGTTGTGTCCAACTCTTCTTGATATCTATGTGGGGTTTTCTTGGCAAAGGTACCAGAGTAGTTTGTCATTTCCTTCTCTAACTTATTTTGTGATGAGAA
This sequence comes from Potorous gilbertii, assembly GCA_028658325.1. Classification (NCBI taxonomy): domain Eukaryota; kingdom Metazoa; phylum Chordata; class Mammalia; order Diprotodontia; family Potoroidae; genus Potorous; species Potorous gilbertii. The sequence continues at coordinate 352,474,220 of CM053770.1, read as the reverse complement.
ACTGGGGCCAACAGGATTCAGTGACCTGCCCAGGGTCACACAGCTAGGGAGTATCTGAAGTCCGACTTGAACTCAGGAAGATGAGCCTTCTCGTCTCCATGTCTGCCACCCAGACACTGGGCCACCCAGTCGCCCAACCCAACTCTATGACCTAATAATGACAATAGCTATTATTATGAACACTAATGACTATTATTAATAGTAATAGCTATTAATTATCATCAGTAACAATTTTAAGTTCAGACACAAAAAGAAGGAAATCAAGACATCAAAAAGGAGGGGCAAGACCCCCAGGGTAAATCATACGGTTATGTGTGGTACTAGGTTAGGGGTTAGAAGACCTGGAATCTAGACTCAGCCTTAGCACTAACTGGCCAAGAGACCTTAGTCCAGTCACTTCCTCTAGTTGGTAATTATTTTCTGCACTTGAAAAGCAAAAGGGGTTGGGCACTTTCCCACTCTAAAATGTTGTATTATGTCGTCAGGGGAAGGTATCGTATTAATGATGGATATCTAAATGAAGAAGATCAAATCAGATGCTTTCATGGGATTCTTAAGATGAATTCTCCATCCAATGAGTTGATTTTTGAGAGTTTTTGAGGAGAAATATACTTATTACAGGAGAGGCAATATAATAAATTAGAAAACTGACCGACTTGCATTCCAGTCCTACCTTTGACCCATACTGGTTTTATGATGCTGGGTCAGTCACTTGCCTCTCAGTGCTCCTAGCCAATAAATTACAGAAGAGCTGTGGACCTGAAACGGTAATACTCAGGTCTGCACAGATAGTTCTTTACACTCATAAAATCACAGGTCCATACTCCCTCAACAAATCAACAAAATTCTACAGGAGGCCTATGCTGATTCTGAAGCTCCCTAGGTTTGATCAGATCCCTTGGGCCAGTAAGAAAGAACATGGAAGTCTCCTAGGATATCACAATAAATTCCAATAAAGTCCAAGGAGGTTGAGAAAGGTTTGTCTCTTCAGGCATGGGTAAGGAGAAAGCTCAGACTTTCAGGGACTGCTGCTCAGAGATCAATCTAACTACACCACTTCCACTTATTTTTAATACACTCATATGTACTAAGTCTTTACTCACTAGATCTCCAGGGGGTAAAAAAAAAAGTATGAGTGGCATATTTTTAAGTTTAATTTGCATTATGAGCACTCTAGATAATTAATAAAACAATAAATCAAGTCCTGATTTGTAGCATTTTCATATTTTCAAGTTGTAAATTTCTACACTGAAAATTTCACAACTGGCTTTCCCAAACTGGTAAGAAATGGCTTCACCACACCTTTGTGGGTGATCATCATTCTATGAAGGCAGAGTATGTTTGTTTTCTTTTCCTTGTTGTAGGTGATGCAATGGTCATTGGACAGGTCCTTTTTCTTCCTTTTTATCCAATACCATCCACATACGTTCTCTATAAGCCTAAAAATTTTATATCCACAGTCCTTGCCCCAAATATTTAGCACATGATGGGTTTCCCTTCCCTTGCTTAGAAAGGGATTCTACCCACTAGCTGCTTCAAATGAATCATAATGAATGTTTAGAGTCTTATGCTCTGTGGTTTTCACGAGTTGAAAAAGTGCATTTGTGATCCTCCAAAAGGCAGGAGCCCAAATACACAGAGGCAATGTGTGTTCTTATATCTATTAATAACTTTCACTGTCTTACCAAAATGCTTATTAGTGCATTTTTTAAATGGGCCATCTTAAATACACACACACAGTAGAGATTATGTATAAATAGTGTTGCTGAATAATTAATCTATATTTTTCTCTGGAAAGATATATTATTTATAAAGCTGTCTCAGGTATGTTTTTATTTTTCAGGACTGGTTTATGCAAATAGAAGAGTAATTGCTGCAAGTGGGTACTTCCAAGGAAAGAGACTTACAAGTTTGAAACATGGGTTTCAAAGCCTCCCTTGTCTGTTCTAGGCAATGTGTTTAGAGTTTTAAAGGTTTAGGATTTGTCTCTGTTAAGTGGGATAGCATCAATCTATATTGGATGTAAAGCTCAGTCCTGGAAAAAATAGTACAACAATTTTGTATACCATTCAGAAAGAATCAATTTTGATTTGCACAATTTGTAATCAATTTGGCACTGTATGTTTTCTAGGGAGTAATTAGTAATTGGTTGGAAGGCAAGGATTTGACTGAAAGCTGCCAACCCAATATGTTAATTTAGAATACAAATATGGAGGACTGATTTCAGATGGGGAGGGGTGGGGAGGAGCATTCTCAAGGAAGCCCCATGAAGGAGCCTAAAATTGTGAAGACAAACAATGAATTGTTCTTTTTAAGGGTGCTTTTGAATAGACATCACCATCTCTTGTATTAGGCAAACTACCTTCATTCTCCCTTTCCTAACCCTAAATCTGGAACCAATCAGCATTATTGAAAATTGCCAGAACTACCTCTCTTACTGGGTTTAGGGAGGAATAATTAATGAATATAAAGTACTTTGCAAATGGAAAAAGCTATTGAGATGCAAAAAAATCCTTTCTTATGCTAATGAACAATCTCCTAATCAGTTCCATAGATTAATATAATGTTTTCCCTCTATCAGCAAGAGACTTATGGAGTATCTTTTGGGAGAGAGTATTGTATGATTAGATTCATTTTAAATTTACCATTTATAAATTTTCATTATTAATACTATATAAAGGGTGTCCCAAAAGTCACAGTACCTTTCTAAGCTTGGGATGCTCAGTAGGAATCTTTGCCCTTAACATTTGAATGATGACCCTCTGGCAAGGCATTGAATTCCAATGGATAATATTATTTGTCATCAACCATGTCTAGCAAACACTGCAGAAAAGTACAAATCACCCTTGTCATTTTAAAAGCATCAGATATGCTCTGTGATTTATTCACTTAATAGGTAAGTTAACTTAACATTCAATTAGTGGATAAGCAAGCATCAGCAGACAGTCTAGTTTCTGAATAATGAAGTTGGTTTATTAGAGCTTGGAATTCAAATGTTAGAGCTTGGAATTCAGATGCCAGCCCCATTAAAACTTACTCTCATTGAGCCCCAATTTTCCATACATAAAATTGAGACTAATATTTGCTTTACTTTATGAGGGTATTGCAAAGTTTAGAGGCAGTATGGCATAATGGCTAGCATGCTGGCTATAGAGTCTGGAAGACATAGGTTGGTATTGTGGCTCAGGTATTTACTGCCTGGGTGATCCTGGGTAAGCCATTTTAGCTCTCTTAGCCTCAGTTTCCTCATCTGTAAAATGGAGGTGATAATGACGACAGAATCAATCTCATAGGGTTGTTGTGAGGTTTAAATGAGATGACGTATATAAAACATTTTGAGAACCTTAAATTTATATACACATGGCATCTGTTACTAAAAATTTCAAAATAGCTTTTTTTAGGGAGTAATGTTTTCTTCTGGGATACAATTGGATACAGGCTGAAGCATGATATTTAAGTTGTCTTTAGTTAACTGGAAATTCTAGAAAATTTTCAGATGGATCAAATCAAGAATTTTTAAAGTTTTCTGTAAAATATATTTGAGGGGTGGAGCTAAGATGGCCAATTAAAGGCAAAGACTCACCTGAGCTCTCCCCCAAACCCTCCGAATACCTGTAAAAATGACTCTAAGCAAATTCTAGAGCAGTAGAACCCACAAAATGACAGAGTGAAACAAATTTCCTGCCCAAGACAACCTAGAAAGTCTACAGGAAAAATCTGTTGCACCAGAGTGAGATAGGAGTGCAATACAGTACAGGTTGTGTCAATGCTGATCAAGCCCCAGCAAACAAAGAACAGGTGTCAAGGGACTCAATCACTGGCAGCAGAGGT
>CM053770.1:352449507-352469889 GCA_028658325.1 Potorous gilbertii | reverse complement strand
GATATTCCATAGGTCAAAGGAGCTAGGGCTAAAACCAAGAATCACTTACCCAGTAAAACTGAGTATTATACTTCAGAGGAAAAATGGAACTACAATGAAATAGAGGATTTTTAAGCATTCTTGTTGAAAATACCAGAGCTGAACAGAAAATTTGACTTTCAAATACAAGAATCAAGAGACACATGAAAAGGCAAACAGGATAGGGAAACCATAAGGAACTTATTAAAGTTGAACTGGTTACATTCCTACATGGAAAAATTGTATTTGTAACTCGAGACCTTTCTCAGTATTATTAGGATAGTTGGAGTGAACATATGTCCGTATGGGTATGTGTATGTGTATGTATGTGTGTCTATATGTGTAGATATAGATATAGACAAAGAGAGAGAGAGAAAGAGAGAGAGCACAGTGAGCTGAATATGAAGGGATGATATCTAAAAAAGAAAATTCAGTGTTGAAAGGAATATACTAGGAGAAAGAAAGGGAGAGGTAGAATTCAGTAAATCATCTCATGTAAAAAAAGCTTTTACAATGGAGGGGAAGAAGGAGAAGTTAAAAAGAAATAAGTGAGCCTTCCTTTCATCAGATTTGGCTTCAGGAGGGAATAACATACACACTCAATTGGGTATGGAAGTTTATCTCATCCACAAGAAAGCAGTGGAGAAATAGGATGAGATGGAGGAATAATAGAAGGGACAACAGATTTTGGGAAGAGATAATAAAAAACAAACACTTTGTAGAGGAACAGGTCAAAGAAGAGAATAAAACAAATAGAGGGTGGGACAGGATGGAGAGAAATATAGTCAGTCTTTCACAATATGATTGTTATGAAAGTGTTTTGAATGACTACACTTGTATAACCTATATCAAATGGCTTGCCTTCTCAGTGAGGGTGAGTGGGGAAGGGGAAAGGGAGAGAATTTGGAATTCAAGGCTTTAAAAATGAATGTTAAAAACTGTTTTTACTTGCAACTTAGAAATAAGATATATAAGCAATGGGATATAGAAATCTATCTTGTTCTACAGGAAAATAGAAGGTAAGGGGATAAGAGGTTGGGGAGGGGGTGGTGATAGAAGGGAGAGCAGATTGGAGGGAAGAATAATTAAAATACACACTGTTCTAGGATGGGGTTGGGGGAGATGGAGAGAAAATTTGAAATTCAAAAGTATATAGAGATGAATATTGAAAACTGATAAATAATTTTTTTAAAAAGTATTTGCGTGCTATAACCACTTGGTGCATATATATTTAGTAATCATATTATTTTATTGTTTCTAGTACCTTTTTGCAGGATGAAGTTTCCTTCCTCATTTATTTTAATTAGATCTATTTTTGTTTTATCTGAGATCAGGATTTCTTCTTCTGCTTTTTTTTTAAACTTCAGCTGAAGCATCACATATTCTCCTCTAACCTTTTACCTTTAGTCTGGGTATATCCTTTTGCTTCAGATATGTTTCTTGTAAATTACATATTGTAGGATTCTGGTTCTTAATCCACTCTGCTATCTATTTTTGTTTTATGGGAAAGTTCGTTCCATTCACTTTCACAATTATGATAACTAACGCCATTCTATTTACCCCTCCCCACTCTGTTTTGCTTTTCTCTCTCTTTTCTCCCTTTTCTTCCTCACTAATATTTTGCTTCTGACCACTGTCTCCATCAATGTGCCCTCCCTTCTATTAGACACCCTCTCTTTTCTTTCCCCTTTCCTCTCCTACTTTCCTATAGGGTAAGACAAATTTCTTTACTCAGTTGAGTGTGTCTGTTACTCCCTCTTTTTGCTGAATCCAATGAGAGTAAAATTCAAACAGTGCTTATGCCCCTGTTCTCTAGTAACAGTGTTACTGTAGTAAGGATTTTGTGCTTCTTCATGTGATGTAATTTGCCCCATTCTCCTCCCCCTTTCCTCTTCTCCCAGTAAAAAATCCTCCTTTTCATCCCTTAATTTTTTATATCATCACATCAACGTCGACTTCTCCCCAAGTCCTCTGTCTATGTATACCACTTCTTACTGCCCTCAATAGTTATAAGTATCATCTTCCCATATCTGGATGCAAATGTTTTAACCTTATTGAATAACATATTGTTGGTATTTTTTTCTTTCCTTTTTACCTTTTAAGTGCCTTCTAACTACCCTAACAAAGATATCGTTCTCGATTTAAAAGTATAATCTTTCCATGTAGAGATGTAAACAGTTTAACTTGATTGAATAGCATAGTTTTTTTTCTTTCCCACTTACCTTTTTATGATCTTCTTGAATCTTGTACTTGAAGAGTGAATTTTCTGTTCAGCTGTGATCTTTTCATCAGGAAAGTTTAAAAGTCCCCATTTCATTGAATGTCCATCTTTTCCCCTGATAGATTATGCTCATTTTTGCGGAGCAACTGATTTGAAGGCCTCTGATCCTTTAATGTAGAAGCTGCTGTGTAATCCTCACTGTAGCTCCTTGATATTTGATTTCTTTCTTTCATGGCATTTGTGGTATGTTTTCCTTGATCTGATAATTCTGGAATTTAGCTATTATATTCCTTGGAATTTTCATTTTGGGATCTCTTACAAGGAGGTGATTGGTGGATTCTTTCAAAGCCTATTTCACCCTCTGGTTCTGAGATATCAGGGCAACTTTCCTTGATAACTTCTTGAAAGATGCTGCCAGGGTTCTTTTTAAAATCATGACTTTCAGGTAGTCCAATAATTCTTAAATTATCTCTCTTGGATCTATTTCCAGGTCAGTTGTTTTTCCAATGATGCATTTTACATTTTCTTCTATTTTTTCATACTTTTAATTTTGCTTGATTAATTCTTGATGTCTTGTAGACTCATTAGCTTCCCCTTGCCTAATTCTAATTTTTAAGGAATTATTTTCATCCATAAGCTTTTATACCTCCTTTTTCATTAGGCCAATTCTACATTAGAAGGATTTGCTTATTTCAATGGATTTTTTCCCAATTCACCCAACTGTATTTTGGGGCAATTTTTGTCCTCCCTTTTCCAAGTAGTGAATTCTCTCTTCCATACCTCTCATTTAATTCCCCAATTTTTCTTCTATCTCTCTTAATTGATTTTTATAATCCATTTTGAGCTCTTCCAAGAAGGCTTTCTAGCCTTGAGACCCCTTCATATTCCCCTTCGAGGTTTCACATGTAGGCATTTTGAGAATCTTGTCCCCTTGTGAGTTTGTGTTTTAATCTTTCCTGTCACTCTTATAGCTTTCTATGGTCAAGGTTCTTTTTTTGTGTTTTTGCTCATTTTTTGCCTATTTCGTGGCTTTTAAAGTTGAGCACATTACTTAACTTTTCTCAGAATCATTTTCCTTAGTGGAAAACTCAGACTCAATTTCCCCTTCCTTTAAATGGAGATAATTATAGCACAAGCTTCACTATATTTCTGTGAATTTTAAATGACATAATATAAGTAAAACACCTAAAATGTAAAAGCACTCTATGTGTCAATAATAAATAAATAGGTGAAAATATTAGTATTACAGTTATTATTATTAACATTTATCAAAGGCAGGACATGAACCCAGGTCTTCCTAACTATAAGACTATGTTCCTACCCACTTTCCTTTATACATCTTCCTATAAGAAATAGAACCAGAAAATGTAAGAACTCTCAATTTTTCGTGTGAATGAACCAATGAAATATTTGTATTTCATCCATTCACCTTAAAGCATTTATTAAGAACTTCTAAATATGATTACAAGCACTAGAAATACAATACAAAAGTGAGACACTATATGTAGTATGCATTCTAATAGGGGAAGGCAGCATATACAGGATAGTGATGACTAGGGATGGTACTTTAAATACGGAAAATAAAAGGGATACTAAACCTCATAAAACATTTCTAGAAGCAATAATAGCATTTATTTGATTACTGTTTCCATAGTAAGAGGTGAAAAAGGAAAAAAGAGTTTGGAGTTGAGGTTCATCAAGGGCATTTGTCAAAGTAGATGGCAGAAAGACAGACAGGGTGGATGGCTGGATGGGATATGAGGCATGGTCTGATCTGAGAGTGACTATTTATAGGGGACTATGTGAGTTTGCCACTCATTCATCATTTAGGACAGCTCAGCCTCAGGGTGAGAGTTCCAAAGCTTAAGAGATTATGTACCCCACAGTATTATTTTTGGATATGCAGTAGTATACTGTATACTCAGTTGCAGGGAAGATAACAAGAACTTGGTCAGGGTAGATGATTGAATGAGATGTGAAATTCAATTACTTGTCTCCATATTATGCCATTTTTATATCATCTTTCTAGGAAATACGCTATGGAAGCATATGCATTACTGTGTGATGTGGAGGAAAGTTGATCTTGAATAGCAAGGTGAATTACCAACATAATTTCTGATATAAGAGCTGGAGTGAATTAGAAAATTGGACAGGAAAATATGAATAAGAAATGAATGACAAAGGAAGAAAAATATGGAAGAGTTTTTTAGTGGCAAGGAAGTAAAAAAAAAACACCATATACTTGAGAGTAGAGCCAAGGTGGTGAATTATCAGCAAGTGTGTGTGCGGTGGGGTGAGGTTCCTTCCCAAACATCTAGAAAATGAGCTATATTGTATTTGATTGGGAAATAAAAGTGTAACCCCCCCCCTCCCAAAATGAGTTATTTTTTCAACTCAGGTCAGCATAGGGAGAGAAAAAGAGAGGTCTCTGGAAAATGGGGATGGAGTCTTGCCAAGAACAGATTCACAGAACACTCCATCAAGAAGGAAGAAATTGACTATAAAGGCAAGACAAAATTTAAGACTCGTACTAGGGAACTATAACTTCTTGTAGAGTATAGAAACAGGTACAAACTGACAGGTTATTTCACTTATCAGGTCTGAGTGACAGATCCAGGGGAGATTTATGGGAGCACCTGTGTCCAGTGGTGGTTTTCTGGAGGTAAGGAGCAGTTGCAAGTGTATCCAGAGAGGAGCATATTCAGAAGCAAGTAGCAATAGTGTGGCTCAGACCCTAGGAACAGGACAGGGTTTCACTTCTTTCTTTTAGTTCATTCTGAAACCAGAAATAACTATGGCAGGTATCCTAGATAAAAAGGGAGATTGCAATTCTATCACTCTGAACTAGCTGTTGATTAGACACAAATCCAGTCAGTATATTGTAAAGTTCAGTACAGGGGAATAAGTGATCATCAGATTTACCTTTAAGACCACTTTTGGAGTACTAATAGCTTACAAGTCTCCATCCTGAGTTGTACATGAGAGCTTGAAATAACAAAACACTAAATACCCCAAAGAAAGCAACAACATGATCAAGACAGACCTTTCTTCCAGAAGTGCTCAGGTATCAGTTTTAACATCAAGTCTAAAATCAGGAAGTAGGTTACTAGATAGTTAGCTATTAGGCAGCTTGGTGGTACAGTAGATAGAATGCTAGGCTTGGAGTCAGAAAGACCTCAGTCAAAATCTAGCTGCAGAAACTTTCTAGCTTTGTGATCCTGAGCAAGTCACTTGACGTTTGTTTGTCTCAGTTTTCTCAAATAGGAAAAATAAAAATATCCACTTTAAAGTGTTGTGAGAATCAAAAGAAATATATAAAAAACAGCACAATGCTATAAAAATGTTTATTCCTTTCCCCTGTTATGGTGACAGGGATACTTAAGCCACAATTAGAGAAGAATTCCAAGTATACACAAACAAAGCCTCAAAGAAAAACTTAGAGAGGCATAGAGTTGAATAGAATTGCTGAAAGGGATGAAGAAAAAGGTTTATTTTTAAGCAATATTTCTTTTTCAATAAATGAAAGGAGAGTTTTAGAGGTATAAGTGAGGAAAGAAATAAGAACTCTGGAAGAAAGATAGGAAAGAGAATTAAAAGACTGGAAAAATACATATAAAAGTCTGTGCAGGCAACAATCTGCATGAAAAAAGAAATTGACCAAAGAGAAGCCAATGATTCCATGAGACCATGATAAATATAAAAGCAAAGTCAAAAGACTGAAAAAAATAGGAGAAAATTTAAAGTTATCTCATAACAAAAAAAAAATCATCAGTCTGGAAACAAAACTAAAAAGAAAAAAAAATTAAGAATCACTGCACCACCTGAAAGCCATGATGAAGAAAACAAAACAAAAAAGTCGAAGAGTTTAGACATTACATTTCAAAAATTTCAAAAAAAGGAAAACTGCTCAGATGTCTTAAAACCAGATGGCAAAACACCAAAATTAAAACCCCTAGGAATATTATAGACAAATACAAACATTCCAGGACAAAGAAAAATTTCCATCAGCTATCCCTCCCCAAAAAAGTATTCAAGTATCAAAAAAGAAGTCAGGATAACATATTATTTAGCAAGTACCATTATAAAGGAGAAGAGAGCTTGAAATATGATGTTGCAGAAAGCAAATATAGGCTTTAAGCTAAGATTAACTTAACCAACAAACTGGGTATAATGATATGTAGTTGGAGGATAAGGACTGTAACTTTACTGAAATATGGGACTTCTAAACATACCTGATAAAAAATACCAGAGTTGTATAGAAACTTTGAAGTGCAAACACAGGAATCGAAAGAAACATAACAAGGGCAAAAATGAAAGAATAATCAAAGTGGACTAAACAATGATAAATACTTTCATTCTAATATGGAGAGATGATATATATAACCTCTCTGAACCCTATCATCATCAAGGATAAAAGAGGAATTCTAATTCAATGGCATCTCTTAGAATCATTCTGTTATGTCTTGATGGTCTTAAAGGTTTAATGGAAAGAGTGGTGAAGAAGAATACATTAGGGGAGAAAGAGAAAGGAATTACATAATCAGAGAGTGCAAGTACAAGTCTACATAAACAAAGATGATGAATGACCTATAATTTGAATCTTACCCTTATATGAACTGATCAAAGGAAGGAAGAATATATGTAGAACTAAATCTCACTAAACAGGAAAATAGGAAGGAAAGGGCAGAAGAGAGAAAAATTAAAGGAAATATAGATTAAGGGAGGAGAAATTAGTACTAAATAAAACAGACTTTAACTAAGGATGTATAATAGTATTTGTAATTCTTCTTGAGGTGGCAAAGAATGGGAATCTGATGGGGCATCACATCAATCAGGGAGTAGCTGAACAAGTTATTGTCTATTAATGTGATAGAATACTATTAAGCTGTTAAAAATGATGCAGGGTATCAGAAAAACCCAGGACGATGTAAGTGAAATAATGTAAAGCAACATAAATAGAATAAGGAGAATGGTTAATACAATGGTTACCATCTTGTAAAGACAAACTTTGAAAGCCTTAGGAAGTCTGATTAAAATAACGATCAGCCATGATTCTAGAAAATTAATGATGAAGTATTCTACCTGCCTTCTGATAGAGTTGAATATAGAATGAGGCCATATGTATATTTAATATGTATATGTATATACACATAGGTTTATTTTAAAGTATGCATTATATTATGAATAAATAGATAACAAATAGAAATATAGCTTATAATAAATATTGTAAACATAAACAATACATATTATATTTATTTAAATATCATATATTTCACTTTGGACATAGCCAATATAGAAATCTGCTTTGTTTGACTGTGCATAGTTGCTACAGGAATTTTGTTTTTCTTTCATTCTCTCTCTATCAGGGAAGGAGAGAGAGGTAAGGAAGATTTTTTTCTAATTGAAAAAATAATTTTAAAAATCATGTAATTTAGAACTATTATTACAAAGTTATTCATTTTGCAGATGAGGAAACTCAAATTGAGCAAAACTGAAGAGAGCATTTCAAGGGAAATTGACCTGCCCAGTGTCACAGAACTATTAAATAAGGAGTCAGGTAGTAAGAGGCCACCCAGGTTATGAGAGGTCAGATCCAGAAAGAGGACTTTAAGATGGATAAGAAATAAAATGAACTTTTTTCTATTTTTATATCCTTGTTCCATAATTTAAAAGGTTAATTTTTCATTAATAAAATTAATATTGATATATGCGTTTAAGTTTTACAAATGTCTTGATATACTCTTAAAAATAAATTTTATATAGTCAGGAGTTTTGTTTTTTGTTTGTTTTGTTTGTCTTTGGTCTTTTTATCCCTAGCATTTAGTGAAGTACCTTACCCTTTATTGGCTTTGTCGCTTGGTCATTTCAAGTCATGTTTGACTCTTTCTCATCTCATTTCTGGTTTTCTTGGCAAAAATACTGGAACAATTTGCCATTTCCTTCTACAACTCATTTTTATGGATGAGGAACCTGAGGCAAGCATGGTTAAGTGACTTGCATGGGGTCACAGAGCTAGTAAATATCGGAAGCCAGATTTTAACTTAGGTCTTCTTGACCTAGAGCTCTATCTACAGAGCCACCTACCTGTTCCTATCATCAACTTAATAATTATTGGCTTGGAATGGATGGAGCCTCACAAGAAATCTGTGAAATGTGTAGTTTGTGTGGTATAATTTCCTTTACCAATAAAGAAAATGATAGTCAGAGAGGTTAAATGATTTGTCTATAGTCATTCATCTAGCAACTGTCCAAGGCAGAATTTGAGTACAAGTTTCTCCTGACTCCAAGTCCAGAGTTCTCATCCATGTTTCCTCTTTCAAGGAATACCTCAGTTATTTCCAATTAGATTTTTTAATGTGTCACAAACATGGAAATTATACGTATCTTCCCATGATCATGTTTGACTTCATCCAAGACTTTAATTGGTGAGGATCTTAGAACTGCTTTCTTTCTCACAATTTCCTTCCCCTACTGTAACCACCAAGCAGGAAAGCAGGGTGAAGCAATTAGGATATGTTCCTGCTGGGAGAGCAAGGATACCAATGTGTTTTTTATGGTTTTAAAAATTATCAAAGCTTGGCTTTAGTCATAATAGTACGATTAGTATTCAACTGTAACTTATAACATGAATTTCAGTGTTTTACAAATGTTATCTTGACTCAGAACAAACCTCCAAAAACTGAAGCAGAAAGAGATTAAAGGAAATTGTATAAAGACTGACATTTAATGTGCTGATAATTGCTAAAAAAATCAGAGAATCTTCATTCCAGGCCCAAGGTTGATTTTTTTTTTCTTGTTCAAGCTCACCTGATTTTCCTGACTAGTTGGATAGTGTATGGTAGCTTTAAATCTCTTGACATTGTGTGGGTATCAGTTCAAGATAAGTCTGTCTGCTTCCTTCTTTATATAACCAATCCACCTCCTTTTTGGTTACATGGCTCTGAAGATATTTTAATGTTGGTTGTGCACATAGTTTGTGAACAAAACCATATCCTAACTGTTTATTGCCATATGCATCTCTACATTGTCTTTTCAGTAACCCAAGATTTTGATTCTTTGGAAATTGAGATATCATCCACTTTTAAAATCTGGATCTTAAAAAAACTTAATTTCTATTTCATGGTGGAATTTGATCACTATTAAGAAATATGGCAAAATAGATGACAGATAGGTTAATGAAAATATTATATCCAGCGCTAATTATATAAAAAGTAAGCACAGTTCACAGATTGATAAAGTATTCTTCTGTTTATACCTTCCTTTCAAAGTAATATCTTTTGTCTCTATCAGAATTTTCCATGGGAAAATGTTGACAATGTGATATGAAATGACACACTTGTAATGTTTAAACATTCTTTTGGAATGTAAAAACATTATTTTCTTAATTTTTTTATTGATATTGTTTGGTTTTATCACTGTCATTTTTAGATATATCCTTCACCCCTCCCACTCATTAATTTTTTTTTAAAAAAAAGGTTAAAAAGAAAGAGAAGAAAAAAGCTTAACATTAACCATTATACCAACTAAATCTGATGATACTGTTCCACACCTATAGCCTCTCTACCTCTGCCCTGCAAGGAAGGGAGGTAGGTATATTTTCTCATATCATCTTTGAGGAAAAGCTTGGTGATTATAAGTACACAGATGACAGGGTCTTTTTGTAGTTGTTCTTTCCATTTTAATTATAGTCATTTTGTATAGTTTTCTGAGCATTCCTCAATTCACTCTGCATTAGTTTATATAAATTTTCTCATGCTTTTCTGAATTATTTATTTTCATTTGTTCTTATGATGAAGTGAACTTCCATTACATACTGATATCACAATTTCTTTATTCATGTTTTATTGGCTGAGTATCTACCTTGTTTGCAGTTCTTTGCTACCACACCAAAAATTCTGTTAAAATTATTTTACTGTATGTGGGAGTCTGTCTTTGACCTCCTTGGGTATTTGTCTATTAGTGAGACTTTCAAGTCACAGAGTATAAATATTTTAGTTACTTTAAAAAATATAATTTCAAATTGCATCCCAGAATGACTGAACTAATTCACAGATTTGTCACCAGTATATTAGTGTAGAAAAGATGAATTTATTAATGACATGTAATCACCACCAATGGTTAACAAATAATCTAATGTAGGCAACGCTTGCCAGGGGAACTCCTTCCTCCTGCCCCCAATAATTGTTTGCTTAAGATAATTCATGCTACTTGCTAATTCATACTGTGGAAATGTTACCCTTGGTCATTAGCTAAGATAGACATTTAATTATAACAAACAGGAGAGTTCTCCCAAATCTATCTATCTATCCTCTTATTTATATGATAGCCTTTTAAAGGCAAATTGCTGGTACAATGTGTGGAGAGCAGGACTGGAGTCAGATAGATATGAGATCAAATTAAGCCACTTATTAACTCTTTGACCCTGGGCAAGTCATTTAACTCTTGCCTGCCACAATTTCCTCATCTGTGAAATAGAGATAATGATACCATCTTCCTCCTAGGGTTGTTATGAAGATAAAATGAGATTTAAAATAAGATAGAGGGAAGTAGGTGCTACAGTAGATGCAGCACTGGACCTAGAGTCAGGAAGACCTGAGTTCAAATTCAACTTTAGACATTTTCTAGTTGTGTGACCACTTATCCTCTGTTTGCCTCAGTTTCCTCAACCATATAATGGGGAGGGGTAGCCTCAGAGAGTAGTTGTGAAGATCAGATGAAATGTTTGTAAAGTGCCTTAGCACAACCCCTGGCACATGGGCACTATATAAATGCTTATTCCTTTTGCTTCCCTCCCCTCAACTGTACATTATTCTGCAAACCATAAAGCAGGAATGGGGAACCTGTGGCCTCAAGGATACAGGTGGTTCTCTAGGTTCTCAAGTGTGGCCCTTTGACTGAATCCAAATTTCACAGAACAAATCCCCTTAACAAAAGGATTGGTTCGGTAAAACTTGGACTCAGTCTAAAGCCTTCTCCTGAGGACCTAGAGGGCCACTTGTAGCCTCAAGGCCGCAAGTTCCCCACCCCAGTATGAGTCTATACAAATCCTAGTTAGTATTATTTATTAAAGCTCTCCATGTTCTTTACTAATCACTGAGCATTCAAAAGGAAAAATAAAACATCTTTGGCTTCAAGGAGCTTAAGTTATTTAGGGGAAAACAAAATGGACATATTTGAGTTTTTACCCTAATTTAAACCACCACTACATTTTCTGCAGGACTGACAGCAAACTAGTTTGATTACTGACTATTTGTCAAGGCCAACTAATGGTTTTGGCCAAGTGAAAGGTAATCAATGTGAGTTTGCTTTGTCTTACAATTCTCCTTTCATAGTAGAAACTCTATGAATACAAATTACCTAACTACTACATGCATAAATTCTGAGATTAGAGCAGACTAAGCAAACATCTGGATGCTGCATGGATTTTGTGGAGATTATGACTTAAATCACTACAAAACTTAATTTGATCTGTGATCTCAATGGATGTAGAAATTCCCTCCAGTGTTGTGGTTCACAATTCCTCCCCTACCTCCACCACCCCACTATCTTGTCAGTGGCTTCCCATAACATCTTCACAATGAATATTCGTGTCTCTTATATTTTGTTATTTGTTTTTTATTATTTTACCATTAAACCATGAACAATGGCTACTCCAACTCAACAAAGGACTATTCTTAGACGAAAAAATGACAAATACTCTTTTAAAGACATTTTCAAAATGTCCATTCAAATGCTGGAGGACTTTTTCTAGTACTTTTGACATCCCTTGTTTTCTCTCCTGGTTCTGTTCCTGACTGCCCCAGGACTTCAAAACTGGATAGGAACAGCTGGAATAACCTACTGTAGATCATTGAAATTGTCATGGTTGTATTCACAAAAGTCACCCTTCCTTCTCCTATTGGTGAGTTCTTTGTAGAGACTCCATTTTGCAGGGGAGCTCAGACTGACTTGTCTTTATTCCTTTCCTAGTTTTGCTCCTGACTTTCTCTGGCTCTCATGTATGCAGTCATTCTTAAACATTCTTGTGTTTTAGCTTCTCTGGAGTGTTCTTGCCCAAACAGAATAGAAGAACTTGAGGGTAAAGACTATCTTTTTGTGATATGTTGCAGCCTGTTCATGCCTGCTATGTGCTTTGATTTCTGGATGACCTCTTTTCCTAGTTAGATGAGTAAAAAATACTTTAATTTTAAGATCATAGATTTAAAGCTAGAAAGAATTCTAAAATTTATTGAGCTCAACACTCTCCGTTTATGGATGTATGAAATTAAGTCCCAGGATGTCAGAGCTGAGATTTGAAGTCAAATCTTTTTACTTCGAATAAGACTCTTCCTACTGTACCACATTGCCTTTTTGTTAATCTCATTTTCAGAGAATATATTAGAGTGTCAAAGGTCCTTAGAGGTCATGAGTCCATCCTTTCATTTTATGGGTGAGAAAACTGGGGCACAGAGAGGCTAAGATGCTTGCCCAATGTCACACTGCTTGTAAATGCCTGTGGTGGGATTTCAACTCAGGTCTCCCTGAATCCAAGTGCCATGCCATCTAGATGCCTTAAACATAGCTGTGTGGGTCTCCTGTCATCTTTCACCCAAGAGCAGTCTTTATTGAGTGGGAATAGCCATTATTAATATCTTAATAATAAAATAGGAACACATTAATAATAATAAAACACAAGTGCTACACATTCATCTTTTTTCTCTTCAATATCAAAATAAAAAAGAGTAATCATCAAACCTGTCAGAGTAAATTCTTTTGGTTTAGCAATATCTTATATCTAGAACTCCTGGTAAACTCTCTAGGAAAAACTGCATCTACAAAATTATTGAAGTTTTCACTTTCAGATTAAGTTGGGATGAGTGTGGAATATTATGTTTCTCCACTTGAGGTAACTTTGGAAATGCACTGTTCCTTAAAATACCTGAATATAACTTAAAGTCATACAACCTTAGATCATGAAAAATTTTAATCATCGAATTCAATCTTGTTTTACATATGTGGAAACTGAGACCCAAGAAGCAAATAACTTTCCCAACAAATTGCAGGTAGTAACACACCTACAATTGAAAGTCAGTTATTTTTATTGACTCCAAATCATTTGGTAGTATCATATTTAATAAATAAATAGTTACATGGTGTAGCACTAATGAGATATTCACAACACCGACAGTGATCATGGATATCCTGGTGCAATTCTGAATCATGAAATACAACAGACTCTCCAGTAGAAGATAGCACCAAAACAATTATTCAGACACCAGAAAGCCAAATCCATCACAGTAACAAAAATCCCCATATACTGGGGGAACACTATCAATGGGCACCAAAGCCATTGGCAGAAAACCTAGACATACAATAGATATGGTCAATGGTACTGAAGTGCCCTGGGGGAGGGGACTGTATACCTGGACTTCAAGCATTGGGGGTAATCAGTGTTACATATGTTGCTTCTTCATCCTGTATGAAAAAGAGGACTAGATAGTTCACTAGATTTGAAGTCAAAAGACTTGGGTTTATATTATAGCTATGTAATTTATTGCTCATGTAACCTTTGGCAAATAATTTAACTCCCTGATTGGATTCTCACTTCCAGTGTCTCTTTTTGATCCATCTATACAGTTACCAAGCCAATTTTTGTAAAGCATAACCCTGACCATACCATCCTTTCGTTTAAGATGCTTAAGAATCTTCTGTGGGTGCCTATTGGCTCTTTAAAAGCTAAACTCCTTTGTTTGACACTTTGAAGCCCTTTAACGGACTACCTTTCAAGACATTTTTCACATTACTCCCCGTCATAGACTTGACATTATAGTCAAATGTATCCATCTGTTGTTATCTATACATATCATTCCATCTCTGTGCTTTTGCACTTGGAATAGTTTCTCTCTTTAAATCTGACTTTTCAAATCTCTAGTCCTTTTCGTGACTCAGCCCAGGTGTAGCCCAATGATTAGGGAACAACTTGCTAAAACAACATTAATTTTCTTTGTATGTACATCACATTTGCTTATCTGAATGTTTAATCCCACCAAAAGAATATAAATTTCTTGAGAGCAAGGTTTCTTGTCTTTCTCTTCTCAGATTATAGTGAAGCTTCTTTCATGTAATAAATGCTCAATGAATTGAATTGAATTAACTGAGCCCCAGTTTTCTCATTTGTAAAGTGAAGTACTTAGACTGAATGTTCTCTAATGTCACTTCCAGCCCTGTGTCTTACAATCTGATGAAACTGGTTTTCATTCTTCCAGGAAAAACACACACACAGACATATACATGTCTACGTGTGTATGTATAGTGTGTATTTCTATGTATATATAGACATAGTTATTGATACTGTGTGTGTGTGATTTTCTTTCTGGTAAGGGCAGCTAATTGGCTCAATGGATTGAGCACTGGTCTTGGAATCAGGAAGATCCAAATTCAAATCTGGCCTCAGATACTTACTAGCTGGGTGACCCTGGGTAAATCACTTAAACTCTGATTGAATTAACGAAATGAAAAAAAAAAACAAAACCTGTCAAACCACTCATATCTTTGCCAAGAAAACCCCATGGATATCATCCATGGGATCATGAAGAACCAACCACGACTAAATAACGAGAACAACCTACATACTTTTATGTACAGATAGGGGAATAGATAGATAGAAATACATATATAAATGCATGCACTCACACCTATCTATTTGTGTTTGGGAAAGTTTCTACTCCAGACCTCTAGGATTCCCATTCTTGGTTTTTTTAGTCCACAGGATGAAAAGGCAGTTAAAAATAAACTTTCCTTCATTTACTTAATTTCAACAAATAAAATAAAATGGCTGTTTAAATTATATGGCTCTCATGGAATGATTTCCACATTGGCAAAGCCATGGCGTATGCACCAGTTAGAAGATAATTACCCCAACAACAACATGCATTTGTATGGAGTCCTTTACAAAAGAGTCACAGGGTGCTTTGCAATTAGACCACAACAAACAGCCCTGTTTTTCTTAAGAATTTTCAAATGTGGGAGCCGACAGATATGTCTTTAGTTATAAGTACCCAGACTGAAGGGCACTATGAATAGAACTGGGGAAGAAATGTCACAATTGGGAAGCAGAGCTACTCTGAGGGACTAGAGATTATGTGTTGGACAAAGCAAATATCCTGCTGATTCTGACCTTAATGAGTAAGCAGGGACATATGGTAGTGACAAAAGATCCAACAAATTTACTGGGCTACAGCCATGAGCTGCCTCATCAGGGAGTGAGACAATGTTAAAGTCAATACTTATTTTTAGGGGGGAGTCAAGGCATGGATATCTAAATGAAGGGTTGTACCCAGATCAGTCACTCATTAATGGTGGCTAAGATTATACAGTCTCAAAAGTCAATGATATGGGTCACAATGGGTTAATCATTACAGACAAACTGGTAATAACATAGATGAAAAGACTAGGCCAGCCACTATCAAATCAGCCAATTGAGCAAATGGATAATAAATCTACAACTGGAAGAGACCCCAGAAGCCAATACTTCTTATTTTTCAGAAGAAGAAACTGAGACATACTGAGGTTGAGTGGCTTGCCCAAGGCCACACAGGGAGTTAATATCAGATATAAAATTTAAACGTAGGACTTCTGAATCCAGAGTTAATGTCCTCCTCCCTCCGACACCCCCATAGTAAGTCTGCTGCCTATAAAGGGAAACAGATGAAGAGCTTAGTTGTACAGCAATATCTAAGAATTGTACAGGGAAATATCAGAATTTGAGTCCAAGGAATTAATGGTAGATAAGCTTTTCATGATTGTAATAGTAGTATAGAATAAAAGTCCATGTTTATTAGTGCCCTAACATCTAACAAGAGAATTCCTGTCTTTGAAATTAACTCTTCTGTTTTATCTCTCTCTGCCTAGTCATCCCCTTTGGATTTAAAGAGCTCTTCGTTTCTGGGGCAGCTGGGTGGCACAGTGGATAGAATCTGGACTTAGAATCAGGAAGACAAGTTCAAATCTGTCTTTAGATACTACTAGCTGTGTGAAGCTGGACATAACACTTAACCCTGTTTACTTCAGTTTCCTCATCTGTAAAAAATGAGCTGGAGAAAAAAGTGGCAAACCACTCCAGGATCTTTGCCAAGAAAACCCCAAATCGGGTCATGAAAACTTGGACACTACTGAATAACAACTGTTAGTTTCTGCCTGGGCTTCCTCATTGTCAGTATTCTTTTATTGCTTCTGTCAGTTAAGTCAATAGGCATTTATTAATCACTTACTGTATGTGAGGCACTGTGCCATGCACTAATGTTACCAATGTAAGCAAAATATTCCATGGTCATAAGGATCTCACATTCTAATGGAGGAGACAACAGGTAGATGACTAGTTACACACAAGAGATATACACAGTAAATAGAATATGTAAGAGTAAATATTAGCTGTTAGAAGACCTGTTACCTACAACAGGTAAATTTCATAGGAGTCTTTAAGGAAGCCCAGGGAGCTAAGAAGCAGAGGGAACCTCTAGTGAACTTTACTATTTAACCTTTCATAGCCCTAAGATAGCTCTCAAAAACTAAGCATTGCAGAATAGTTACTAGTGTGCTTTTAAGAGATTATCTTCATTTTGGAGTTTTAATATTCATGATACCAAAATTTTGGATAAAGTATGTACGTGTATATATAAGGGGGGTGGAGAAAGACAGAGACAGAGACATAGAGACAGAGAGAGGGGAAGTAAGTGGGGCAAAGGAGAAGGGGATGGAAAGGGAGGGAGAGGAAAGAAAGTGAGACATGGAGAGGTTGACATTTCCCTAATTCCCTCATATTTCCTCACAGCAAGTAAACGACAGTGACTAGACTGGAACCCAGGTAGTTTTATTCCAAATGCCACATACTTTACATTGTACTTCACTGGATTATTTCTAAAATGAGGGCATGCAACTAACCTCAGGATAAAAGTCCTTTCAAGTTTTATGATTCTATCACCACAAAATGTACCACAGCATGCCAATCCACACTAATTTGAATCGAATATGTAACCTAAGTAACCATGGATCAAGATACCTAGAAATCTGTTTTGAAAAACATTGTACTCTAAAATATGCAAATATTTCTTGATACAGTGTTAGCATGATTACTGTCTAGCTGGAGAGAAGTTGAATATACAGAAGACTCACATGAGCACTAGAGGAAACACAAGAATCAGAATTAAAATTGTCTAGACAAGAGCAGAGAGTAACATGGCCTGGATCAGAGGAGATGGGTTTTTAATTGGGTCTCCTTGAAGGCTGGGAAGAATTTATCTAGGCAGAGAGAATGTGGAAGGGCTTTCTGGATAATGAAGGGAGTGAAAAAATAACTTCTAATAAAGAACTCAGAGATGAATTCATTGTTTCCCTCCAAAGTGTGGTTTAGGCCTTCGATCTAGTAAAAACCTCAGAGAAACAACCTCTATCACTTTCATGCAGGAGAAAGGAATGTCTTCTCACTTTTCTTAGAGAAAATCACTGTGTTGTTAAATTTTGGAGTTGCACAGCCTTGTTGATAGAGGAGAAATCCATGGATCACCAGTCATCTCAATTGCTCCTCTCTCTAGAAAAGTATCATTAGAATGGGATGAAACAGAGGCAGATGTCAACCTCTCCATGTCTCACTTTCTGTCCTCTCCCTCCCCTTCCATCCCCTTCTCCTTTGCCCCACTTACCTCCCCTCTCTCTGTTTGTGGCCTGCAGGGGAGCTTTATTGCTTAGTGTACTAAGAAATTTGCTCATTAACTCAGGCTCCAATGTACTGATGGACAAATATTCTGATCCAGGAACCTTATCGATTCTGCAGTAGGGGCTTTGGACACCTATAGTTAGGATCTGCTTCATTCCTCTTTCTCCTGCCTAGTAGTTGGTAGTCATATTTTCATGACCTATGCTCTGCACAATACAAAATAACTTGAACTCTTCCTTGGCCATGATTATTTTAGTGAGGAAGGATAAAGACAAACCATTTGGTCTTCAACCAGAGGAGCTAGATTTATACTGAAGATGGAGGAAATGGTAGAAGACTATTTTTGCCTTTTCACTCTTTAGTCTCTGCTTTCTTCCAAATCCCCTTTGTCCCACTTCTTGTGTAGGGAAAAACATCTGAACACAGATTCTGGAGATCTGGGTTTGAATTCTAGCTCTAATAATTATAGTATAACTGATTATTGGACAAATTGCCTAATCACCCTATACCTTGGCTTCCTTAGCAGTAAAACAGAGTGCAATACCACTAAGCACTTTATAAAATTAATGGTGTTTTACAAAAATCCCATTATCATTCTTTCACATGCCTGATTTTACCATCAAAACTCTCCCTATAGTTGCACCAACCAATCAATCAGCCAATATTTATTAAGCACCTACTATGTGTCATTTACTGTGCTGACCACTGGAGAGATGACTACAAAGAATCAAAAGCTTCTTACTCTCAAAGAACTTGGCATGTATATATGTATGCAATGAAAAAAAAAACAGGAGACAGGAAGGAACTACTGACCTTATGCAAAGCAAGAACTTTTCTTTCCTGGAAAAAGAGGAAATTAAAAGGGTTGTAATCTTACACTCTGGCAACAAGAACATGGGTCAAACATGATTGCTTTCATTCCTGATTTGGGATTACACAATGCAGAAAGTAGGCATCACTAAGAAAATGTTTCTAGTGATGGCAATGGTGAATCTGAAAGCTATCTGCTTATTTAAGAATTACATAGAAGGGGGGAGGAGGCAAGATGGTGGAGTAGAAAGATTCACATATACTAGCTCCAAACCCACAGTCCATGGATTTCCTGTAAAAAGAACTCCCAACAAATTCTGGAGCAGTGAAAGCCATGAAGCAACAGAGTGAAGGAGATTTCCATTCCAGAGAGCCCTGAGAAACTGACTCCAAAGGTCCGTTGACCACCAGACAGGAGCAGAGCCTAGCCCTTCCCTGGCCGTGCAGCACCAAAAGGAGCAGATCCGAGCAGGCTTCAGGGATGGAATCTCCAGGGGCCACAAAGGTCCCTCCACCCACAGACGCACAGGTCAGTGAGAGAGACTTCAGGGCTGGCTGAGAAGGGAGCGAGTTGTCTCCATAATTCAGACCCCCTTGGGAGGCAGCAGCAGAGGCAGTGGTGGCCAGATGCTCCTGGAACAGGCAGGACCTTGGGTCCATTACTGAAGGTCTCCACATAAACCCCATGAGGGAACTGAGCCTGGGAGGCGGCCCTGCCCCCACCTAAGCACCAGAACTTAAGCTCACATTGAATAGCAGCCAGGCCCACCACTGTAAGCCCTGAGGCTGGGGAGCAGCATTTGAATCTCAGACCCCAAGCACTAGCTGGGCAGATCTAGGCAGGGGAGGAGAGGAATCTCAGAAGTCAAGTAATTGACTGGGACAATGACCAGAAAAGGGAAAAAAAATAAGACCACAGAAGGTTACTTTCTTGGTGACCAGATAATTCCGCCATTCCTGTCTGATGAGGAAGAACAATGCTTACCATCAGAGAAAGAAATAGGAGTCAAGGCCTCTGTATCCCAAACATTTGAAATAGATATTCAATGGGCTCAGGCCATGGAAGAGCTCAAAAAGGATTTTGAAAATCAAGTCAGACAGGTGGAGGAAAAATTGGGAAGAGAAATGAGAGAGATGAAAGAAAAACATGAAAAATGGATCAATACCTTGATAAAGGAGACCCAAAAAAATGCAGAAGAAAATAACACCTTGAAAAATAGTCTAACTCAATTGGCAAAAGAGGTTCGAAAAACCAATGAGGTGAAGAATGTTTTCAAAAGCAGCCAAGTGGAAAAAGAGGTTCAAAAGCTCACTGAAGAAAATAGTTCTCTCAAAATTAGAATGGAACAGATGGAGGCTAATGACTTTCTGAGAAACCAAGAAATCACAAAACAAAACCAAAAGAATGAAAAAATGGAAGATAATGTGATATATCTCATGGGAAAAACAATTGACCTGGAAAACAGATCCAGGAGAGAAATTATGGTACTACCTGAAAGCCATGATCAAAAAAAGAGCCTAGACTTCATCTTTCATGAAATTATCAAGGAAAACTGCCCTGACATTCTAGAACCAGAGGGCAAAATAAATATTCAAGGAATCCACTGATCACCACCTGAAAGAGATCCAAAAAGAGAAACTC
>CM053770.1:352427606-352449007 GCA_028658325.1 Potorous gilbertii | reverse complement strand
GGAAATTAGAATGCTCAGTGTACTGGGGTGGGGGGAGGGGACAAAAGGGGAAAAAATTTTGGAACCCAAAATTTTGTGAAAATGAATGTAAGAAGTTAAATAAATAAATTTATATTAAAAAAAGTAATTGTTATTGCCTTGTAGATCTTGCCTTTCTGAATTTTTCCCTTCTTATGCCTCACTCCTGGAAGCATCACTTCCTGCAGGAAGACAAAGAAGAAAGAAGCATTGCCCTGTGATAGATATTTTCCCATGTTCTAGATTACAGCTGATAATCATTTTCTTTACAACTTGATGTAAAATTTCCTCTTTGGGTTTATGGACTTCCACCCTTTAGGGTGCCAATTGCCCTTAAGGAACTTTGAGTCTTTTTCTTGTAATACAATATGCTTTCCATAGAATCATGGCACTCTGCAAGAGTGGTCTCTCTGTACCCAGTCCCTGCAGATTATACTCATTGTAAGGGCATCATCTTCTATATTGAACATATCTCTGTACTTTGAGGATGCTTTTATGTGGGATACTTTTCCTTCACAAAAAGTACTGTCCCCTTTCTTGCACTTTGTTTCAGTCCTTTCCTTTATCACATCACCCATTCTCTCAGGGTCTCTCTTCTTCCTATAACACTATCGGAGATATTTTCCTTTATGCTAACCTTTGGCTCTATTTTAATACAGTCCTCTCTCCCATTTCATGTATTCTCTCACACCTGTAATTTTATCCCTCATCAAAAAAAAATTGATTCGACTTGTAGGTGGGGGCGTGTTGTGAAGTTTAGTTCACGTTGCTTCCGGCTAATTCCTCCATTGTCAATTTTCCTATTTAAATTTCACCTTTATCTTTATCACCCTGTGTACTTTCAAAAAGAAATATCCTAATATTTCATCTGCTATTATTTTGTTTTTGTTTTTCTAGTTCCCCCTAATTCCTTTAATAGTCTCAAGAGATGTATTTTTTTTTTGTTATTTTTCCATTCCCTAGCAGCTGTACATATTTTCTTTGCTTGTGTCTATAGTTGGAGTGTTTGAAAACTGAATATTATGCCCAAATCTGGTTTATCTGCTTATTCATTTCTGTGTTTATTTGTTTATTTTCAAAGGGATGTATCCAATGTTTCCCTTTTAAAAAAATTACAGTTCATTTTTAGGCTCAGGTTTGTAGTATATATTTGTTTTGGATGTACTTTGAGCTATTTCTTTTTTATTATCTAATGTCTGTGTGTCCATCATTTATCTGTCTATTCCATTTTTTTCCTGTGGTTTCTGATGAGTGCACAATAGTCTTGTGTTATTTAAATTTCCTTTCCATTATATTTGAAGGCCTTTCTTCTTGTTTTAATTTACTGTTTGTTAAAACATATTTTCACATTAGTCATGTGGTGAAAGAAGCAGTGTGAGAGGGCAAAACCCCTAGAATGGAAAAAAAAAACCAAAAAAGTGAAAATTCTATGCTTTTTCTCTACATTCAGACTTCATAGTTCTTTCTCTGGATGTTGATACCATTTCCCATCATGAGTCTTTCAAAAATTGTGATCCTTGTATTGATGAGAAGAGCTAAATCTATCATAGCTGATCATGCTATCTTTTTACTTTGACTATTTACAATGTTGCTTTTACTATCTACAACGTTCTCTTCACTCTGCTCACTTCACTCAGCATCAGTTCATGTAAGCCTTTCCAGGTTTTTCTGAAATCCCACTTACTCATTAGTTCTTATAGCACAATACTATTCCATTGCTTTCATATACAACAACTTGTTCAGTCATTCCCCAGGTGATGGGCATTCCCTCAATGCTCAATTCTTTGCCACCACAAAAACAGCTGTTATAAATATTTTTATACATGTAGGTCCTTTTACCTTTTTTTATGATCTCTTTGGGATCATAAGATCCCTAGAAGTGTTATAGCTGGATCAAAGTGTATGCATAGTTTTACAACCCTTTGTGCATAGTTCCAAATTGCTCTGCAGAATGGTTGTATCCATTCACTACTCCACCAAAGGCATATTAATCTTCCAATTTCCCCACATCTTCTCCAACATTTATTATTTTCCTTTACTGTCATATTAGCTAATCTGATAGGTATGAAATAATACTTTAGAGTTGTTTTAATTTGGGTTTCAATAGTGATTCAGAGAATATTTTTCATATAACTGTAGATGGCTTTAATTTTTTTTTCGGAAAACTACCTATTCATATCCTTTGACAATTTACCAATTGGGGAATGACTTATATTCTAATAAAATTGATTCAGTTCTCTATATATTTAAGGAATGAGGTCTTTATCAGAGATATTGGCTTTAGAAATCATTTCCTAGATTTCTTCTTTCTTTCTAATCTTGGCTGTATTGAGTTTTTTTGTACAAAATTTGTTTTAAAAATGTAATTTTTAAAATTTATTGTAATTAAAATTATCCATTTTGCATTTCATAATGTTCTCTATCTCTTGGTTGACCATAAATTCTTCCCTTCTCCACAGATCTTTCAGGTAAACTATTCCTTACTCTTCCAATTTGCTTATGATGTCAGTCTTTATATTTAAATCAAGTGTCCATTTGACCTTAGCTTGGTATGTGATGTGAGATATTTATCCAGTTTTTTCCAGTTTTCTCAGTTTTTGTCAAAAAGTGAGTTCTTGTCCCAGAAGCTGAACTCTTTGAGTTTATCGAACAATACATAACTATAGTCACTGTATCTTGTGTACCTAATCACTTCTGTGCCTTGTGTACCTAATCTATTCCACTAATCTACCACTCCATTTCTTAGTCAATATCAAAGAGTTTTGTTGATCCTCCATTTATAATATAGTTTTAGGTATGGTATGGGTAGTCACCTTCCTTTGCATTTTAAAAAAATGATTCCCCTGATGTTTTTTACCTTTTTTTCTTCTAGTTGAATGTTATTATTTTTTCTAGCTCTATAAAACAATTTTGGTAATTTGATTGATATGACACTGAATAAGTAAATTAATTTAGGTAGAATTGTCATTTTATTACATTAGCATGGCTTACGCATGAGCAAGTGATATTTCTTCAGTTGTTTAGATCTGACTTCATTTGTGTGAAAAGTGTTTTGTAATTGTGTTCATATGGTTCCTGGGTTTGACTTGGCAAGTAAACTCTCAAATATTTTATATTGCCTACAGTTATTTTAAATGGAATTTCTTTTTCTATCTCTTGTTTTTGGGCTTTGTTGGTAATATATTGAAATGCTGATCATTTATGTGGGTTTATTTTGTATCCTCCAACTTTGCTAAAATTGTTATTATTTCAAATAATTTTTAGCTGATTCTCTAGGATTCTCCAAATATATTATCTGTCATCTATAGAGAATTCTAGCTTTGTTTCTTTATTGCATTTTCCCATCCTTTAATTTCTTTTTCTTCTCTTATTGCTAACACTAACATTTCTAGTACAATACTGAATAATAATGGTGATAATGGATATCCTTTCCTAACCCCTGATTTTATTGGGAAAGCTTCTAGTTTAATCCCATTTTATATAACACTTGCTGATGGTTATGGATAAATAGTACCTATTGTTTTAAGAGAAGATTCATTTATTACTATGCTTGCTAGTGTTTTTTAATAGGAATGGGTGATATATTTTGTCAAAAGCTTTTTCTGCATCTGTTGAGATAATTGTATGATTTCTGTTAGTTTTGTTATTTATATGGTCAGTTACTCTGATAATTTTCCTAATATTGAACCAATCCTTCATTCCTGCTATAAATCCCCCCATGTCATTGTATATCATCCTCATGATAAATTTTTCTTCTACTTCTCTTACTTGATTTTTAAAATCCTTTTTGAGTCTTTCAAGAAGGCTTTTATACTTGAGACCAATTCATATTCCCATTTGAGGCTTCACATGTGGACATTTTAACATTGTTGTCTTCCTCTAAGTTTGCGTTTGGGCATTCCCTGTCACCATAGCACCTTTCTATCATCGGGGCTCTTTTCTGCTTTTTGCTCATTTTTTAGCCTATTTCATGACTTTTAAAAGTTGAGTTCTGCTCCTGGGGCACAAATGTCTTTTGCTAGGGTCAAGGGGCCTGGTCACTGGCTTTCTACTCTGGACCCTCAGGTGCTGGTGACTTGCCCATTCTACTGGGGTGGCTCAGCCTAGTCACGCTTGCTGTGCTATGGGTTCCAGAATTGGTAGTTTCCCTCTGGCTCAGTGACTGGAGGCCTCACAGCTGTCCTGCTATGCCACTGGTCTGCTGAACCAGGATCCAGGAGCCTCATTTGCTGGTCTGTGCTGTGGCTAAGAGTCTCAAGTTGGTTTGCTCAGATACTCTCTGTGTTGGGTTGTGGTCTACTTTTACTCATGTGAGATAGACCTTTCCTGAAGTTCTTCTAAATTATGTTAAACTGGAAAATTGTCTCACTGTATCTCTCTGTGGGGTTCTGTTGCTCCAAAATCCATTTAGGAGCTTGATTTTATGATCTTTCTGAGGGAAACTAGGGAGAATGGAAGCTACTTCCTCACTTTTTTCTGCCATCCTCTTGTGCTATGATAGTCAATTTTTTTTTCTTTTGATCTTCTTGTGGGACATCAATGACTGCTGAAACTGTCTCTTTGTACCATCATTTAGACAAATAGATTTGAGTGTATAGAGATCATGTGATTTTTTTAAATGTTATTGTTTTTTGCTTCTCTTCTATACCATCCTATATTTAAGTATATTTGTACCCTTTTCTGGACAATCTTTTTTTGTTATTGTGATAATTATTTCTGTTATACACTGCAGGTATTCTGCTTTCACAATTTTTATTTGGAGGTTTCAGGTTACAAAATAAATGTGCACAAATCTTCTGCATTTCTATATATTAGTAAAAAAGCCCAAAAGAAAGAGATAGAAAGAGAAATCCCATTTAAAACCAGGATAGACACTATAAAATATTTGGGAGTTTACCTGCCAAAACAAACTCAGGGAGTATAGGAACACAATTACAAAACACATTTCACACAAATAAAGTCAGATCTAAGTAAGCAGAAAACAATAAGCTGCTCTGGGTAAGCTGAGCCAATATAATAAAAAATGACAATTCTACCGAGATTAATTTACGTATTTAGTGCCATACCAGTCAAACTATTAGATAATTATTTTCTACAGTTGGAAAAATAATATCAGAATTCATCTGGAAGAACAAAAGGTCCAGAATATTAAGGGAAATAATGAAAAAAAATGCTGAGGAGGGTGGCCTAGTGCCACCAGATCTCAAATTTTATTATAAAACAGCAATTATCATAAACACTTTGTACTGGACAAGAAACAGAAGGGTAGACAAGTGGACCAGCTAGGTACTCAAGACACAGTAGGCAATCCACCTTTTGATAAACTCAAGGACCCCAGATTCTGGAATAAGAACTCACTGTTTGACAAAAATTCCTGGGAAAACTGGATAAGAGTGTGGTGGAAACTAGGCATAAACCAATGCCTGACACCATACAGAAGATTAAAGTCCAAATGGGTACACAATCTAAGTATAAAGATTGATACTATGGACAAATTGATGGAGCAAGGAATAATGTATTTATCAGATTTATAGAGAAGCGAAGAATTTTTGACTAAAGAAGAAATGGAAAGCATTATGAAATGCAAGATGGATAATTTTGATTACATTAAACTGAAAAGTTTTTACACAACCAAACCCAATACAAACAAGATTCGGAGGGATGCAGAAAACTGGGAAAGTATTTTTGCAGAAAGTGCCTATGATAAAGGCCTCATCTCTAAAATATATAGAGAACTGAGTGAAATGTACAAAAATACAAGTCATTCCCCAATGGATAAATGACCAAAGGATATGAAGAGGCACTTTTCAGAGGAAGAAATTAAAGGTATCTATAGTCATATGAAAAAATGCTCTAAATCACTATTGATTAGAGAGATGAAATCAAAACACTCTGAGGTACTACATTACACCTATCAGATTAGTAAACATGACAGAACAGGAAGGTAATAAATGTTGGAGAGGATGTGGGAGAGTTGGAACACTAATTCATTGTTGGTGGAGCTGTGAACTGATCTAACTATTCTGGAGAGCAATTTGAAATTATGCCCAAAGGGATACAAAAATATGCACACTGTTTGACCCAGACATGTCACTTCTAGGACTGCATCCTCAAGAGATCATAAAAATGGGAAAGGGTCCCACAAGTACAAAAAAATATTTTTAGCAGCACTCTTTGTGGTGGCCAAAAACTGGAAATCAAGGGGATCCCTATCAATTGGGGAATGGCTGAATAAATTATGGTATTTGAATGTAATGGAATACTATTGTGGTGTAAGAAATGATGAACAGGAAGACATCATAGAGGCCTGAAAAGACTTACATGACCTTATGCTGAGTGAAAGGAGCATAATCAGGAGAACATTGTGAACAGGAACAACTGCAGTGTGCAAGAGTTTTTTACGGTAGACTTGGAACTTCATTGCAACGTAAGGACTTAAAGAAATTTGCAGTGGTCTTTTAAGGCAAAAGACCTTCTACATCCAGAGAAAGAACTATGGAATTCAATCACAGAATGTAGCAGATCATTTTCTTTTGTTTTACATTTTGGTTTGCTATATGATTTCTCCCATTCATTTTAATTCTTCTATACAGCATGACTATAGGTGAAATGTATTTAATAGGAATATATGTGTAGAACCTATATAAAATTGTATGCTGTCTTAGGGAGGGAGGGGGAAGGAAGGAGGTAGGAAGGGGAAAAACATCTAAATTATATGGTAATGATTGAAAATGAATAAAATTAATAAAAAATATTAAAAAAAACATTTACTTGGGGGGGGAGCCAGGATGGCACAGTAGAATGATGGACCTGTAGAAGCTCTACTCACACAATTCATAAAATACTTCAAACAAAATGACTCTATAAACAATTTATAGAGCAACATAAGCCATAAAGCAACAGAGTGACAGGGATTTCCAGCCTATGACAGCCTGAAAGGCAATAAGAAAAGGTCTTTCACACTGGATATGGAGCAGAGCATAGTGCACAGACCCCAGCCCAGGTGTGGCATGCCTCAGACAGGACTAGAGCAGGTTTGAGGTCATGGAATACTGCATAGCACATACAATTCCCAGATTACTCAACCCACAAATACCAAAAACAGATTCAAAGGTCAGTGAGAAAGCTCTTTTACCTGGGTGAGAAGAGAGCAGGGTCCTGCCCTAGTCCCAGCCCCAGGCTGCCTCAGGTGGTAGGCAGTTTGGAGCCCTCTGCTGAAAGACCCTGAGGGAATTGGGCCACTGATCTTGGTCTCAATCCTGAGTGGCAGTTCTAGGGTGAGGAGGATTACTGATTGGAGGAGCTGGTGGAAGTTCTGGAGAGGGAATTCTACTCACAGATCCTGGACAGAAAAAACTTGTGATTGCTCCCAGACCAGAGAGCAGGTCAAAAGAGGAATAAACTCCTCTCCCTTGATTGTGCCACCTTGGAGGAACTGAGAACTTACAGGTCCTTAGACCATATCCTCCTCTTAAAAAAGGACTCACAAGTCAAGTTAACTGGCTGGGAAAATGTCCATAAAAGAGAAAAATAATAAAACTATATAAAGTTACTTTCTTGGTGAACAGGTATTCTCTTCCATCCTTTCAGACGAGGAAGAACAAAATATACCATCTGAGGAAGAAACAAAAGTCAAGACTTTGGCATCCAAAACCTTCAAAATAAATATGCAATGGTCTCAGACCATGGAAGAGCTCAAAAAGAATTTTGAAAATCAAGTAAGAGAGGTGGAGGAAAAATTGGGAAGAGAAATGAGAGCAATGCAAGAAAATCATGAGAAGTGAGTCAACAGCTTGCTAAAAGAAATCCCCAAAAATGCTGAAGAAAATAACACCTTTAAAAACAGACTAAAATGGCAAAAGAGGTTCAAAAAGCCAATGAGGAGAAGAATACTTTCAAAAGCAGAATTAAGCAAATGGAAAAGAAGGTTCAAAAGCTCATCGGAGAAAGTAGTTCTTTAAAAATTAGAGTGGAGCAGGTAGAAGCTAATGATTTCATGAGAAACCAAGAAATTACAAAACAAAACCAAAAGAATGGAAAAATAGAACACAAAGTGAAATATATCACGAGAAGAACAACTGACCTGGAAAACAGATCCAGGAGACATAATGTAAAAATTATGGGACTACCTGAAAGCCATGATCAAAAAAAGAGCCTAGACATCATCTTTCATGAAATTATCAAGGAAATCTATGCTGATATTGTAGAACCTGAGGGTAAAATAAATATTGCAAGAATCCACTGATCACCTCCTGAAAAAGATCCAAAAAGAACATCTCCTAGGAATAATGGAGCCAAATTCCAGTGTTCCCAGGTCAAGGAGAAAATATTGCAAGCATCTAGAAAGAAACAATCCAAGTATTGTAGAAATAAAATCTGGATAACACAAGATCTAGCAGCTTCTATATTAAGACATCAAAGGGCTTGGAATATGACATTCCAGAAGTCAAAGGAACTAGGATTAAAACAAAGAATCACCTACCCAGCAACACTGAGTATAATACTTGAGGGAAAAAAATGGTCATTCAATGATAAAAAGGACTTTCAAGCATTCTTGCTGAAAAGACCAGAACTGAATAGAAAATTGGACTTTCAAACATTACAATCAAACACAAGGAAAGGTAAACAGGAAATAGAAATCACAAGGGACTTACTAAAGTTGAATTGTTTACATTCCTATGTGGAAATATAATATTTGCAACTCTTTAAATTTTTCTTAGTATTTGGGTAGATATAGGGATTATATACATACATACATACATATATATATACAGAGAGAGAGAGAGATAAAGGGCACAGGGTGAGTTGTATAGGAAGGAATTATATCTAATTATATCTAAAAAATAAAGTTAAGGAGAGAGAGAGGAATATATTGGGAGGAGAAAAGGAGAAATGGAATGGGGCAAATTATCTCTCATAAAAGAGGCAAGAAAAAGCTTTTTCAATGGAGGGGAAAATGAGGGTGGTGAGAGGCAAAAAAGTAACGCTTACTCTCATCACATTTGACTTGAGAGAACAACATGCAAAATCAATTTGGTATGAAAATCTATCTTACACTATACAAAAGCAGGGGAGAAGGGGGTAAGTGGGGTGGGGTGGGAGATAAAAGGGAGGGCAAATGGGAAGAGGGAATAATTACAGGTAAACATTTTAGGGGAGGGACAAAGTCAAAAGGGGGAATAGAATAAATGGGGGGCAGGAAATGATGGAGGGAAATAGTCAGTCTTACACAATATGACTATTATGGAAGCCTTTTGCATAACTACATGTATGTAGCCTATATTGAATTGCTTGCCTTCTCAGTGGGAATAGGTGAGAAGGGAGGAAGGAAGAGAAGTTGGAACTCAAAGTTTTAGGGATGAATGTTGAGAATTGTTTTTGCATGCAACTGAGAAATAAGAAATGTGGGTAACGGGGTATAGGAACCTCTCTTGTCCTACAGAAAAAGAGAGAAGATGGGGATAAGGAAAGGGAGAGGTGTGATAGAAGAGAGGGTAGATTGGGGGAAGGGATAATCAGAATGCAAAGTGTTCTGGGGTGGGGGAGAGGAGAGATGGGGAGAAAATTTGGAACTCAAAATCTGGAGGAAATGAATGTTGAAAGCTAAAAATATATAAATGAATTTTTTAAAAAAGAAACATTTATTTAAAATATTTGAGCTCACTTAGATGTTGGTGAACATATCTCCTTCTGCTTTTAAAATCTTCCTTGTAGATTTATCTGCTTGTCCTCAAAGTTTTTAAAATGAGTTTTCCTCTTTTTGTGATCTTTGGTATTCATTCTTTTTTTCCTTGCATTCTATTAATGCTCACTTTATGACTTTTCTCATTCTGTTGGTAGCTCCTCTAAGGACTGGATCTTAAAATGGCCTCAGTTTCCTCCCATGTTGAGGATTTTACTTTTCTCCTGCTTCATTTCCTGACCCAAGTCAATTTTTGGAGGGAGGTGAAAATCTGGCCCCAATTGGAAGTCCATTGCCTTTTCTTCTGGATTGTAACAGTCCCAAAGTATACATTGGCACCCACTCTAGTTCCCTCTATTCTTTAGTTCTTTGCCCAAGTGCTGCTGAAACATGCTGCTCCTACAGGAAGAATAAATATCTTTCTAAATTTTTGCCTCCTGCATAAGAGGAGTGGAAAGAGTTGAGGTCTGATGCTCATTTCCACAGCAGAATGATGAAGCAAGGGCAGAGGCATTTTCCTGACAGTAAAATAAAAAAAATAATAAATAATAGGCAAACAAATAATAAATAAACTAATGAAAATAATAAAAAAAAAAGCGGTAGCATGAGTAGCAAGGGAGCAAATTGTTGAATGGATCCCTACCAAATCATGAGGCTGGTGAGGAAATGAGTACTGAGTAAATATGGTAAGGATTAAGGATTAGTCTTCCTTACTGTTAAGTCATCTTGTTGTTACCTGGTTAAATTTCTTGGTGTTTTTTACTATAGACAGCTGTAATTGCTTTACCTGTTGTACATAATCTTTATTTTGAGAGCTGATGATAGCTGGAGAAACTACCTTGTTCTTCATCTTGTTGAAGCCCATAGATTGTACCATACATACTAGACCCCTGCCTTAAAGGTTGTTTTCTGGACCTTCCTGGCTTAAGAGTGATTATCAATAGTAACTGTTGGCTGTTTCTCTTCCCTGGCTGATTTAATTGTTTTTCTTTGCCTCATTAAATGAGCCATCCCCAACTACTTCTTAAACAGATCTATTCACTGAATGGGCATTGCCTCACCCTAAGTGTGTACTAAATAGGCTTTGGCCTAAAGGGGACAATATCTCCCATTGCATCCTGGGCTACCTCCAGTCATCCTGATGAATGTCTGGTCACTGGATTCAGATGGCTCTGGAGGAGAAAAGAGGCTGGTGACCTTGCACAGCTCTTCCTCACTCAAAACAAAGTCAAGTGCAAGTCATGTCATTTCTCTGATGGCATGAACTTCTTTGGCAATGAAGGATGAAACAACAACCTGCCATGTAATTGGATAGCAGATTTTCATGTTTTTGTCTTAAACTTATCTTCTTCTAAATAAAAATATAATTATCTTCTTCCAAATAAAAATGCAATAGAAATCTAAGGGGCAATTTTTTTTTTGTTCTTTTATGTCTGATGCCCAGCAAAAAGTATTCGCTATTGATATAAATTACAACTGTCATTGAGATAGTGAACTACTAACTTGTGACTTTTCCCACAGCAAAACAATACTTTTTCCGCAACTTAATGTTTTAAAAAATTGTCTTGGCATTTAGGGGTTAAGTGACTTGTCCAGGGTCACATAGAATGCATTAGTTGCAACGCTTGAACCAAGTCTTTCTGGTCCCAAGACCAGCTTTTTATCCATTATAAATACTTTAAACGCTCATTAAGTTGAATTGAATTGTGGGCTTGTGTGTATATTTAATCACAACGCAAAGAATTTGATGAAGGGCTTCCAGTTCTTTTTTTATAGCCTAATGTGCTGCCCAATCCAAAATGAGACATCTGAAGTACCTATATTTGGAAGTAAATTGGGAAGCATGCTATTTTTTTTTTTACATCTGTATTCAAAGCATATGGGTCCAAAAGAGGAAATAGACTCTATATTTTTAAGATCTTCATCAAGATAAAGCAGCTGTCTTTGTCATTTATTGTTGGCCCCAAGCTTTTCTTGGCTTGTGTACAATTTTTGGTGGGAAACAATTCATTTGGATTACTGAGAATTTGTACTTGTCCCTTAAATTGGATCACGAAGCCCTCTGAGGCAATATGAAAATGTTGTTTGAATTTGATTCTCCATGTAAATGGAGGAAAACAGTGGAACAAATCATCTCAAATAACCAGTAATCTCCAAATAATTTATATAGTTACTCATACTCATTGGCTTTTACACATATACTCCACTCACTGCTTAGTTCTATGCACTCTCAGCTGGGTGATTGGAAAACAGAGGTATGGGTGATTGATGGAGGTCTATATTTGGATGGGGAAGAGGAAGGAGACTGGAAAAAGGAAAAAAAGGATGATTTCTACCCAGATGATCATAACTGTTGTTATTTGGCCATGTCCAACTCTTCATGACCCCATTTGGGGCTTTCTTGGTAAAGATCCCAGAGTGGTTTGTTATTTTCTTCTCCAGTTCATTTTACAACTGAGGAACAGTGGCAAACAAGGTGAAGGAAGTTGCCCAGCATCACACAGCAGTTGTGTCTGAGGCCAGACATGAACTCAGGAAAATGAGTCTTCCTGACCTATCTTCCTTGCTGCTTTATCCACCGTACCACCTAATTGCACCCCCCCCCACAGTGTGATATTTATTGACGATGGATATTTTTGAAAGAGATCAAATTCAAATGCATAATAATTGATTAGTTATGTCTATATGATATTGTGGTCCAAGGTTAGATTTCTTGCTACATGTGCTCTATATGGTGCTCTGATGAATTTCTTCAAAGTTTGCATGAACTTTGAGAGAATATCTAGTTAAAGTGATTGTTTTTTTCCTTTTAAATGGATGAAATATTGGCAGAACTTCAAACCTATATTTCAATAGTTAAAGGATCTGTGCTTTAACAGATGCCAGTACTTTTTCATTGATATAGACCATAGACAAATCAATTTAGTATAAAGGGCACTACGTGTAGTATTAGAGGGAATGGGTTAGAATTTACAGTTCTGCTGCTATTTGTATGATTTCAAGTGAGTAGTTTTACATCTTGGGCCTCAGTTTTCTAATTTAGAAAGGAGGGGCACTCAACTAAATTAGGGGTTCACCTGGAATCAGGGAACATATTTTAAAAATATTTTCTTAACTACATTTTCTAATAATTGGTTTTCTTTGTAATCCTGTGTATTTCATTTTATGCAGAAAACAAAAATATCTGGGAAGGGTTTTATTTATTTATTTAGTGCTTTCTCCCCCATTTAAATATAAAAACAGTTTTTAACATTTGTTTTTAAAACTTTAAGTTCCAAATTCTCTCCTCTCTCCTCCCTCCTCACCTGACCCCCTTCTAAGTTGTCTTGGGCTAGAAATTTGTTTCACTTTGTCTTTTTGTGGGTTTTGCTGCTCTGGAATTTGTTTAGGGCCATTTTTAAGGGTATTTAGAGGGGTTTGGGGAGAGCTCAGGTGAGACCCTGCTTTTACTCTGCTACCTTGTTCCACCTTCCTTAGAAGGATTTTATAGGCTTCCCCAGAATGCCAGAAGAGGTCATGACACGAAAAGGTTAAGAATGACTGGACCAAATGATCTCTAAACATCTAAACATCCCTTTAGACATTAAGCCTACAAACCATTTATATCTCTGCAAGCTGCTGTAACCAAGATAATGGTTGCCCAGTGACCAACCTTAGCTTGGTGGGTATCCCTGGATTTATCTAGGCTTCTCCTTGGACCAGAGGCATACAATCAATTTGGGAAGAATAAAAAGTCTTTCCAGAGTACATGGTGCCTTTGAGTCTTTGAGTACCCAGGATCACTTCTGTATCCTACATGAGAAATTGGAGTAGGAATGAATAACATACAGAAATTCAAACATTACATTTTGTACCATTATCAGTCTTTTGCGATCTAACTAGGTACTTTTGCCAATTATCCCCAAAACATTTGAGGGTGGGCATGATCCCATAGAACTAAAGAAAGTTCAGTACTCGATATACTTAATCGACTACCTTAAGCAACCAGAGGAGGCAGGTGACTAGAGCATTGGACGTGGAATCAAGAAGACCTGACTTAAAATCTTGCTTGAATCATTCCCTCCCTTAACTATTGTCTATCTCAAGTTCCCTGGCTGTCACATGGGGTTAATAGTAGCACTTATTTCCCAAGATATTGTAATAACAAAATGAAATAATAGCTATAAAGTGTTTTATAAACCTTCAAGTGTTATAAATGTGCTAGCTACAACAGAGCAAAACAACAAAACCAACTGTAGGATATTAGTACTATTGGAACTAATAGTCACAGAATCTCAGAGCAGCAAAGTATTTTAGAGACTATCTAGCCCAATCTACGCTTGAACCGAAAATTCCTGTTTAAAATCAGAGAAATATTCATTCAACCTCCGCTTGAATGGCTCTAGTGGTGAGGAATTCATTATCTACCAAGGCAGCCCTTTCCACTTTAGGACAGCTCTAATTGTTAGAATCTTTCCCTTACCATGAAGTGAAAACTTGTCTTTATGAATCCATTTATAGCTCCAAATTCTATTTTGATTTCTGGGAATAGGCTGATAAGGTCTAAAGAGAGACTCTTTTGCTTGACTGGAGGTTCTCTTTAGGATTCTAGTCTCACTTTAATTTTTTTCTTTAATTTTTATAATGTCTCTCCTTTCTTCCTCTCTCCCCTCTTTCCTTTCTCCCTTCTTCCTCTCTTTCTTTTCTTTCTTTCCTCCCTCCTTTCCTCACTTCCTCCCTCATTTCATCCCTTTATCACTTTCTTCCCTTCTTCTCCACCCTCTTTCCTTCCTTCCTCTCTCTCTCTCACTTCCTCTTTTTTCCTCCCTTGTTTCTTTCCCTTCTTTCTTCTTCCCTCTCTGCTTTTTCCCTTCCTTCCTTCTTTCTTTCCTTCCTTCACTTCTTCTACTTTCCTCTCTTTGTTCCTCCTTTCTTTTCTCCTTCCCTTCTTTTTTTCCTTCCTTCCTCTTCTTTCTTTCTTTTCCCTTTCTTCCTTCCTTCTTTCCTTCTTTTCTTCCTTCCATCCATCTATCACAACATCTACATTATCAAGAAGCAATGTGTTTGAGCAAAAAGAGCACAGGCCTTGGGCTCATCAGGCTGAGTTTCATCTTACAACTCTATTGCTGACAAATTCTTGGAGGTTAATTGAATTACTTTACCTCTCTGGACCTCAGTTTTGTCATCTGTAAAATGAGGATTCTAAACCAAACTGGGTCCTTCATCTCTAACATATAGTAATGGATCATCATTGTTTTCTCTGTGCAATATGCATCATTGAGTCCCAGTGAGATCTGCACTTGCTCTTCGCCTCTGGTTTTGAGGACTACTAGTTCAATGTCTTTGGTGAATCCTGTCACGTTGTACACTGGAATCAATCAGTAGTGTAGGCAACAACAATGGAATAATTTCAATGGAATTTTACACCAGTCAAAGTCAGGAATACATTTTTACATGATTCTTAACATTCTTGACAAAAGGTTATTAGAGCAGATATTCTATTAATTACTTTTAATTTGTTTCTATATTCTGTGCCTGTAGCCAGAAGCTAACTTCACTTTACAAACTGGATATATTTGTACTTTACCCATGATCTGTTTTGGTGCACAACCTTCCTATCTTGTGGTCTATTAAGGACATGGAAAGCTGTATGGTTGGAAGAAAAAGGACATGGGATATTCACTCACTCTTAAATTTAATTTCTATTTCAGTTATCTTGGAGAGTAACTAAAACCATGAGATTACATCATCTCAGAAGGAAAATCATTTGGGTTATTTAAAGCAATTCAATACAATCAAATGCTTCTTCAGCATTAATCAACATTGTCACACAAGGACTGTTTCTAATCATTAGCATCAAGAATTAGGTTGAAGGGGCATTTTTTTATTTTGTTAGGGAATAGGCAGTACTTTCAAAGACCCACATGCTGCCTTTTAATTATTTTAGCCAGAATAAACTCCAAATGGGATCTTCATTTGTTTGGCAGTGATCTTACTTACAATTTTTTTTAATAAGAAGAGACATAGGCATACCAACTGGCATTGGTGATATGACCCTTGTTACCATTAAAAAATGTGGAAACTGTGGTCCCTTCAAAGTGGGAAACCACACAACCTCAACTGCATCTAAAATAAGTATGAGAACTCAAAGAAATGTAATTGCTCCCAGCAATGTTTGGAAAACATCAATGGGAACCTGTCATTACTAGATGTTTTCAAGTTTAAGAAATTTAATTGCTTTTCATAATTTCCTTTGAGGTGGAAGAAACATTTTAGGAGAATTTTCCATGAGGTGCAAATGCTACATGGTTCATTGCTTTTAAGTAATTATCAATTATCTCTTTTTGAAAACCATCCTATCCATACTATTAATGCTATTCACCTATTCACTAGTGGGTTCTACTAAAATAATGAATCATGCCAGGAGATTTAAATACACACATACACACATGCATATATATGTATACAAACACATATCTCCTATTCTAAAAGACATGACTATTCTTTTCAATTTGAATTTTCATATTTTTGAAAATAAAAAATGAAGGTACAGTTTAACACTAATTTTATTATCTCATTTTAGTATTATTCTGATTGAAGTAAATTTTACAATATGGAGCTGTCTTAAACTTTGGAACAAAATTTTATATTGAAAAATATTTTGCTGATACCTCCTAACATCTTCCCATCAACCTCTTTTAGGTTGATTGTCATTGTTAAAGAAGCATGTCTATTTGATTAACTATTAGGCTCTAAAACTACAACACAAAGTAGTAGGAGAATGTCATCCTAGGAATCTATTTCTTTTGAAATTATGTCTTATTTTGGTTGATACCCTTTGATTTTAATATTGTATACTATTATTTTCTAAATTAAATGGCTGAAGGAAAATAAACAAAAAAATCCCACTGACTTTTGATTTATATGTGCTGGATTTGGATCCTATGTCTTTTACTTATAATCTGCATAACCTTGGAGAAGTTACTGAGTCTTTCTGGGCTTCCTATATATAACATGAAGGCGTTGGACTAGATGACCTCTGAGTCCTTCGTAGCACTTAATCTGTGATCCTACAATAGGTCTCCCTCTTCTCCAAACTTAGGAGTCATTCATTACTTTGAAACACAGATTAATAAAAAGACAAAAGGCAGTCCAGTAAAATTTACTCCAACACATTAATCGGTACTGGCAGTATGTGCATTATTTCCCATGCATAGTCCCCCAACCCATTGTTATTGTCCATCTTTCATTTAGAAGAGGACCCATACCATGACAGGGGATGTTCTGACTTGCATGTGAATTTGATTTAACTGAGATACAGTTCCACCAAGTGGTCAGCCTCATTGTCTCTTTCACAGTCATTCAAGTCTAGTGGCAACACAAAAGTTTGCATGACCGACTATGACCCAGAATGCAGTGGATGACCTTGATATCTTTGCTATCTGACAAAGCTCTAAGCACTACACGGTAACAGATTCAGATGTCTTCATTGGAACAAGTTGTCCATTGGAACAAGTTGTTCTTATCTGCCCATTCTGCCAGGGGATGTTTCACACATGGGGTAGACATCTTCTCCTTCACTGGTGGGCTTGAGGTCTGTTGGTTATACTCAAACTGATTTAGCCTATCTGCCAAGATGGTTTACTATGGTATAGTCACTGTATATGCCACAGATTCTTAGAACCACAGGTAAGAATTGGGTGAAAGATGGAAACTGAAGGTGAAAGAGCTGCCCAGCACATTAATGAAGGGAAGGACGTCCATCTTTTGAACTCTGGTGCCAAGTTTAGTTGTTATTATTACACAGTGTTCAATTATGTTGATTTTTCCCAAGGATTTTTAAATATCTTCTTTGAAAATTGGTGTTAAATACTTAATAAAATTTCATCATTAAACTATGGTATAAGAATTATCAGAGGTTTTGTCTAGATCTTCATTGGTAGGTGAAATGGAGTTAAGATTTGTGGCCACCATCCAAGTATTCTGATCCAAATTCTAGCCTTATATAGCTAACACATTTGCCTAATTTTCTGACAAGCATCCAACTCTCCCTTACATTTTAAGAGAGTTGCCTCGGGTGTAACATGTTTTGGTGCTAAGAATCATGTATACTATCTAAAAATGTCAATAATAATATGTAGAATAAAATGTCATGTTTAACAGACAATGTAACAGATGTACTTTTCTATATCAAGAATAGCAAATATAAACATATTTTGCAAACATAGAATATTTTTTCCTCTTAAATGCGAAGGATTTATTCCAGATTTAGTTCTTCTGTATCCAATACCCAGTTCAAAGAACTTACAAAGATAAAAGTAAATTTCATCTAACATTTTCCTTAGGTCTTAATCTAAATTACATTTCACTACAAAGAAACCCTGTCTTGCTTTCTTTTATGATTATAAATATTTGTATGTTACCCAAGAATATAAGTGATGGAGTCATTTGAGATCACAAGTTTTTTTATATGTGCAAAGAGAAGTGGAATATTGAAGCAATAATTCATATTTACTTTTGATATCCAATGCATTGGTAATTTTTGTATTACTTATAAGCTATAGAGGCAGTGTGGTAAAATGGACAGAGAGCTAGCTTTAAAGCCAGAAAAACCTGGGTTCATCTCACCCCCTGCTACATAGTGGCTCTAGGGAACTAAGACTATAAATTGCAGGAAAAGTGTTCATTTCCATTGGTAGAGGAAATTTCCTATACTAGTCAAGTCACAGCTCCAGTCCCTCTACCAAATGTAAGTGGGAAGGAATGAAATTGTTTTCTTTACATGATTTACAAACAAGTTTTGAAGGCAAATCCTTCCATCCCCACCCCTTCCCACAAAACCTCATCAAGCATGTCCAAATAATTGCATCCAAAGGGTTCTTCTGGCTATAATTACATGGATGGTCGCCACAGTTGCTTCCCTCATAAATAGCAAAGTCAGAATCCTAGAGACAGCAAAGAGTTCACAAAGCTATTTCAGCCAAATTTAAACTAATTGGCCATTTTAACCACATGTGGTAATTTCTAGAGGTTTAAAAATCTTAAGAAATGTGTAATTTTACAAATGCATTAATTTTTTTCTATCTTTTATTCACTCATACACATGCAATATTTCTTTCCTTTGTTCCATTTCTACTTGGTGCAAAACTCTAAACAAAGGCAAGTCAAGTCAGGGCAACTGAGATTTCAGTGGGTTGATGAAGGGCAAATACTAAGGAGAGTATAGAAGG
The DNA here is from genome assembly GCA_028658325.1 of Potorous gilbertii. NCBI lineage: Eukaryota > Metazoa > Chordata > Mammalia > Diprotodontia > Potoroidae > Potorous > Potorous gilbertii. The sequence continues at coordinate 352,430,098 of CM053770.1, read as the reverse complement.
AAGCAACTGGGAGATCTGGAACCCAAAGCTGAGTGTAGACTTTTCTGTAATTTGAGTAATGATGGATCAAAGGTGAACCACAACTAGAACTCAGGTCTCGTTTCGTGAATGACACCATCACTGTGCCCATATGACTGCTTCTAATTATATGAAGAAGAATTACATCTAATTGCCTAATATAAAATATTATTTATATATTATATATATATAAATATATGTATTATATATAAGCATAGAAGAAGATGCAACTTATGGGTCATCTAGTCCGACAGCCTAGGTTTACAAACGAGGAAATGTAGTCTCAAAAAGTACATGATATGTCAAGATTTCACCTTAAGTCCATGACACTAAATTCAGTACTCATTCCACTATACCCTGATACTTCCCTAGTATGTGATTTCATTTTTAATGAAATCACTATGGAATATTGTGTTCTTTTTTCAATAGTGCTTTATTATTCTATTTTATTTTTTTGAAACTAACTCTTCTCTGGAATAGTTTTAGAGAGAAAACTAGATGGAATTTATGAACTGTATAAGGAAAATTATTTCATTAATTCATACACATAAGTGCCTTTTGGAGGTGCCCCTGGGATTTTTGGTTCAGTATCTTAAACAGTACTCTTTGCACTCTCAAAAGAGATAGTATCCACCATATGCTTTAGACAGAATTCAGTATTTCTTAGCTACATAGATTAACAAAATGTGTTTTCTTGCCTGTAGAAGTTTACATTTGAGCTGGGGAGATGTTCTGGTCAGTGTGATGTTTCAAACAGTAGTAGTAAGGGAAATAGAAAGAATTTTCCCATTAAACAAATAGAGAATGGGAGAGAGGTGAAGTAGGTTGTCTTTCCATGTAACTCATGGCCCCAAATCTCACAAGCTCTTAGTTTGCCTGAACTGGAAGCATATGAAATAGTAAAGAAACCACATGGTTGAACAAGTATCAAACCACAAGTATCAAAATGCTTCTTGTGAATGGAATTTTGAAGAAAGGGGAAATGGATACCTATTATAGAAACAGTTAGAAGCAACCTTCTAGAACAGATTAGATATGAACTGAAGCATGAACAACAGGTAAGATTTAGACAGCCAAGAAGTCACATCAAATCAATAAATGTTTATTAAGCCAAACACTGTGTTAAACAATTCAAATACAAATATAAGTAGAACAATAGCCCTTGACCTAGAGGAGTTTATATTTTAATGGGGAAATGGAACAGTATATACAATGAAGCTGGAAAGGAGGTATTAGGTGCTAGGGTGATTGGGGGTAAAGGAAAAAATGCATGGAGGTTGCATGGTAGAGAACGTTGAGAGACAGGAGTAGAGCATGGAGAGAAATGAAGACGAGGTTTGTCTGGGCAGTTTCCTTAAAATGGAGGTTCTAGAAGGAACCAGCCAATCAGAGGAAGGAGTCACAAAGCAGATTATACTTTCAGAGTGAAAAATCCAGGAACAAAGTGAACTTTCAGGTGAGAAGGGTTTTGTGCCATGACAAAGAAAGTACAGAGTACAGAGTAGAGCCCAGGGAGGAACAAGTAAAAATAATACGTTATTCCAAAGAGGTGAATTAAAATGAGTAAAGGTTTTTAGTTGGGACTGAGGATGGCAAATTCAAAAGATTAGTCAGTTATGGGTAACTGACAGGCCTTACACTTGTTGGTTAGTTAGGGGGTTGTCTACTCCAAGCATGTGAAGACTTTCCACCAGTAGAGTGGGCTGATGAGAACAGCTTGTTCCAATGGCTGTGAAAATGGTTGAAGCAGGCACTGTGGATTACTCAGAGCTTTGTCAGGCATCAAACACACCAAGGTCATCCATTGCATTCTGGACCATTACCAATCATCTTAACTTCTATATCGCCACTATATTTGAACGACTGAGGAAGAGAAAGTGAGGCTGATGACTTCATGAAACTCTGTCTTGTTTAAAGCCCCTTCATACAAGAGTCAAGACATTATGATGTCAATTTGAAAATGAAGGTAAAACAACAAAACTCAAAAGGCAACATGAAAAGTAGCCTAGTTGGAGTGGTGAGTTCATGCTGGGAAGAAGTTAAAGTTAGATAAGATACAATAAAGTCAGATTATGGAAAACCTGGAATGTCAGGCTAAGTTTTGACTATTCTTAATGGCAATAGAAAGCCATTGAAATATTGAGCCTGAGAATATGATGTGAAATAGGCAATTTAAGAAACCTAATCTGATAGTGGTTTATGTAGTAGATAAGCATAAGTAGCTGGTGCTATCAAGCAAATATAAGGCACATAGTAAAGAAGAAGAGACAGAGATCATGGAGGTCAGGTAGGAAAATTTAGAAACTTAGTGTCAGAATTGTGGCCATGGAAATAAAAAGGACCAGACTGAGTTTGGAACCATTTTGTCTAAAGAATATGATGATGGGGGGGCGGAGCCAAGATAGCGGAGAAGAAAGACTCACCTATGCTAGCTCCAAACCCACAGCCCATGGATTTCCTCTAAAAAGAACTCC
>CM053770.1:352401855-352427106 GCA_028658325.1 Potorous gilbertii | reverse complement strand
AAAAAAAAAAAAAGAATAAGGTGCTATGAGAAATGAAGAGCAGGATGCTTTCAGAAAAATCTGGGAAGACTTACATGAACTGATCTCAAGTGAAGCAACCAGAATCAGAACACTGTGAACAGTAACAGCAATATTGTATGATAATCAATTGTGAATGATTTAACTGTTTTCAGCATTACAATGATCCATGACAATTTCTCAAGGGCTTATGATGAAAAATGCTAGTCAACTACAGCAAAAGAACTGATGGAGTCAATGCAGATTTAAAAATTGCTTTTCTAAAACTTTTGTTTCCCTCTGCATTTTCTTTTGTGACATGGCTAATGTGGAAATGTTTTCCATGACTGCACATATATCATCTAGTTCAAATTGCTTGACTTCTCAAAGGAAGGATAGGATGACAAAAGGAGGGAGAGAATTTGCAACTCAAAATTTTTAAAAATGAATGTTAAAAGTGTTTGTACATGTGATTAATAAAAAATAAAATAAATGTTAAAGTATGTTTTGCTGAGATGTAAAATTAAGATAATTTATTAATAGGTTGACTATATCATATTCCTCTAAAATATGCATTCACCTTGCTCACATTTGCCTATGAAACCCCTTTTGAAAGTACTGATACTCTTCTTATATTCCTAACTTCAGTACAATATCTTTCTGTCTATTGAAAACACACTATCACAAACATTGGGAGCGAAGCAAAACAAACAAAAACATAAAGAAAAACAAATACGTTGCATTTATATCTAGTGCATTGCTTGATTTCTGTTGAGACCACTTTTTCCTGATCCATTTTGGTTTCCCTATATGTCAAATCAGAGGGTTAGAGAATTGATATCTCTAAAAAGGTGACCTCAAATCAACTTTAAAAGATAAATATAATTCATTGTGTTTTTTTAAGGTTATGGTTGAGCTGGGGGTGAGGCATCTATCTGAGGTATATCCAAGAGGAAGTGGGTCAACTACTATTTTCTCTTATAACTGTTTTGCTAACTGAGCAGTAAGCTCAGTTATTCTACCCACTGAAATCCTGTGTAAGTCCATGTCCTTTAAATTTGGCAGCCTGCTATATTCACCATGGTCCTACTTCCATATCTGGTTTGAACTAGAAGACCACTAAGATCCCTTTCCAGTTCTAAGTAGTTTACGGAAGAAGATTAGTTGGTGTATTGTGGGTGAGTGGGGGAGGCTCTGTCTTTCATAGTAGATAATCCTTGAAAATTTCATAAATGAATGAGTTTGAGAGAATTTAGAAATGAACAGGATATTTTCTTTGAGTAGGGGAGACCAAAATGAGGAGAAGACTGGCAGAACATTTCAAGAATAAAGAGGCAACAGAAAAGGCAAAAAGCAGATTTATCTTGGCACAGCAGAGGGAGCCAGATGGGAAGTAGAAATAGAAATAGGAAAGGAACAGAGCACAGAAGAGTACAAAAAAAATTTATTTCACCCAGCAAACATCCAGAACCTGAGGAGCATCTGAAAAAGAAAGTTATAAACTCTACAATGTTTAGGATAGAGGACAAATTTACAAATAGAGAAATGAAAGGAAAATGAGATGGGGGAACACTGCTGACAAGGCTTGCTTACCTCTGAATTTTGCCCAAGGGTATGCCTCCTTCTATTGCTAAGAGAAAATAGGGTAATGTTTACCAAAGGAAACAGAAAGAAGGTAAAGACTGAGCATAAGTGCACAAGTGTAGGAGGTTAAAAGCATCAAGCACTTAGAAAAATTTGAACAAAAAGAAAATTCCTGTGGAAAAAGAATGAAAGGAATAGGAGGCCAGGAAGATTCTTGAGAAGAAGAGACAGAAGAAAAGAGAGAGGAAATAGAGGGCAATGGGATAGAGGAAGCAGGGCTGGATTTGGAAACTGAGTTCCATTCCTGACTGCTACTTACTACATATGTGATCTTGCTTTACAACTCTGGGATATATTGCTCTCAACAGGAAAATGGGGAGTTTGGATGGCACAATATAGTGGATAGAATGCTGGGTTTGGAGTCCTGAAGATCAAGTGTTCTAATCCCACTTCACACATTCACAGTCTGATCCTGGGCAAGTAATTTAACTTCTCAACCTCAGTCCCTCATCAATAAATTAAGGAGATTAAGTAATGTAGCCTCTAATGTGCCTTCTAGCTCTAAATCTATGATATTTTATCTAGCACAGCACTTGTCACAGAACAAGAGCTTAATACATGTTTATTGACTGGTCCTAGATTTGTGATGAAGAGTGCCAGATCCGACAGAAATCTTTTCCTGATTATCTCCAGTATTTGTTCTCTCTCTCATGAAATTACTTTATATTTACTACATGTATGTGTGAAATAGCCACACTCCACTTACCCCCCCACTCATCAATCATCACCAGTAAAATGTAAGTTTTTGAGGGCAGGGTATTTCATGGTGCCTTGAACATGGTAGTAGACGTAATAAATATTTGCCAATTTGAATTATAGAATGGAGAGGAACACACAACTGAGACAGTGAGAAGAAAATAGTAAGATGGTTAGAAAGTAAAATTATCTATAGGCAGGAATGATTAAGAAGTTAAACATAAATCTTTTTGGCTAGGTGATTATTAGTGACTTGAGTCCCAGCAGCATAGAAAAATAATTAAGGTACAAATCTTTTTATTTGTTTTTTGTTTTTGATTTTCCAGGACATTCCTAGTCTGTTCTGACACCTTCTAAAAGAATACTGAACTTCTTCCTTGGTTGACCCTCACCTGTTATTACTGTTTGATCTTGTCCAACTTTTTGTAACTCAATAAATCACAGCATGCCACAACCTTCTATCGTCCATTATATCTCAAAGTCTGTCCAAATTCATATCTGTTGTTTCCATGACACTATCCATCCTTCCCCTTCTCCTTGTGCCTTCAATCTTTCCCAACATCAGGGTCATTTCCAATGAGTCCCTTTTTTAGCTTCAGTATGTGATGTTCCAGTGAATAGCTTGAAGTAATTTCTTTCCAATATTGACTGATATGATCCCCTTGCTATCCAAAAGATTCTCAAACAACTTCTCTGTCATTACAACTCAAAAGTATCAATTCTGCAGCACTCAGATTTCCTCATATCCCAACTCTCACAGTTATATGTTACTACTGGAAAAAACATAGCTTTAACTACATGGACCTTTGACAACCAGAAAATGTCTCAGTTTTTCAGTATATTGTCTTTCTCCAGCTCTTAACAGAAAAGGAAAGTGAGTCAAACAGGGTTAAGTGACTTGCCCAGAGTCATCCAGCTGGTAGGTGTCTGCAGCCGTGTTTGAACTCAGGGAGATGAATCTTACTGACTACAGGTCTGGCACTCTTTCTGCTATACCACCTAGCTGACACTTCAACTGTTACTGGAGGTCTTCAAGCAGAGAATGGATGGCCACTAGCTGGGATATTAGAGAGGGCAGTTGCAGTTAGGTACTTTTGCACCAGATGTCTTCCGTGGCCTCTTCTACTTTTGAGATTCTTAGGTTCTTCATCTCACTCCAATTCCATATTTTTACAAATTTATTTTTTGACCAAAAAATAGCTATAGGTTCTAAAATGAGGAGGTGTTGCTACATCTGGAAAAAAAGATGAATTTTGTCCTTGAAATATCACTTTCTGTTTTATTTTAATCACAGACTGGAAAAAAATCTCCTTATGAAAGGAAATCACAGCAATAATCTCTTTTTATCTATCTGAAAGGTACTCATCTCATCAATCTTGATCCATTTCTGATTCAGATTAAAAAAGATTGAAGTCATGTATACCTGGTCAATGCTGACCTTCATTTTTGAATGAGGCTTCATCATCTTTTGAGATGAATTTTCCCTGAGAGTTTTTGAATCAGTTGTCATTTCCAGGAAATAACACATGAATAAAACTGGTATACTTCCAGAGAACGAAAAAGAAGAGAAATTTGAGAAAGTTACATCCTCCCTATTCCCCTTTCCCTGTCATAGTACTAAGCATGTTTTAATGGATTTTTCTTTAAGCTGATTATGTCAGACAAAATACTTCAGTGTTTAATATATTTAATTTTAGCACTTACTAAGTAATTATTGATTGATTAACTTCTAAGGCTTTCTTTTTTTCCTTTGAAATAAGATTTTTTCCAATTATATGTAAAGACAATTTTCTTAGATTTAAATATATTTATTTATTTTTAGTTTTCAGTATTCATTTCCACAAGGTTTTGAGTTCCAAATTTTCTCCCCATCTCTCCCCTCTCTCACCCCAAGATGGCATGCATTCTGATCATCCCTTCATCCAGGCTTCCCTCCCTTTTATCATCCTCCCTTCCTATCCCCTTCCTTTTTACTTTTTTGAAGAGCAAGATAGATTTCTATACCTCATTGCCTGTATATCTTTTTTCTCAGTTGCATGTAAAAATAATTTTTTAACACTTGTTTTTAAAACTTTGGGTTCCTTCCCTACCCACCTCCATTGAGTAGGCAATGTGTAGTTATGCAAAATACTTCCATAATAGTCATGTTGTAAATGACTAACTATATTTCCCCCCTCCTATCCTATCCCCCAATTATTCTATTTTCTCCTTTGACCCTGTTTCTGTTCTAAAGTGTTTGCTATCCCTCTTCCAATCTGCCCTCTCTATCATCCCCCCTCTTATCCCCTTCCCTTCTACTTTCCTGTAGGATAAGATTCCCAATTGAGTGTGTATATTATTCCCTCCTTAAGCCAAATCTGATGAAAGTAAAATCTTTTTCTTGACTCTTTAATGTGAGATAATTTACCCCATTCTATCTCTCTCTTTCTCCTTCTCACAATATATTCCTCACTCACACTTTAATTTCATTTTTAGATATCATCCCTTCATATTCAACTTACCATACGCCACCTATCTATCTATCCATCCATCTATCTTCTATCTATCTATCTATGATCTATCTGCCTATTTATATTTCCTCCAACTATCCTAATACTGAGAAAAGTCTCATGAAATATGAATATTATCTTTCCATGTAGGAAGGCGAACAGTTCAACTTTAGTAAGTCCCTTATGATTTATCTTTCCTGTTTGCCTTTTCATGCTTCTTTTGATTCTTGTATTTGAAAGTGAAATTTTCTGTTCAGCTCTGGTGTCTTCTTCAAGGGGCTTGAAAGTCCTCTATTTCACTGAAGTTCTATTTCTTGTCTTGAAGTAGTATACTCAGTTTTGCTGGGTGGGTAATTCTTGGTTTTAATCCTAGCTTCTCTGACCTTCGGAATATCATATTACAAGTCCTTAGATCCCTTAATGTAAAAGCTGCTAGATCTTGTGTTATCCTAATTGTATTTCTACAATACTCAAATTGTTTCTTTCTGACTGCTTGCCCTATTTTCTTCTTGACCTGAGAACTCTGGAATTTGGCTACAATATTCCTAGGAATTTTCCTTTTAGGATCTCTTTCCAGAGGTGATTGGTGGATTCTTTCTTATTCTGTTTGTCCTTCTGGTTCTAGAATATTAGGACAGTTTTCCTTAATAATTTCTTGAAAGTTGAGATCTAGGCTCTTTTTTTTGATCATGGTTTTCACATTGTCTAATAATTGTTAAATTATCTCTCCTGGATCTATTTTCCATGTCGTTTTCAACGAGGTATTTCACATTGCCTTCTCTTTTTTATTATTCTTTTGGTTTTGTTGTGTAATTTCTTGATTTCTCATAAAGGCATTAATTTCTATTTGCTCCATTTTAATTTTGAATGAATTATTTTTTTCAGTGAGCTTTTGGACCTCCTTTTCCATTTGGCCAATTCTTTTTTTTTTATGGAATTCTTCTCCTCATTGACTTCTTGGACTTTTTTTATCATTTGGGTTTGTCTATTTTTTAAGGTGTTTCTTCAGTATTATGAAGCGGGTCTCCTTTAGCAAACTGTTGACTTGATTTTCATGATTTTCTTGCATCACTCTCATTTCTCTTCCCAATTTTTGCTCTACTTCTCTTACTTGATTTTCAAAATCCTTTTTCAGTCCCTCCATGACCAGAGAACAATTCACATTTCTCTTGGAGACTTTTGATGGAGGAGCTTTGACTCTGGTGTCCTCCTCTGGTTGTATGCCTTGATCTTCCTTGTCATCAAAGTAAGATTCTATAGTCTGAGTTCTTTTAGGATGTTTACTCATCTTTTCACCCAAACACTTGACTTTCTAACTCTTTGTCAAGGTAGAACTCTGCTTCCAATGGGGATGGGGATGGTGATGGGGGTGAGTGTATTGTGTCAGGCTTCAGGAATTTTGTATCAGTCACTTGATCCCCTACCATGTGTGGGCCCAGGGCTCCAGAAGCAGCCTCCGCTGCTGCTGCTTCTGCTGCCCCCACAGGCAGCTGCCACCATCATATCCACCATTCTGAAACTGGGGCCAGCCTCAGCCAGACCCCTCTCTTCTCTTTTACCCAGGTACCACAGAGTTTTCCCACTGACCTTTTTGGCAATTGTATACCAATTATTCACTTCCTGGAGGCTTGCTCTGGCCTGTCTATGCTTGTGCAGCCCACATTGCACTTTGCTCTGATCCCTTCCCAATGTGAAAGACCCTTCTTGTTGACTTTCCAGGTTGTCTCATGCTGAGAATTTGTTTTACTCTGTCATTTTGTGCATTCTGTAGATCTAGAATTTTACAGGTATTTGGAGGGCTTTGATGGAGAGTTCAGGAAAGTCCCTCCTTTTACTCTACCATCTTAGTTCCAGCCCCTTGTAAAGACAATTTTTAACAGTTATTTTTATAAAATTTTATAAAATTTTGAGTTCCAACTTGTTTCTGTCTGTCCCTCTTTTCCCTTCCTTCTCCCTAAGATGTAAAGCAATTTAATAAAGGTTATATATGTGCAATCATGTAAACTATTTCCATATTAGTCATAATGTAAAAGAAGAAAGAACAAAATGGAAACAAAGCTAAGAAAAAATAAAGTTAAAATAATATGCTTTGATCTGCATTGAGACTCTATCATTTCTTTCTCTGGATGTGGAAAGCTTTTTCCATCATGAATCTTTTGGGATTCTCTTAGATCACTGTATTGCTGAGAAGAGCTAAATCAATCATAGTTGATCATCTCACAATTTTGCTGTTGCTGTGTACAAAATTCTCCTTGTTCTGTTCATTTCATTTTGTATCAGTTCATGTAAGTCTTTCCAGTTTTTTTTGGTAAATCCAACTGCTCATCACTTCTTATAGCACAACAGTATTCCATTACATTCATATGCCACAATTTGTTCAGTCATTCCTAAATAAATGGGCATCCCTCAATTTTAAATCCTTTGAGAGTCTATCTTTCTTAACTGGAACATATTAAAGTTTCAGTATATTTAGTGAATTGACTCTTTCAAAATCAGTGAAGGATATAGATAAGAGATGCAAAAGATGGGCCAACTTAAATGAGCTGAAACCTATAACACAATCTCTTAGAAAAAAATCACCAGATGGCTAATATCACAGACCTATTTGGAAAGTAATGGGGATCTAGTGGCATAGGGAATTATATGTGGGGAAATTATGATACCTGTAAAGAAGTACACATGACCACTTACTAGTATTGATTCTGGTTGATCTACTACATCTTTGGGAGTCTTTGTCAATCTTCAAAAGTGTCTATTATCTCCTGCCATATCTTTTAATTTCATTCATATCTAAGGAACTGAGGTGACTCCTTCACTTATGACTTCTGAGAGAATCATACTGTTAGAGAAGGATTATGAGACCTCCTCCTCATCCCCTAGACTTTGCGAAATGGGCCTAAATTCTTGGTCTTTTTTTTTTCCATTTTAGACATGGGGAATAGAGACTCCAGCTTTAAGAGTTTCAAAGAGTAGGAGCACCAACTCCATAAATCTTAACTTAGTGTTGCACCCAAACAGCAATGAAATTTTGAGGAACATGAAGCAATTTGAAACATTTGGCATTACTTTTGGAACTCTAGCCTATCAGAAACCACCTGGACATGAACAGGGCAGGACCAATGCTATGTAGGAATTTATTAAGTTGTGGTCTAATATACTTCTCCTTCCTCCCACCAAGGTAGTGTAGATGTGATTATGCCCTGAAATGTAGAAGAAAATTTTATGTTTGTTTTTTCTATACCCATGGAGTAAAATAACAGTTGGTAAAAAACATAGTTAAATACTGAGGGAGTGGTTAAATAGAAATGGTGTACCAGTCACTGGATCCTTAAAATGGGAAAAAACACAGGGTGTGGGGCCTTGAGCTAATGGCAGAGAAAAGATCCTGTCAGTCTTCTCTGGGTAGCCTGAAAAGAATGAGTGTGTGTGTGTGTGTGTGTGTGTGTGTGTGTGTGTGTGTGTGTATGTGTGTGTGTAGGGTAGGGTACAGAGAATATTTCTTTAAGAGGGGAAGATTTCATAGCCCTTGCCCTTACAGCATGCTTCTCTCACCAGAAGCTGTGAGTGAAGGAGTCATCTCATTCTTTCAGATGTGGATGCAGCTAAGAAAAATGGCTAAATAGGTCACGGAGAGTGAGACATAACTGAAACAACTCCGCAGCAACAAAATGACTCAGGCCCTTTTGAAGACACTGACAGTTCCAGCTATACAGGCTCTTAATGAAGTGGTAGGACAAATATAACCACTTACAGGATGTCCACAGATGGCCTTCTCTCATACCTCATTAAGATTCTCCTGGATGCAGTTCCCTACTGTCTTCCATGAAGAGTTGTCATCTTATCAAACTGATCAATTCTATACATGAACTAGTCCCCCATTATAGGAACATTTAGATATTTACACTTCCTTTAAAGTTCATATCCACATTCCCACTCCCTGGAGGGCAGTTCCCAAAATGACGACACTGATGCTTAAAATGCTAAGAGTATGATAATTTACTTGTTATTTAAGGTAAGAACAGCACAAGGAAACAAATCAAACTCTTTGCTGTGTCCTTTACCCCGCCCTGAACAATGCTTCTGCAGCACCATCTCCTTCCCCATCCTCTCTTCTAATTTCCTTCTTGTTGTTGGGTTGGAAAGCATTGCTCTTTAGGCTGAAAGATCTCTAGAGAGCAAATCCGTGCAGGAACGGGGACATGGAGAGTACACAAACAAACTCATGAAGCAAATCATTTAAATTTGTAAATACTACATGTGTGGTTTGTATGAATCAATTAAGATGATATATTGCATTCATTTATCAGCAACAGCTTACAAATTTTGCAGGATGGAAGTTGCATAGAGGTAGATTTTGGATTGATAAAAGAAACTCAATTCAATTCAAATTTATTAAGGACAACCTGCAAGGCACTGGTTAAACAAAGAAAAGAAGAATACACTCTAGCCACAAAGAACTCATCTTCTATAGTTGTCTATGAAAATAAGTAAATACAAAATATTTTGGTTGCCTGGCCCTCCAATATTACTGGTACAGAAAACTCTCTATGAGGAAACTATACCAACATCAGTACTCAACTCCTCTGTAGTTTATGGTCCTAGAAAGTTGCTTGAGGCAATGAAATGGTTTGTTTATGGTCACACAGTCAATAGGTATGAGAGGTAAGTAGGTGAACCCAGATCTTCCTTGCTCCAAGGAAATCTCCAGGTCTGCTTTTGCCAGGTAGCCTTTCTAAATACAAACATACAGGTCAGTGCCTGTATTGCCTGAATTGCAGGTAGGTCAGTGTGGCAGAAGCACTGTGAAGCTCAACAATATTCAAAAAGAAACTATGAAGGACTTCAAAGGCCAAGCTGAGAGATCTGTATTTTATCCTCGGGACAATAAAGAATCAGTAAAGATTCAAAAGCAGGGGATTAATGGGATCATTTATTCAATTTGTGTTTTAGGAAGATGTATCTATGTAATTGGTAGAAGGACTTCTCACACCTGAAAAATCACTGAAATCCTGAATTCGGTCTCCTTCCTCTCTTTAGAATAACAAATATACAGGCAGGTAAATAAATACAGCAATAACACATATACAATAAGAATATACATTTGATAACACTGATAAAAGAAAAGATCATTTTATCACAGCAGTCCCAACCAGAGGAGAAAAACAAATGTAAAATTAGCCAGAATGCAAAGTTGAATGCTTGTAATTGCTAAACCTTACTGAAATTGACAAAAAGTCAATTGATCAATTAACAAATATTTATTGGGTAACTTCCATGTGCCAGGGGCTGCATTAGGTTTGGGGAAATAAAAAGATAAAAAAACAAACAGTACTCTATATAACTATTCATTTTCATCAGGGAAAGAGCATATAAATTTATAGTTACATACAGAATGAATACAAAATACAAGCAAGGTATTTAAGAAGATGGGAATAAAAGTGAGGGATTGAGATTAGGAAATGCTCCACGTAAGTAGATTCATGTGGTTAGACCTCAAAGTGCCCCAACGATAGGTCTGACACCAACAATAAGCAGAAAGCTTTGGAAAACTGGGATAATTTTATTTCCCTCACATGAATGCCTTATGACCTGATCATGGGCACTTTTTCTATATAGCTCCAGTGTTTCAAATGGTAGCAGAAGTCTTCCTTTCTATGCATGTCACCACCGCTGCTCTCCTACCTTAATTCTTATTTTGGCTCAGCTATTTCCTATAAGAACTTTGTACTCCCCTGTCTCCTGCTTATCTGAGAGCATTTGTCTTGGCTTACCTGAAAGCAGGGAGTTGAAACAAATGCTATCATGATTTGGAGGCTATTTGGATAACACATTCTACATAAATCAGAGAACCCTATACTGGCTACAGTATTCATTTTAGAGAATCCCACTGAGAATGAGAGGACAGTAACAGCCTGGAAGTTCCCAACAGGAACAGATAATTCAATTAGAACAAAATATGATCAAGGTAGTAATATTATTATGGTTTACCAAGATACATACGAATTGGTAGCATAAAACAGACATTCATCCGCATATGTGAATTGATTATAGACTAAATGACACATTCATCACATTCATGATCTTAGGGTTCATCTTTTCCAACCTTATGGATACAGAAATTTCCTGTACAACAAGTGGACATCTAAACTCTATTTCCACAGCAAAGTCACAAAGAACTCTGTACTCCATCCCATTATTGAAGATCACCAGTTATTAGGAAATTCTTTGTTATTAGGAAATCATTCCTGATCTATCCAAAAGCTGCATTTCTACCTACTGCTCCTACCCATGGAAACTGAAGTCACAGAAAATAATGCATAATTCTGTGTCTACATGACACTGTTTTTAAACATTCATTCTTTCAATGGGAATTAATTGGGCATCAATTTTTTTCAAAACTTGGGGACTAGGCACTGGGGATAGGAAGTCAAAGAGTCAACAGCCCTTACCCTCAAGTAACTTCCATTCCACTGAATGGGTGTGGGAGAGACAACATGTATCCATATAAGTCAATATAAAATATAAATAAAGTAAATTCAAGGAGAGATGGCAAATCATTAACCATTACATGAATTGGGAAAAGCCTCCAGAAACCAGTGGTTCTTGAACAAGGCTTTGAAAGACACTGGAGAAATAACAAGGCAGAAGTTAAGAAGCAATGCATTCCAAGCATGAGGAACAGTCCAACAAAGAAATTAAGGGGGAAGTGAAATATCATGAAGAGGCAACATCAAGTAAGTCAATATTTGAAGAAATTTATTGTTTCTAAGTTTTCTATTTTGCTGGTAAAAAAAAAATCATTTCCCAAAGTCATCCTCATCTGAAATAAGCTTTGAGTCCCCTCATAAACCTGGTGTGAATTTTTTGGGCTACTCCCCAGCTTTTCCCTCATCCCTCTACAAATGATTTCCTCCTCACCAGGGGAAAAAAAAAGAAATTAACCTTCCTTACTGTGGCAAGGCAATGACACCTGTATTTAAATTGCAAAGACAAACAAAATACAGTCAATAAAAAGTAAAATGAGAATGGCTCTCACAAGGGAGACTTCTCATTCAGAAGAAAGCTTTCTTGACTGGGAGAAATCTTTTGGCATAATTTTTGAGCAGTTTTCTTTGGTTGATTTTCCTTTAATACAGCTTAGATGCATAAATAGTGCACTAACACCAGTGTTTGGATATTTAGCTATCCAAGAAATTAAAGTTAACTAAAATCTTCATTTAAACACTAAAGGGTTGTGCAGTTAGTATGGTAGCAAAGCTCCTAATCCTCCAACCTTTGATAATACTGTCTCTAAATGTGTTTTACTAATACTTTGCAAAGCTATACCTTGTTGTTTCAAAGGGATCCTTGGTTCAGGAGTGTAACTAGGTCATTCTGATGCCCCAGGCTAGGTAAGTCATAGGAAGCTGACAAAACAAGCCCATATGCCTTTTGGGACAGTTCTATATCTCTTTGCTCACTTAGAATTCATTCAACATTGAGTACAGACTTGCTGCACATGGTCACTCAATAAATGTTGACTGATTGCCACCATTTTTAAATTCACATTTTCAAACAGGGGAGGTTAAGAAGTTTGCACATAATTCTCCTTATGAAATGAACTTGAGTGGAAAAGTTGACAAGAACTGTAGGAAGCAATTCGATCCTAGGTCCTGGGTTAAATAATTTCTATTTAAAATTTGAAACAGTTCCAACTGAATCTAAATATTCAAGAAGGAAGGCAAATCTGTCTCTCTGAATTTTTCTCTAATTCTAAGCCCTCCTTCTATCTGTATCCCAGGTTCATAAAAAAAAAAAATCCCCAAACTTGTTTTCAAGACACACTAAAATATATCCTTCCTTGTGAAGAATGTATTGAAGCAGCATAGTACAGTGGAAACAGCATGAAATTTATAGTCAAAGGATTTTGGTTCCAATACTGGCTATGTCACTTACTACCTGTATGACCTTAGACAAGTCACTTAACATGTTTGTCTCAGTTTTCATAACTGAAAAATGAGGGTAATAGGAGCACCTAAATCACATGATTAATCTGAAGCCAAAATGAGATAATATTTATGAAGCACTTAGCAAAGTGCCTGAATCATAGCTCATTATATAAATACTAATTCATTTTCTCCACAATTATTTTTGGAACCAACAGACAGTGCTTGACCAAATAATAGTAAAGGGTAATGATAGGTACATGCCACTGAATTTGTTGAATGTAACCCAAAGTGGCTTGCCTCTGGATAGAATATATGAAATATCTTTGATCCAAGAAGAAAATAAAAAATTGCTTTATGGGTGATGTTTTCATGAACTCAGGCAAAAAGGAAACTAAAATTTGCTGAGTCATGAAGAATTTTGTGGGGAAAGATAAGTTTCAAATGGTAGTTAAGTACCAAGTCTTTCTCACTAGAAGTTACAGAAGGATTCTCCTGAAGTATCCTAGACTGAGCACCCAGCATATATTAAGAAAGGAAATGGTGAGGAAAGTGCAATATATATTTGCAGACAATAAAAATTTAATACCTTCTGAATATCTACAAAGACTTTAAAGTTAGAATTATTCATTAGGGACTTGCTTTCTTTCATGGTCAGACAAATAACAAACATTACAATATACATTACAAATAAAGGCCTTAAAATGCCATGGAAAATCTCAATCAATAAACTATACTTAAAACTAAACCACCATCCTGGACTGAACTCTTGCCCCAAATCACCTGGACATTACACCAAAACACAGAACCTTAAAAAAATCTTTAATAATACTCACCTACCAAATAGTATTCATAGCTTCCAAGCTATAGGAAAAAGAAGTTATTAAAACATAGAGGTCTACCAGAGGAAATTAAAATCACATTGAACAACATGGTGCATGTCTCCTACCTGTTGCCCTGTAGCTATTAGAGTTGTACCTGGAGTGTTCATAAGTAAATAAATACAGGTGGGTAGAGACAAGATGGTGGAGAAAAGCCAGGGATTCTCCTGATCTCTCCCCCAGACCTCTTGGAACACCTTAAAATAATGCCTTAAAACAAATTCTGGAGTGGCAGAACCCACAAAAGGAAGGGGTAAAATAATTTTCCAGTCCAAGACAACTTGGAAGGTTTGCAGGAAAGGTATATTTTCCCAGGATGAGACTGGAATGCAGCCCTGTGCAGGCCATATTAGCACAGACCAACTTATGGTGTCACTTGTGCCAAGCTACTATTATTATTCCTTATATCAGCATGGTGAGGTATGTAGTTCAAATAAAATAACCTCCATTTTAAAGATGAGAAAAATTGAAGCTCAGACAGAATTTATTTGCCCACAAAGAAGGAACTAGATAGGCATAGAATTAGAATTTAAACCAAGAATTCTGGTGTAACTCTCAGGCTATATATAATGTTCCCTTTTAATAAATGTGTAACATGGTCCTTACCCTTCCCTTCTCACTTATGACTTAATATTTAAGCTTATAATTTTTAAGAGGAGATTAAAAATATAAAGGTTAAAAAATGTCATCTACTAAATGATTTTGTTGGAATTAGACTATCAAGTACTGTTTTTTTAGAACACCCATTTTCTCAATGAGTCTCTTCTTCTTCTATACCCATGAATGCTTTACTCTCATTAACAGGCTTGTTATTTTTACATTACTCTTTCAGAATCCTTAAAGTCTTAACATTTTATGCTATGTTAATGAAATATTATCACAGCTGAAATCTCTTCCCACCCTCCTCCAAATGAGCATTTAACTAAAATTAAATTGGAGGTCAAGCTTTAAAGGACCATTAATTTATAATTACACCATATACACAAGTTAATTTGACAGTTTAAATATGGAAGGGCAGTGCCACTTTTGGGTTCTTGCCTCTTTTGACAATGAATAACACTTAAATTGTACTCAGTGGTCCATGCTTCCTTCTTTCTTTTGTACCTTTCTCTTTCCTTTTCTCTTTCTTTCTCTTTCTCGATCCAATTCCCTACATTCATGTGTTTATATATAGTTTATCCTCATTTTGTACATATTCATTTGGTTGTTGTCCCTTCCATTCGATTGTGAGCCCCCTGAGGGCAGGGTCTATATTTTGCTTCCTTTGGTATTCCTAGTACTTAGCACAGTGCATGGCACACAGAAAGCTCTTAATATAAATATTTATTGACTGACTATTGACCAATGTGTTGTCATATATAATATCAACTCTCTTTGGTTTAGATATACACACATTGAGGTTATAAATTAAGAGGTGCACAAACCTGTTTTTCATCCTTTGTTATATTAAATATCTGAACAAAGCTGTGCTTGACAACATTTTTTTAATACAGTAAAAGTATGATTCTTTATAAATAACAATAGCAAACTGTTATTGTGATGTTTTCAATGTTGTTATAAATTATAACTGATCATTTTGCCTTACAAGAATCACTCAACAATGATAGTGGTTTGATATGCAGTTTTAGTTTATGGCCATAGAAGAGCTCAAAAAGGATTTGAAAAACCAAGTAAGAAAAGTAAAAGAAAAATTGGAAAGAAAAATGAAGATAATGCAAGAAAATCCTGAAAAAAACAGTCAACATCTTGGTAAAGGATGCACAAAAAACATATTATAGAAAATTATACCTTAAAAGATAGTCTAGGCCAAATGGCAAAAGAGGTACAAAAATCCAAGGAGAAGAATGCTTGAAAAGCAGAATTGGCCAATTGGAAAAGGAGGTAGAAAATCTCCATGAAAAAATAATTATTTAAAAATCATAATTGAATGAGTGGAAGTTAGTGACTTTATGAGAAATCAAGAATAAAAAAATGAAAAAAAAATAGAACACAATGTGGAATATATATTGAAAAAACAACTTACCTGGACAGTTAACTGACAGATAATTTAAAAATTATTATACTACCTGAAAGTCATGATAAAAAAAAAGCTTTGGCATCATCTTTCAAGAAATTGCCAAAAAAAAAATTGTCTTCATCTTTTGAAACCAGAGGGTAAAATAGAAATTGAAAGAAACTATGATCACCTCTCAAAAGAAATCCCAAAATAAAAACTCCCAAGAATATCAAATTCAAATTCCAGAGGTCCCAGGTCCAGGAGAAAATATTAAAAGCAGCTAGAAAAAAATAATTCAAATATCATGTCATCACAGTCAGTATAATATAAGATTTAGAAGTTTCTGCATCAAAGAATCAGAGGGCTTGAAATATGATATTCTGGAGATCAAAGAAGCTAGGATTCAAACCAAATATAATCCTTCAAGGAGAAAAAATGATGATTTTCAGGCATTCTTGATGAAAAGACCAAAACTGAATAGAAAATTTGACTTTCGAAATCAAGATTCAAGAGAAACACAAAAAGATGAACAGAACGGAGTAATCTTAATGCACTTAATAATGTTAAACTCTTTACATTCCTACATGGGAAGATGATACTTGCAACTCATAAGAATTTTATCTTTATTAGGGCAGTTAAAAGGAGTATATATGGACTGAGGGCACAAGTGTGAGTTGAATATGAAGGGACAATATCTTAGAAAAATAAAATAAAACTCAGGGGTGAAAAAGAATACACTGGGAAAAAAGGAAAGAGAGAGCTAAAATGAAGTAAATTATGTCACATAAAAGAGGAAAGAAAAAACTTTTTCAGTGGAGGGGATATAGGGAGAATGCTTGAACCTTACTCTCATTGGAATTGGCTCACAGAAGGAATAACATACACACTCAATTGGGTAAAGAAAACTGTCTTACTCTACCGGAAAATAGTAGGGGAACAGGATAAGGCAGGAATGGTAGAAATGAGGGTAGATTGGTGCTGAGGTAATCAGAAGCAAAACACTTTTGAGGAGGGACAGGTTGAAAGAGACAGAATAGAATAAATGGGTGGAGGGAATAGAACAGAGGGAAATACAATTAACAATCATAGCTGTTAAAAATTATGAAGTAGCTTTCTCTGACAAAGGTCTCATTTCTCAAATATGTAGAGAACTGAGTCAAATTCATAAAAAAAATAAGACTTTTCCCAATTAATAAATGACCAAAGCATATGAACAGTCAGTTTTCAGATGAAGTTATTGAAGCTATCTAAAGTTACATAAATATTATTTAAATCACTATTCATTGGAGAACTGTAAGTTAAAACAACTCTGAGATACTATCACATATCTGTTAAACTGAGTCATAGGACATAAAAGGAAGATGAAAAATGTTCAAGGGGATGTGAGAACATTGAAACATTGATACATGGTTTTTCAGAGTCAAGAACTGATTCAACCATTCTGTAGAGTAATCTGGAACTATTACCCAGGGCTATTAAACCAGGTATATCCTTTGACCAATACCAAAATACTATATCTGTATCCCAAAAGAGATAAAACAAAACCAAAAGGAATAGAACTCATACTTAGAAAAATATTTATAGCAGGTCTTTCTGGTGACAAAGTACTGGAAGTTGAGGGAATACTCATCAATTGGCGAATGGTTGAACAAGTATATGATTGTGATGGAAGAATATTGTGCTGTAAGCAAGATGTTCTAAGAAAAACCTGGAAAGATTTACATGAACGGATGCAAAGTGAAATTAGTAGAATCTAGAGAACATTGTACATAGTAAAAGCAATATTGTAAAATGATCAGCTGTGAATTACTAAGCTATACTCGTGATAAAGAAAATCCCATACAGAAAAAGAACTGATGTCATCTACATAAAGATTGAAGTATACATTTTTTTACTTTATTTTTTCTTGAGGATTTTTTTTGTCTATGTTTTCTTTTACAATGAGACTAATGTTAAAATAAGTTTTATATGACTACATATGTAGAAACTATATCAAATTTTTTACCTCCTCAATGAAGGGAATAGGAAGGGAGGAAGGGAGAGAATTTGGAACTCAAAGTTTTAAAAACGAATGTTCTATTTCCTTCTTCAGCTCTTCCAGGAGAGCTGTTTATGCATGGGAGAAGTTCATAGTCTCTTCTGATGTTTCAGATGGAAGTACAGTCTCAGTACTGACCTCTTTGGTATTTGTGTTTTGGTCCTTATCCCCATAGAAAGATTCTATAGTTTTTTCATGCTTATTTTGCTTTTTTTTTTAAATTCATGATGGTGATTTTGTGTTGTGGCTTCTGGTTCTTTCAGTCAGAAGGTGCAGAACTTGGTGATGAGCTGACTTGTGTAAAAAAGCTAAGAGTAAGTTTTTGTTTTGTTTCCCTGATCAGTCCTGGGAAAGCTTGTTAAGTGTGGGGGAGGAGTGGTGTGGTCATGTGAGATCTGCTCAGCTGAACTGAGGCAAAGGCAAGCTCAGGGGATGGTGATCCCAGCTTCCCTATTGTCTTCCTGATTCCCCTAGAGTGCTGAGGCATGCCTAGATGTTAGTGCAGGTTCCCATACCTCCTGGGGCTCATCTCCTGGACCTGAGGCTTACCTGGGTCCTAGTGTGAGTTTTCTCTGCCCTGGGTCCTCTATCCTTCCAGTTTGCCTCTGCCACAGTAGCAGGAATCCCCCTTAGCTATTTTCCTAGCCTCAGGTATTATGAGACTATTTGCCCCCTCTGCTCTTTTCAGTGATCCAGGATTTTTCTGGGGAAATATTTTATGATTCTTTCCTGGTCATCAAGGGGGGAGGAGAGAGCATTTACTGAGCACTCCAACATCCTGGCTCCCGGAAGTTCAAGTAGGTGACTTACTGAAGTTTAATCTGAGGGCTGAAAGTCTCAGGAGCTGCTATGCTGATATATGGCACTCAGCGACCACCACTCCTTCAGCTTTGCTGGTCTCCCACCCTCGGGTGTTGCTCTGTTGGTTCCACCTGCTACTCTCAGATTTCCCAGGGCCCTTCCACTCTGCTGCGCTGGATGTGCTGCACTGTGCACTGTGGGCTTACCCCCACAGAACAGACCCTTCCCATGGACCTTCCAGTCCAACCTGGGCTCCAAATCCATCATAGTCTGTCTCCAACTGGATTCCGCACCTCCAAAATTTGGTCAGATTCTCCTTTCAGAGGTATCTGAAGGAATTTGTCCAAGAGCTTAGGTGAGTTTGCTCTCACTCCACCATCTAGGCTCCACCCCTAAAAATGAATGTTAAAAAATAATGTAATTTGGGGGAAAATAAAATATTAAATAAAAAACAAGTCTGTCTATAAAAAATGAGCTTACAAGCAACCTTTTTTATTCAGTTACAAAAAGCAGTTATCCTATTCCTCTGTGTAATAGTCTATAAAGTAATAAAAATAAAAGAATAATAGTAGAATGGCAAATTGTCCTAAAACTGCTTCCTACTGAACTCTTGGGGAAAAGATGAGAAGAATATGAGATTAACAACAGTGATACTGAATAATAACAAGGAGATAGGTATAAAAAGATGAGCATAAGATCGTTACAATGATAGTAGCAAAGATAAATGACAATTATGTAGCACCTTAAGGTTTTATAAAGTTCTTTATTTACATTATCTCATTTGATCCCTACAAGCCTGTGAGGTAATTAGTACTATTGTCCCCATTTTATAGAGAGGGAAACTGGGGCTAAGAGACAGTAAATAACTCATCCAAGAAGTGTCTGGGTGAAAAAAAAAATGGATGAAGGTACTCTTGGCCACTATCCATTTAGCCTTCTAAACACTTTACCACATGAGGCCAATAGATTCTATGTAGTACTTGGAGAGATAATCTTATAGTCTGAGGTAATAGTGACAAACTTGTGGTTTAAGCTAGTGATTAGAATGCTGTACCCAGTCTCAGGAAGACCTGGGTTCAAATCCTACCTCAGACACTTAGCTGGGTGACCCTGATCAAGGAACTCTAAATCTGTAAGTTCATAGCTCCAGTCTAGTATCACCAAATGCATTTTAAATATTTTGAATTGAGTGTCCCTTAGACATCTCAAACTTACTATGTTCAAAATAAAATTCATTATTGTTTCTCCCCCAAATACCTCTGTTTCCAACTTGCCAATTTCTATCAAGACAACTACCATCTTTCCAGTCATTCAAGTTCTCAACCTCAAAATTATTCTCTCTCTCTTCCTCCTTCCCTCCCTCTCTCTCTCTCCACACACACACACACACACACACACACACACACACACACACACATACACACACATAGTATTATACATTCATAAACACACATACATATATGCCACTTATTAAGTGCTTACTATATGTATGAGCTCCTATGCTAAACACTGAGAATATCATAGAAAAGCAAAAACAATCTCTGCCCTTAAAGATCTTATATTCTATTGGGAGAGACAACATGGACAAAAGGTAACCTTAAAGGGAATGATACTAGCATCTATGGGAACTAAGAAAGGCCTCCTGAATCAAATGAAATAAAATTTGTAAATTGCTTAGCACAATGCCTGGCACGTGGTAGGCACTTACTACATGCTTATTTCCTTTCAGATTTTCTTGAGGAGGTCCTTGACTTTAGTCTTAAATGAATCAAGGAATTATAAGAGTCAGAGGTTCAGAAGAGGTACATTCTAGGCATGAGAAACAGTCAGTGCAATAGCATGGAGAAGGGAGGAGTGTTGTGTGCAGGGAAAAATAGAGCACATGAAATGAAGAAGATTAGAATGATTGTAAAAAAAATAAAGAATGAAGAACTTTTAATGCCAAACAAAGGAATTCATATCTGATTCCAGAAATAATATGGGGCCCCTAAAGTTTATTGAGTAGGAGAGTGGGTGATGTGCATAGACCATGATATAAAGAAAAATTATAATATGGAAAATAGATTGGAGCCAGGGAGTATGATGACCAGTTAGAAGGATATTGAAATCCTTCAATAGGCAAGAGGTAATAAAGTCTGAACTAGAGAGGGGCCAGCATGGACAGAAAGGGAAGCATGTGAAAGACATATTCATTTTCTACCTACACTTTTTTGAACTGGACTCCATCATGTTCTCAGGAACCTTATCATCAGGAAATTCTTCACCCTTCGTGATTGCTATCAGCCTTGGAACTCTCATGTCACCATTACCCTTGATACCCTGTCCAAGTTCCATTAGAACTCATTGTTAGTAAACAATCCTTTTGTTCTTCTTTAACTGATCCCAAGGAAACTCCCCAGCTATTCCAGACTTTCTCTATACTCTCAAGTCCCAATCTCACCACTACCTCCTTATAACTCAGCAGAAAACATTTCCTCCTAATTGTCAAGGTATTCAAGGAAGCAGATAGGTGATACAGGTGATAGAAAAATGGACCTAGAATCAGAAAGGCCTAAGTTCAAAGTCATCTACACATATTAGTTCAAGTCATTGCTGCCTAACTCAGTTTGCTCATCTGTAAAATATGGACTAAGAACTTATGTCTCAGGGTTGCTATGATGGTAAAATGAAATAATCTTCACAAAGTAGAGTAGTGGATGTGACATCAGTGAGACCTGAATTAGAATTAGAACCTCTCCTGAGACACTTACTAGTGGTGTGACTCTAGGAAAGTCATACCTTCTGCCATGTTCTGTTTCCTCATCTATAATATAGAGACTGATTGAACCTATCTAATTGAGATTTTGTTATGCTCAAATGGGGTACTATACACAAAAATGCTTTATAAACTTTAAACCATTTACATAAATATTAAGTATTATTACTGAAAACATATCTGCCAGGCACCGTGTTAGATTCTGGGGCTACGAAGGTGAAAATAAAATAATCTCTACCCTTAAGTTGTTTACATTCTATAGGAAAAAGTAGGTATACAGAAAAGTATCTACAAAACTCTTGATTCTTGAAAATCAAATTTTCTATTCAGCTCTGGTCATTTCAATAAGAATGCTTGGAAGTCCTCTCTTTCATTGAAATTCCATTTTTTTCCCTGAAGTATTATGCTCAGTTTTGCTGGGTATGTGATTCTGGGTTTTAATCCTATCTCCTTTGACCTCTGAAATTATCATATTACAAGACCTTAAATCCCTTAGTGTAGAAGCTGCTAAATCCTGTTTTATCCTGATTGTATTTCCACAGTACTTGAATTGTTTCTTTCTGGCTACTTGTAATATTTTCTCCATGACCTGGGAACTTTGGAATTTGACTAGGAGTATTCCAAGGAGTTTCCCTTTTGAGGTCTCTTTTAGGAAGTGATTGATGAATTCTTACCATTTCTATTTTACCCTGTGGTTCTGAAATATCAAGGCAGTTTTCCTTGATAATTTCTTGGAAGTTGATGTGTAGGCTCTTTTTTACTTATCATGGTTTTGAAGTAGACCAATAATTTTTAAATTATCTCTTTTGGGCTTATTTTCCAGGTCAATTGTTTTTCCGATGAGATATTTCACATTGTCTTCTATTTTTTCATTCTTTTGGTTTTGTTTTATAATTTCCTGATTTCTCATAAAGTCATTAACTTCCATCTGCTCCATTCTAATTTTTAAAGAACTATTTTCTTCAGTGAGATTTTGAACCTCCTTTTCCATTTGGCCAGTTCTGCTTTTTAAGGTATTCTTCTCCTCATTGGTTTTTTGGTGCTCTTTTGACATTTGGATTAGTCTATTTTTAAAGGTGCTGTTTTCTTCAGCATTTTTGAGATTTCCTTTAGCAAATTGTTGACTCATTTTCATGATTTTCTTAAATTGCTCTCATTTCTCTTCACAATTTTTCCTCCACATCTCTTACTTAATTTTCAAAATCCTTTTTGAGCACTTTCATGGCCTGAGATCATTGCATATTTTTTTGGAGTCTTTGGATGTAGGAGCCTTGACCTTGCTGTCTTCCTTTGATTGAATGCTTTGCTCTTCCTCATCTGAAAGGATGGAAGAAAATATCTTTTTACCAAGAAAGTAACCATGTATAGTCTATTTTTCCCCCATTGGGGCATTTCCCCAGGCAATTACTTGACTGTTGAGCCCTTTATCAAGTGGAAGTATACTATCCTTGCTTCAGAGGTTTTATGTAGCTATTCTCTGAGAGATTTCTAGAGACCTATAAGTTTTCAGTTCCTCCAAAGTTGCATAGTCAAGGGAGAGGTGTTTACTGCTCTCCTGGCCTGTGCTCTAGCTTGTGAGCAACCAAAACCACTTTTTTCTGCCCTGAAATTATGAGTAGGATCCCCTCTCCATAGCTACCACCAGGTCTACCACGCCAGAGCTCCTTCTCACCCTGGGACTGCCACTCAGGACTGAGACCCAGATCAGTCACTTGATCCCCGCAGGGTCTATAGGCCAAAATCTCTAGGAGTGGATACTGTTATCTCAGTGGCTGCTGCCATCTTGGGACTAGGGCTGGCATCTGTCCAAGCTTCCCTCTCACCCAGGTGAAAGAGTTTTCTCAAAGATCTTTGAAGTTGTCTTTGGCATTTGTGGGTTGAAAAATCTAGAAACTGCAGAACCTGCCCACAAAAAGCCTTCTCCAGTCCTCTCTGTGCTGCAGGGTCCACACTGGGCTGCACTCTCCTTTAAGTGTGGTGCAATAGATCTTTCCAGTTGGCCTTCCAGGCTGTTTAGGGCTGAAAATATGTTCAATTCTGTCATTTTGTGGCTTCTGCTGCTCTAAAATGTGCTTAGAGTTTATTTTTGCAGGTATTTTAAGAGCTTTAAGGGAAGAGCTAGAGCAAATCCATGCTTCTACTCCTCCATCTTGGTTCTGGCTCTCTTTTATTTACTAATGTTTCTCATCATATCCTTGAGTATTTTCTAGGCTTCAGTCTCTGTTGTCTTTCTTTTATGTTTCCCCTTGTTGAACTGATGCATTCTGTACATATTAAATCAATGAGACGCCCATCAGATTGTAAGGGTTTCAAAAGCAGTAGTTATTATGGGGATTATGGGAAGTATGGAAATACAGTACATGTTTGATGAAGTTGCAAATTCACTCATTTTGGAAAATAATTTGCAACTATCCCCTTAAACTGTATCTACCTTTTAATCCAGCAACACAGCAATTATGACTTGGGATTGAAATAAAGTTTACTTGGGTACTCCCTCCTTGATTGTTGATGATTGTCCACTTCACAATAAAATTTAGAAAATAAATATAAATGATTAACTCTGGGCTGTTACATTTGAAAATTAAGACAACTGAGAATGAATGGTCTGAGCAAAACAGTACCCCAAGACAGACTCAGATGGACAAAGTCACAGTCTTTCCAACCAGAGTACCTTCTTAAGCTCAGAAGAAATTGAGACCAGGAGGGAGGGTCAGGTCTCTGGTTGTAGTCCTTCATGGAAAAAGTCCCAGGTGGCAAATTCCATCAGTGAGTTCTTGGAATTTTTCCCTGGATGACTGAAATAGCTATTATTTCCTCTCCTCTCCCTGCCTGGGTCTCCAGTTGATAAATCTCTATTCTTATCTTTCTTCCTCAATTGTGGTTCCATATCTCATACTACCTATGGGATAGATGTCATTAAACACACAAAAGTAAAATCCTTTGTCTTCCCTTTTCACTACTCACCATCTCATCTTCCACAGTTTTGTGTCATCATATTCTTCCAGGTCCTCAAATTTAAAAATCTAACATTGTCTGAGACTCTTCTCTTTCCTTCATTCCTTTTATTCAATTAACCATAAACATGACAAAGTTTTGGTTTTTTTTATACTTTCACTTAAGGACAACCAGATGGCACAGAAGGTAAAATTCTGGGTATGTAGGCAAGCAGATCTGAGTTCAAATCAAGTATTAGATATCTTACTAGCTGCGACCCCAAGCAAGTCACTTATCTTCTTTTTGCCACAATTTCCTCCTCTGTTAAATGGGAAGAATAACAGCGTCTACCTTTCAGAGTTATAGTGAGGATCAAAAGAAATAGTCGTTGTAAAGCTCTTAGCACAGGGCTTGACACATGGTACGTGCTACATAAATGTTGGCTATTATTAACCATCATTAGTATCATCATCATTATCATATTCTATTTTTTCTTTTTTTTAATAAATTTATTTATTTAACATTTTACATTCATTTTCACAAGATTTGGGGTTCCAAAATTTTCTCTCCATTTGTCCCCTCCCCACTCCCCAATACCCTGAACATTCTAATTACCCCTATCACCAATCTGCCCTCTCTTCTATCATCCCTCCCTTCCACTACCCGATCTTCTCTTTTGTCCTGTAAGACCAGATAGCTTTCTACTCCCCATTACCTGTATTCCTTATTTCCTAGTAGCAAGAACAATACTCAACAGTTGTTCCTAAAATTTGAGTTCCAACTTCTCCCCATCCCTCCCTCCCACCTATTCCCTTTGGGAAGGCAGGCAATTCAATAGAGGCCACATCTGTGTAGTTTTGCAAATGACTTCGTGTTGTTTAAGACTAACTATATTTCCCTCCATCCTATCCTGCCCCCCATTGTTTCTATTCTCTCTTTTGATCCTGTCCCTCCCCAAGTGTTGACTTCAAATTGCTCCCTCCTTCCATTGCCCTCCCTTCCATCATGCCCCCCCACCCTGCTTATCTCCTTCTCCCCCACTTTCCTGTACTGTAAGATAGGTTTTCATACCAAAATGAGTGTGCATGTTGTTCC
>CM053770.1:352377991-352401355 GCA_028658325.1 Potorous gilbertii | reverse complement strand
AGGCAGGTTTACAATTCAAATCTTGACTGTAGCACCACAGCTGCCACACCAAGTAACTAATCAGGTTGTTTTCTGAGATAGGAAGGTAGTATAATATATGGAACACTGGATTTGGAATCAAGACCTGCATCAGGCACTTACTAGCTGTATGACTCCGGGCAAATAAGGCACTGTAGTACCAAGGTGATATTCATAGTGCTTATGGCAGTCATGAATATCCCACACAGTGCTGAATTGTGAAATACAACAGACTCTCCACATGGAAGACAAAACCAAAACACTTATTCAGATGCGAGAAAGGCAAATCCATCAAAATCTATGCACAATAACAATACAGAGAGCAACACCATCCCCAAACCTTACCCCCAGTAGGCTTCCCACAAACCAGCTCCCTTACACAAAATAACAAACAAGCTCTCTCCCTCACAGTAGCCAGCTGCCTGCTTGCCTGCATCCTTCAATTCTGAATACTCTGATCAAATTTTCTCTCAACTCTACTCTAGCGCCACCTCTTCCTGCTCCAACTTTCCTGTTCTACCCCTTCAGCAAACTCTTCCCAACACAGGCTTCATGAGACTCACACTCATGTGACTTAGGCTTCCATGTGACTTAAGCAGGTCACATGGGCCTATTAATGAATGGGAAAGATCTTCCCATTTAAAGTACCATTACAGGCACTTAACCCCTAAAGCTCAATTTCTTCATGTGTACCATAAGGATAATATTAACTACTACCACATGGGTTTTGTGAGGATTAAACATGACAGTATATGTAACTATATAGTGAACTATAAATTGCTATATAAATAATAGCTCTTCATTATTTTTATCACTGTCCTTATTGTTCAAACATGAACATAAAACAAATATTTTTCTGATCCAAATAACATTTTTAGCCTAGCTAGAGAGCAGTAGGGGACTGTTAAATCATGGCTCAGAGAGGGATATAAGGAGAAAACTGTCACGCTTATTTTCCCAATGTGGTTCAGTGAAATGATTGAGATTTTGAGTCAGAGACCTGAGTTCAAATTCTGTTTTTGTCCAATGTGGTTCAGTAGAAAGATCTGGAGATAGAATCAGAGAACTCAGCCTCAAATCCCAGTTGTGCCACATACAACCTGTATGACCTTGGACAAGTCATTTAACTTTCAAGTTTTTGTTTCCTCATCTGTAAAGTGAAAGGATTGGATTCGATGGCCTCCACCATTCATTCCAGTTCCAAATCTCTGATGCTGTGCCAGCTGGATACAAAGCTTAATTGCCGTCCCTGTGCTTAGGCTCAGAGTTATGAGCCATCATTATTCCTCATCTTTAGATGCTTAGAATAGAATAAAACTGGTCATTAGAACAGAGTGAAGATGCAAGTAAATAAAAATGTTTCTGGACATGTACAAAATGTCTTATTGGACATTGTATAAATTCATTTGCTTGCTAAAGCTTCCCGGTATGTTGTAACCAAGATGATATTGGGAGTGCCCATATGAAAGGAACTCTTTTATCTTCTGAGTAAAAGGTCAAGACAAACTATCTCTAGTGCTCTTGCTGACATGGTTGTTCTGAATGATTATATTTACGGACTTTGTTATGAATATATTTATGAGAATGCAATCATTTCTGTCTTTAAAAACAATTAAAGATTGCCTCCTGGAGAAAAAAAAAAAAAAACGTTCTATTATAAATCTCTTTTGGAATTTCTGGTAACAGATTCAAATGTGCTAAATATTTTTGCTTGGGCTTTACAAATATGTGTGCTGAACAAAAGCTGTTCTCAGGTAGCAAGTGCCATTTTGTGGGAGAATCAATTGTAAGAGAGACCTAGAGGAAGGACTGATGGGAGAGAGGGTGCCATGTACTGCCCTGCCAATAGTGACCATAGTAAAATTAAAAGTCAGAAGGTCAGAGATTTAAAGATGGAAAGGACCTTAAAGGCTGTCTAATCCCCTCATTTTCAGATGAGAAAATTGGGAAACATCAAAGTTATTTACCAAGGGTCAAATATCCAATAAAGTGTCTGAGGCAATATTTAAGACTGGATTGTACTATGTTCATGTCTATAATGGTTCTCTACCTGCCATATACTTCCCCATCCCATCCACAGTTCAATATAGAAATCACTACAATTTCCCTACTGTGACAGAAACAAACAAGGATAGTAATGGCTACCCACTTCATTTTCCTAGGAAGTCAAAAGGAGAAATAAGAGAGAAAGAGAGAGAGAGAGAGAGACAGACAGACAGACAGACAGAGACAGAGATGGGGGGAAGGAAGGAAGGAAGGAAGGAACGAGCGAAGGAAGAAAAAAACAGAGAAAAATAGATGAAGAATAGGAAAGATAGTGTAACAACAGTGGATGACCAATCAGACAGTCAACACGTATTTGCTAAGCTATTACTACATGCCAGAACCAACCAGCAGCTAGTTTGTCAGACTTCATACTTGGTCTATTTGGTTCTAGCTTCTCCCTTTTGCATTCCATTCTAAATCTTTCCTCTTGCTCTAGGCTAACCTTACTAACATTCCAGCTCCCACCCTCATGATTTCTGATTGGTGAGAGTGACCATAGCTGATTCACCCTGGTGCACTTAGAGTGTTCTGTGACCATCTGTATGCCCTACTGCCATGGATATTTCCTCTATTGCCTTTTTTGGCTGTCTTTAGATGGAACAGACATGTTAAGTGTCCCATTACTCCTCTTAAAATCCTGTGATTTCTCTGACCAGAACAACTATCTTTAACCACCATTCTTTGGAATATGTTTTGTCTATCAAAATGTAAACTCCTTGAGGACAGAGATTTTTCTTTTGTCGTAATTGTATTCCCTTGATTTTATCACAATGCTTGAAAGGTACAGAGTAAATTCTTGATGGTTGTTGGTTGTGCTCATCCTTCATTTTCAAAGAAGACCATGACATCAGAGAAATGATGATATGACTTGTACTTGACTTTGTTTTGAGTGAGGGAGGGCTGTGAAAGGTCACCAGCCTCACTTTCTCATCCTGAGCCGTCTGGATCCAGTGACTAGAATATTCATCAGGATGATTGGAGATGGCCCATGATGCAGTGGAAGACCTTGGACTTTTAGGCTAAGGCCTTTTCAGGTACTCACTTAAAGTGAGGTAATGTGCATTCGGTGAATAGGCCTCTTTATAAAGTAGTCAGGGGGATGGCCCCTTTAATAGAAAAGAAAAATAAATAAATATATAAATCATGCTGGGAGGGGCAGGAGTCTCAGAATTGTTGTTTCAAAGAGAAATTGTTACTATTGACATTCATAGGCCAGAAGGGTCCAGAGTGCATGGGGTCTAAGGTTTTAGGGGAGATGAGAAAGGAGGAGAAGAGAAGAGAGAAGAGAGGAGAGGAGAGGAGAGGAGAGAAGGAAAGGGAAGGGAAGGGAAGGGAAGGGGAAGGGGAAGGAAAGGACTTGATAAAACAAATGCATAGTCAGTTGTTCCTGATATCTAAGTTAACCATGAATTTGCCTTACCAAAAAACTAGTAGCAGCTCTCCACTCCCTAATGTATAAAACACAAAATTTTTTAGCCAGATTTTTAAGGATCACTACAATTTGGCTCACTACAATCTTTCTTCAATAGCAATTCCTTCCATACATCCCACACTCTGGCCAAACCAAACTATTTGCTATTCCTCTAGCTTAGCATGCTCTCTCCCATGTTTAATTTAGCATATACTAATCTCATGCCTAGAATTAGTTGTGCCTCTAACCCCTGCTTCTATATATGTCCAATCAACACTTCCTTCTTACAAGGTCCAGTTTTGGCTTATTCTTAATATATCCAACTAGATATATTTCCTCTCTTCTTGCATTTATCAGGCCATTCTGTCTGCCCTTTCCTATGTACTTGCATAATTTTCTACTTTCTTTTATAGTGATCTATTCCTATCTCATCCCTCAATGACACATAAGCTCCATGAGGGCAGGTGTTTTAGAAGAAAAGAACTTAACATTCATAGGCACTCAGGTGGGTGCCGATAAAATTCTGGACTTGAATCAGGAGCACCTGAGTTCAAACTTTCCTTCAGATATTGATTAGTTGTGTGACCATAGGAAAGTCTGTTTGCCTCAGTTTCCTCAACTGTAAAATGGAGGTAACAATAGCATCTGCCTCACAGGATTGTTGTGTGGATGGAATGAGATAATCTCTATCAAAAATTCCTAGCCCAATACCACACATAGTAGGCACTATATAAATTCTTATGCCCTGACACGTCATGGGTACTATTAAATGCTTAACCCCTAGCACTATGTAAATGTTTCATCTCTTGCCTTTCTTTCATCTAGATTAACCTCTTTCACCTTTTTCTGATAAGGAAAGAGGGGAAGGGTGCTACCACCATTAAATGATTACTCAAGGTGACCCAGCTAAGGATTGGAATACATGTCTTCTGATAAAAGATGAAATATATTCTACTTTTTTTTAACCTCTTTAGCCTCAGGTCTAATATGGTCTTGTACTCATAGAAGACACTTAATGAACAAATGCCAGTTAAACTTAACTCAAATGATCATGGGATCTAGATTTAGAACTAGAGAGGATCTTAGATAGTATTCAGTCCAAGTCAAGTCAAATCAAGTCAATCAGCATTTATTAAGTGCCTGCTATATGGAAGGCACCGTATTACACACTGAGAATACAAAGGAAGGCAATAACTGCTTTCAAGGACCTTACAATCTAGTAGTCTAATCCCAATATTTTACAGATGAGGAAACTGTGGCTTAAGACTAAATAATTTTATTTTCTAGAAACTCTACTCCATGCTAGAAATTCCCTTCTCAAATATCTTGTATTTACCCTATAAATACTTGTATGCATAAATATTATTGTTCCCTAAGGAATATAAAATTTCATTTAATTTTGTCTGTATCATCCTTACAAGCACAGTTTCTTATATTTTGTTGTTCAGTTGTTTTCAGTCATGTCCAACTCTTTGTCACCCATTTCCAGGTTTTCTTGGCAATGATACTAGAATGGTCTGCCATGCCCTTTTCCAGTTCATTTTACAAATGAGTAAACTGAGGTAAACAGGGCTAAGTGACTTGCCCAGAGTCACACAGTTAGTTAAATGTTGAGGTCACATTTGAACTCAGGTTTTTCTGACTCCAAGTCCTGTACTCTAACCACTGTGCCTCCTATCTGCTCCAGTAAGTGCTTAAAAATGTTGACTGAGCATAATCATCCAGGTAGATCTCCAAATTAGACATGATTTAGAAGATAAAAAGGATTTGAAACAAGGTCTTAGGACTCCAGGGTCAGTGTTCTTTACATCACATTACAATACAATTGTAATTTTTAATCTAATCATCTATTTGGAAGGTTATAACAATAAAAAATTTAAATGATTTGAATTAGCCATAAAGCAAGAAAAAAGAAAAGTATCTTGTGAAAAAAACTGTTATATATATATTTTTAAAAATCTGCTTTTTTTGGCAAAATAAACCTAGATCTCATATTCCACATTTAATCGTATCGGTTTAAAATTTATAAGCACATAATGCTAATCAAAATAAGAACTGTCTTATTGTATTGACTAGAATAGTACTGAATAATGATGCTACAGAGGAAGATATCAAGAGTATCTAGAAATCCTTTCAGAATTTAGTTAGGTAGGAGCTATTAAGAATAAACCACCTCAGTGTAATTACTGACAGAAGATTAAACAGGAATGTTAAATATTTGATTATACAAAAAGCTCTAGAGTTCTAGATAATCAGACTTTTTAAAAAAAAAATCAATATTTTAAATACACACATATATCCTCCCCCTAATGAAC
The DNA here is from genome assembly GCA_028658325.1 of Potorous gilbertii. Lineage (NCBI taxonomy): Eukaryota > Metazoa > Chordata > Mammalia > Diprotodontia > Potoroidae > Potorous > Potorous gilbertii. Next base: position 352,395,565 of record CM053770.1, on the reverse strand, counting down.
AGGCAAATAAACCCATCAAGATCTGTGTCTCAGAAGGTTTCTCAACCAGATTTACGCAAATCTGTTTGAGACAAAAATTCCTTCATTCTTCCTTATGTCTTTTCTTTTTTCTCTTCCTCCTCTCCCTCATTTCCTTCCTCTCTTCTTCTCTCTTTCTTTGTCTCTCCTTTTCTTCTTTTCCTTTTCTTCCCTTCCCTTTTCTTCCACTTTTTAAAGATACCACTTTATCTACTAGGCAATGAGAAGCACTAATGTCCTTCAATAGGGTTATGATATAACCATAGTGGTTCTTCAGGAAGGTTAATCTGAAAATAATTTCCAAATAAGTTTGGAGGAGGAGATACTAGATACAGAGATCAAAGAGACCATTTTAATCCTCTATGTCTGAGATGATTATGGCCTCAGTGAGAATGGTGACATTTTATAAGCATATTGTCCTTCTTTCCTATGGTATAATCAGCTTCTCAATGAGTTGTTAAGAAAGACAATAACCAAGGTTAAATCAGTGTGATTAAATTTTTCAAAATGATTAAGTCTACCTAATGGAAATATGCCAAAATCATATGAACATTTTTGAATAGGGGCTGGCTCTTGTCTGTGATCTCAAATGACAACCATGAATTTTAACAGGGAGAATATGAATTTAAGAAGACTGAAAAGGCAGTAATAGTACAATGCTCTGATAGGAAGTTTTGCTTGAAACAAATTACACCATATTACTGATTAGTTAAAAGACACAATTAGATAATCCGAGAGCCTTTGAGGTGTAGTGGATTGAGAGCCAATTTTGGAATCAAGAAGGCTGGATTTAAGCCTCATCTCTCTCACATTACCATCTGTGTGACCCTGGATACATTGCTGAACCTCCCAGTATCTCTAAGGAACTAAAACTATTGGTCATAGAACAAATAGCAAACTGCATTATCAGAGAGAATTTCCACATGGGAAGTTGCCTACACCAACGATATCAGAGACAATAATATCAATAACAGCTAACATGAATTTGTCTTAATTTAATTAATTCAAAATAACACTTTAAAGTTTCTAAAGTGCTTTACATATATTTTCTAATTTGAAACTCACGATGACCCTGTGATATTGATGATTATCTCCATTTTATAGATGAAGGAAACTAAGATGGAAACATCCAGTGATTTGCTGAGGGTTTCATTGAGAGGAAATGTCTGAGTCAGGATTTGAACTCAGATCTTTCTGACTGCAAGTCTATCCAAGCTCTATCCCCTCTATCACCTAGTTGCCTAAACCCAGAGCTCTAGTCCAGAAAAAAATATTTTAAAAAGTCTAATGGACATCTCCAGTTTAACACTATTAGTGCTCATAGAATAATCAAATGTTTGCAAAATCACAGAATTTGAGGATTGAGAAGGACCTCAGAAGTCATATAGTTAAACTTACACTCAAAAGAAATGCCCACTACAATATAGACTGCAAGCATTCATCCAGACTCTCCTGGAAAGCCTCTATGGAGAAGAAACCCATCACTTACGGACACAATCCATTCCATCTTTGAACAATACTAAAAGTAAAGATTTACTACTTGACATCAACCTAAATGCATGGCAAATTTCTGGTTGTAAATAGCTCCTGGTTTTTATGATCTCCAGGTTCTGCTCTCTGGGGCCAGATACAATAAGAATAATCCCTCATTCGTGTGATATTTGAATCAGATACTTGAAGACAACTATCATGTCTCTCCTGAGTCTTCTTGTCTCCAAACTAATTGTCCCCATGCAACCAGTTGATACTCAAATGATACTGACTCAAGATCTTTCAGCATCTGGGGTGCCCTTCTGTAGTATATTCTATTGTTTATCCATGTTCTTCTTAAACTGTGGCACTGACGACTAGACATGATGCTCTAGGTGAGATCTGACAAGGACAGAGTAGAGAGGAACGATCAACTTCTTAACCTTGAAATCTATGCCTCTTTTAATGCAGCCAAAATTGAATTAGTTTCTTTGGGCTGCCAAACCACACTTCGGACTCTCATGGAGCTTGTAGTCCATTGAACTCCCAGATTTTTCTCAGAGTGCTAACAGTACCTCCTCTATTTTGTATTTGTGAAATTGACTTTTTTAAAATCAGATTTACATTTGTTTCTACTGAATTCCATCTTAATTGTTTCTTCCCAATGTTTTATTGCTTTATTTGGTCAGGATCTTACTGAATCCTGAATTTGTCACCCAGTGTCTTTCAGAATAGTGTAATGTAAATCTTATTAAACTGGAATTATATGTGTGTGTGTGTGTGTGTGTGTGTGTGTGTGTGTGTGTGTGTATAAGGGCAGCTAGGGAGTACAGTAGATAGAGTGTTGGGCCAGGAATCAGAAAGACCTAAATACAAATTTGACGTTAGACACTTACCATGTAACCTTAAGCAAGTCATTTAACTTGGTTTGGTTTAGTTTCCTCATCTATCAAATGATCTCAAGAAGGAAATGGCAAACCACTCCACTAATTTTGCCGAGAAAACCCCAAAAGGGGTCATGAAGAGTCAGATACAATTAACTGAAAAAACAACAACCAAACAGTCCATATGACTATGGGCAACTTTGCATCTCTGGGTGTCAGCTTTTTCATGTATAAAGATACAAACCTAGGTGATTCAGTCATATTTGCCAATCTCTTGATCATTCCATCTCTACTATTTTATGGTTTTATTTTATTCTGTAAGATAACTGCTTTTCCCCCTCAACTCCTCTTGTCGCTGTGAGTCTCTTAATGACTTTTTTTTTATGAATGAGGCTGGTAACACCTTCCCTAAAGACCCTGGTAGTTAATGCATTTTATTCCTTATTATAGACACAAAAATCTAAATTTTTGAACCAATATGTGTGCCTGAGGAAATCCCAAGCTCCTTGATTAGGAAATTTCAGGCTCTACCTATGAACACCTATGTTGAATTAGATTGGTTTTTTCTCTTGGTGAGACCTGCTCTTAAATTTTCATAATAGAATGACAACTGTGGTCAACTTACATCTTGTATTTAAAACATATGCTTCTTATTCTAGCCAACAATAGTGGGTATTTGTACTTAGAATACTTGTTAGAGAATTTATTGGCTGCAAACCTCTTTCTGGCAAAACTTCCAGATATTAAAGAGATGCACGTTAGCTAGCCATATATTTTACAGTATTGAAGTTCATTTACTGAATTAAGTTAGATGAGCAGGAAGCAAAGAACCTAAAGCATATCATGATCTTCCATATTATGATCTTACGCCAAGAAATGACTGGATTGAGTTTCCACTTCCTTCCAATAATAAACAGTTGAAATTTTAAAGCACTTTAAGGATTCAATGACACTTTTTATATACATTATCTCATCAGGCCTTCATGATAACTCTGCAAGACAGATCTACAGGCACTATGGTCACCATTGTATAGATGAAAATGAGAATTTCAAAAAATGTAAGATCCTTGAAGGGAGAGACATTTTTTCCTTTATCATTAGAGCCTAGCAGAGTTCTCTGTTTCATGCATGTCTGAGGTGGGCTTTAAAGTCTTGACTCTCATGATTATAGCTGCTATGTTTTCTTTTCATTATTCAATTCAACAAAAATTGTGCTTTATGAAAGGATTTGTATTTGGTATTGGTGTTCAAAGACTAGAATGAAACAATTGCAACTCAAGGCATTATATTTTACTAAAGAAAACACGGTCACAAATATGTATGATACATGGCAGTTTAAGAAAGGAGAAAGTTAATGAGGTGAATGTGAAAAAAAAGTTTCCTGGAATTAATGGCATCTGAACTCAATCTCAGCTTTCACCTGATAGCTCTCCTGCCTTCCTCTATTTCAAGCTGTCCCTTGTTCTCTCTCTCTCTCATAGGAGAACTGAAGGTCTAACTACATGGACTGGCCTAATGATCAAGACTTCATTTTGATAGTACCTGAATTCAAAATAAGTAACAATAGTTTATATTAGTGTAATGGAGAAGGGATTTGATTATCTCACTCAGCTCAGTTGATACAAATACTATATACAATCACAGATGATGTTTTAATGTGTTAACGAGGCATTAATACCTTGTTTTCCTCTCACCACATATGAGCATCTTTTTGATGGGCGAGATAGCAGTAGTAGAAGAACCTCTCTCCTCACCCATTTGTGCAGAGCAAGGGAATTTCCTTTTTTCTTCACACTTAGCCATGGAATCTGGCAGCCAACCATTTCCTCAGAAGGTGGAAAGATACCATTCAACAATTCAGAATTCATCAGTGAATGCATCAGTACCTGTGATTTTATGTCTATATTACTGAGTGAGCCTGGTATGTTTAGGTTACCATGGAATCAAATCCCAATTCCCACCCCCAAATAAAAAAGATACACACATTTATGTTTGTATTGTGGTTTACATATACAAATCAATGGCCACCAAGCATTCATTAACCTATCTTGGTTGGAAAATAGAGCCCATGGACAAAAATGTGAAGAAGCCCGGAAAGGTAGCTTGTAGCCAGCTTGTGGAAGGCCCAGGCTAAGGAGATTGTGTTTTACTCTAAATGCAACAGAGAACCACTTAAATTTACTTAACAGGAAAGTAACATGGTGAGACCTATGCATTAGGATGATTAATTTAGCAGCTATATGGAAGGTTTATTGAAATGGAAAGAGACAGGAAGCAGGAAGACAAATCCAAAGGCTATTCCATTAGGACAAAGATGAGGGCCTTTTTTTTTTTTTGCACTGAATATAGTGACTTTCCTGATGGTACACGGCACAGAACTCTATACTTATCCCCTTATTATAGGAGTGCCTTGGGCAAGGACTATGAATGGGAAATGAGTTCACCAGCATAAGGAAATAAATTAGTGATACATACCTATCTATGAAAGAACTCTTTTTTTTGCTGGGGATGTAGATGTATGGTTTTCCACTTTATTCTTGGGAGGTATGAAAGACAACATACAGTTGCTATGATCATACTCATTGTTATGCTAGGAAATCAGCTTGACAAAATGGTCATAGAAGGCAATGCCAATGCCAGCATCAAAGGTAGATGAATAGGTGTCACTGTTAAATTCAAAGACTATGACCTGGTCCTCTGTATAGCTCAAGATGCTCTTTAAGGATGTCTCTGATGCTTTCTTCACTTTCTTCACCACTTTTTTGGTGTCATTATATTTTTCAAGTTTCTCCTGGGAGTAGGTCAGATTCCCAACATATACGTGGAAAGTAGGAACATAAAAGGCGTGTAAGCTTCTCATTTAACTCAGGAATGACTTTACCTGTAGCCTCAACAGCACCAGTGGAAGCAAAGATTAGGTATCACTGTGCCCAGCATGCTACAACGTGCCAGAAAGATCATGAACGTATTTTGGGTATTGGTAATGGCACGGACTAGGGTTATGAGACTTTTACAATGGAAAAGATGTTATAAATGACCTTGATCAAGGGAATCAAAAACCTGGTGGTTCAGGAGGCATTACTGAGAACCTAAAGGCAATTATCATATTTCTCATGGTTTCCTCTTATCATAAAAGAGAGGCATTAGCAAAAGGAGTAGAGATAATGGCATGCCTGGCTCTACTTTTCAAATGTGCTCTGACCTTTTCCATGGTGGTAAATATACCAGTGGACTTTTCTACTTTTTGATTCCAGCATCTCCTCACTTAATATTGATGGGATCATGCTCCTGAAGTTAATAATGGCTTTTCAATTAATTACTAGCTTTCCATTCTCAGCTTTGACAGTGTCTTTGATCTTGGCATGGGTAAGATCATATTGGAACATATAAACCATGTTGTTGAGGTCAATGAAAGGGTCCTTGATTGTCACAACATTCACTTGGCCTGAGATAAATGCAGCTCTAGTAATCAAGTGCCAAACATAACCAAATTCATGGACTCTGACCTTTGCCATCTTGTCTCAGTGATATAGTTGCATCAGAATATCCAGACACCAAGGTAGGGAGAAGAGCTAAGAGCAGGATGAGGGCCTTTAAATTATAATGACAGTCGTATGAGTAGAAAGGAGATGTATATAAAATATGTTGTGGAGCTAGAATCCACAACATTTGGGATCCGTTAACTGATTTGATTAGGGAGAGGGAAGAGTCAAGAAGGAAAAGTTATAAATTCAGTCATATGGGAGGATAGTGGTTTCTTCAAAAGAAATAGGGAAATCTGGGGAAGTTTTAGGTGAAAGATGGCAAATTTTGTTGTGACACAGTCAGTTTTAAAAGTAGCCAAATTTCCAGATGAGGTGACAGTCAGAGATGCCCCATTAAGACATTAGTTAGTCATCTGTGTAGATCCTTTTAGAGGTTGAGATAATTGATAGAAGTGGGGGGAGGGAGAAAGAGAGAGAAGAGAGTGAGAGAGAGAAAAGGAAAGAAAAGAAGCAGGAGGAAGAGGAGCAGAAGGAGAAGAGAGACAGAAGATGAGAGGGAGAGAGACAGAGAGAGAGAGAGACAGAGAGAGAGAGAGAGAGAGAGAGAGAGAATGCTCATTCTGAATGGGTTGAAGATGGGTGATGAGCCAACATTGGAGACTAAGAAAGAACAGTCAGAGAGGTAGGAGAAGATCCACATAAGAGTAGTGACATGAAGCCAAGGAAGAATGTGAAAGAGACTGTTTTTTAACAGTATCAAAAGATGCAATAGAGGCCAAGGAGGAGGGACACTCAGAAAGCATCAAAAGGAGCAAATGCAATAGTTTCTGTAGATTGGTTTGGTCAAAAACCAAATGACAAAGGGTTTAGAAATTAGTGATCATCCCCCTAAACTCCTTCTGATGCCTTCAGAAAGGATTAGAGAAGGATCATGTGTATGGTCAGAATTTCTGTGTTTGCCTCCCCCAAAATAAATAAATAAACATGCTGACAACCTGTTACTAATATTCTTTACATAATAAATAGGAGAATCATTTACTGCTTGAGATTAGTTGAAAAAGCTTATCTTTGTAAATGAATGAATTCATTGTTATGAGAAAATCAAAACTGTCACATTCTTTTCTTTTTGCCCTAGCTGCCAGATCATTTAATGCCAAATCCAGTTCCTGATCATAGCAACTAATTCTATTCCAGTTCCTTTTAATGTCTACTCTGTTTCTTTTGATCACAGAGGCATAGAATCTCAGAGTTGGAAATGAGTTTATTAATTCAACTTATCATCTAATTTAGGATTCTGTTCCGCAACATCCCCAAAAGGAAGTGATCTAGTTTTTGTTTTCCAATGGTAGTGAGCTCACTCACTACCCATTCCAATACTGCTCTAAAGGTAAAAGAAAAAAAAGATTCATGATCATATTGGCACAAAATCTGTTTTCCTATATATTTCAGCCATGGTCCCAGTTATAATGTCTCCTTTAGGTGTTTTCTTTTTTAGGCTAAATATTCTTTCTTCCTTTAACTGTTTTCCATTAGGTATAATTCAAGTCTCCTCATTAGCTTGCTTACTCTTTTCTGAAATCAAATCAAATCTAATGCAATTCAGAAATAAATCCTTAAGCATCCACAATTTGCAAGGCACTTTACTAGGCACTGATAATACAAAGACAAAAAAACCCCCGATATGTTTTGCTAATTTCTCCCATTAAAAAGAGAAGCCCAAGAGTGAACACATTGTTCTTTATGTGGCCTGACTAGCAAAGAGTACAATGTATTTTTATTACAGAGTATTATTTCCCTTGTTCTGTGCACTATAAACTATGTCTCTACTGGTTTTATCCTTGGCTTACTTTCCATTACATTTATCTTGTAAGCTGTCTCAAATCCTTTTGGAAGTTGGCAGGTATAAATCCTAAATAAATAAATAAAAATAAGCCTTTTAAATCAACTCCACACAGAGATGCAGCCATTGAATTTCCAAATACAAAAAAATTAGATAAAAGCCATATGCCTGCAATGGCAGAATTCATTTGACAGACAAAGGATATGTTCCTTTATGACAACCAAAAGTCAAATAGAAAAGAGATTTACCATTAGGAGGCTAGAACATTGCCTCACTTGAGACAGCATATAGGAAACCAACAGCATATAGGAAATCCACAACCTTCTTTCCATTTTAGCGCCACCTTATAAAATCTGCTACGGAAATTTTAAAAATGTCTTTGTATACATGTTTAGCCAGTAATACCATTATAAATGAGGAGGATCAACTCCTTAAGGTGCCACTTCTTTGTCAGAAACTTTGTTAGCAGAAGTAGAAAGAACCCTCGCAGCATTGTGCTATATTTGGGAATGTCTAAAGGGCTCATGTCAAATGTGTCCTCAAGTCAATCAATCTATCTCTTAATCCATAAGCATTCCTTAAGCATTTATTATGTTCTAGGAACTGTACTAAGCTTTGGAGATACAAGGAATAAAATTTAAAAGTTCTTGTATTCAAGGAAATTGCATTCTAATGGATGAAGAAAACATGAACATATATAATTACGTGTATACTGGATACAAAATGGATAAATGGTTCATTCAGAAGGCAGTGGATTACTACGTAAGAGCGGAGAGTTAGGAAAGTTTTCATATAAAAAGTAGCCCCTGAGCTGTGGATTCTGAGGTAAAAGCGAGGAGTGAGTGGATTCCAGATATGAAGGCTATCTCTCTCTCTCTCTCTCCTCTCTATCTATCTATCTATCCATCTATCTATTTATCTAAAAGAAGAGACTTAGGAAAGGTTTAATATAAAAAGTGGCCCCTGGATTATGCCTTGAAGGATTCAGAGGTAGAAGGGAGGAGTGAGTGGATTCCAGGTATGAAGGATTATCTGTCTATCTATCTATCTATCTATCTATCTATCTATCTATCTATCTGTCTCTGTTTGCCTATCTATATCTGTGAGACTTTGGGGAAGAAAGAGTACCTTAAGGAGATGGGATATGGGAGAAGAATTTCAAATCAGCCAAGAGAAGAGTAAATGTTCTGGAGCTTCAGTGTTGGTAGAAGCCAGGGTTATTGCTAGAACCTAGTGGCTTCCAAAGGAATGTGATTAAGAAGGGATATCAGTCTCTTCAACTGCACTCACTCTAGGGATTAGGCCTTGAAAAGACTCAATCAGTTTCTAAAGGGGAACATTTTAAGAGATAAAACTGTAGAATCTAGTAGACATTGCCCACCCTATCTCCAAGTCACCCTAAAAGAAAGACATCAAATTCAGTCAGTTAAGTGAGTCTAACATGATTTCAGGGCACCCCCCCCATTCCCCTCCTTTACTTTCTTCTCATAAAAAGGTAAGATTTTTTTAAACTAAGAAAAAGCCCATTATTCTAAGATGTGATAAAAGTCTAAAAATAAGAAAGTCATGTCTGAGGATGAATGATCTTCAGTCAAATTATAATAAATCAATCAATATAAATAAGTATTGTATACTTTTAAAAATGGGGAGGGAGGGAGGAGAAAAGAAGGACAAAATTGAAGGAGAGAAAAAAAGGTTTGTTGAGGTATTTTGGCCACATACTTGCAAATTCAGACATCTCTCCTTTACATGACTAACACAGGTGTCAGAGGCTTGTGCATAACGTGATATAATTTGTTGTTATTCAGTTGTTTCAGTCATGCCCAACTCTTTGTGACTCCATTTGGTGTTTTCTTGGCAAAGATACTGGAGTGGTTTGCCATCTCCTTCTTCAGCTCATTTTATAGATGAGGAAATGGAGGCAAACAAGGATAAGTGCTTTTGCCCAGGGTCACATAGCTAGTGAGTGTCTGAGGTCAGTTTTAAGCTCAGGAAGATGAGTCTTCCTGCCTCCAGGCTTGACACTCTATTTACTGTGACACTTAGTTAGATGCCCTTTATAATATTATATATTAGTTAATAAAAGCATATAGTAGTAGCATTATATAATACAGACCTTAAATATAACACATATCTATTATAATTAATATCATCAAAAGAATTATATAGTAATATAATAAAACCATAAAATGAAGCTTTGTTTCCAGTATATTCCTTAGTAATGGCATCTTGGTGCACGACTTTATCTAACAATAAGAATATCTGACATTTGTATAATGCTTTAAGGATTTATAAAACATTTATATACATTATCTCATTTGTTCTTCTTAACATTTCTATGAGGTTCTATAGCTATTATCATTCCCATTTTACATATGAAACACTTGAGCTTCTGAGGGTTTAAATAACTTGGTGACCACAATGTTAGTAAATATTGGAGGCAGAACTGAGACTTAGCTGTCTGACGTCAAACCCAGAGTACTTTGCACTTATACACACCATTTCATACTCTGAGGTTAAATCCTACTTCAATTACTAGCTGTGTGACCTTGGACAAGTCCCTAAACGTCTCTGTCTTACTTTCCTCCTCATCCTCTAAAATTAGGGAGTTGGAGTCAATGATCTCTAGGGTGCTTTTCAGTTTTAATTGTATGATCCAATGGGCCTCTGTACTTCCCCTGATAGAAATCAAATGTGCATTTTCAAAAAGATTTCCTATGATTTGGTTCACATAAATGGCTCAATGTGTTGAATATATGTGAAGATTTTGAACTCTGATTCATTCAGTGAATATTTTCTTTTTTTTTTGGTAGGGAGAGTATCTCTTAATTTATTTAGTATTCAATTTTTCCTCAAGTTACATGCAAAAAGAGATTTGCAACATTGGTTTCCAAAATGTTGAGTTCCAAATTCTCTCCCTTACTTTTTCTCTCCCACCCTCCATTTAGAAAGCTAGTAACTTGATATAGGCTATACTTGTGCAGTCATGCAAAATATTTCCATAATAGCCATGTTATGAAAGAAAAAAGACCATAAAAAGATAAAGTTAAAAAAAAGTATGCTTCAATCTATACTCAGATGCCATTAGTTCTTTTTCTGGGGATAGAAAGCATTTTTTATCATAAGTCCTTCAGAGTTGTCTTGGATTCTTGTATTACTGAGAATAGCCAAATCATTCTGAGTTGATCATCTTACAATACTGCTGTTATTTTGTACAAAGTACATTTCACTTTGCATCAGCTCATGTAAATCTTTCAAGATTTTTCTGAGAGCACCCTGCCCATCATTTCTTATGATACAATAGAATTGCATCATAATCACATACTACAATTTGTTTAGCTATTCCCCAATTGATAGAGATCTCTTCAATTTTTAATTCTTTGCCACCAGAAAAAGAGCTGCTATATTTTTATACACATATGTCCTTTTCCTTTGTTTGCCATTTTCTAATTAATTTTCCCTTTTTGGTAATTAATTAATTTTAGTTTTCAACATTCACTTCCATAAGGTTTTGAGTTCCAAATTTTCTCCCCATCTCTCTATTCCCTCAACCCCAAGATGTTGTGCATTCTGATTACCTCTTCTCCCAATGTGCCCTCCCTTCTATCATTTACCCTGCTCCCCTTCTCTTATCCTCTTCTATTTTCATGTAGGGCAAGACAGCTTTCTATAACCCATTGCCTGTATATCTTTGTTCTCAGGTGCACGTAAAAACAATTTATAACTTTCATTTTTAAAACTTTGAGTTTCAAATTCTCTCCTTTCCTCCCTCCACATTCACTCTCACTGAGAAGACAAGCAATTAGATACAGGTAATACTTACGTAGCCATGCAAAACACTTCCGTAACAGTCATGTTGTGAAAGACTAATTATATTTCCCTCCAATCTATCCTACCTCTACTTATTCTATTCTCTCCTTTGACGCTGTCCTCCTCAAAAGTGTTTGCTTGATTACCCCTTCTCCCAGTCTTCCCTCCCTTCTATCATCCCTGCCCTCCCCCTTGTCTCCTTTCCCTTCTACTTTCCCGTAGGGCAAGACAGATTTACATACCAAATAGAGCCTGTATGTTATTCTCTTCTCAAAGCAAATCCAAAGAGAGTAAGGGTCACTCATTCCCTCTCACTTCCCTCCTCTTCCCCTTCACTCTAAAAGCTTTTACTTGCCTTTTCTATGTGAGATAATTTGCCCCAATCTACCACTCCTTTTTTCATTCTTCCAATACATTCATCTCTCACCCTTTAATTTTATTTTTTAAATAACGTCCCTTAGTATTCAACTCACCCCGTACCCTCTGAATATATAGTCTCATGAGTTACAAATATCATCTTTTCATGTATGAATGCAAACAACTCAACTTTAATAAGTCCCTTATGATTTCTCTTTCCTGTTTACCTTTTCATACTTCTATTGAGTTTTGTATTTGAAAATTAAACTTTCTACTCAGGTCTGGTCTTTCCATCCAAGAAAGTCCTCTATTTCATTGAAAATTCATTTTTTCCCCTGAAGGATTATACTTGGTTTTGCTGGATGGATGATTCTTGACTTTAATCCTAGCTCCTCTGATCTCTGGAATACCATATTCCAAGCCCTTTGATCCCTTAATGTAAAAGTTTCTAAATCTTGTGCTATCCTGATAGTCTTTTCACAATACTTGAATTGTTTCTTTCTGTCTGCTTGTAATATTTTCTCCTCAACCTGGGAACTCTGGAATTTGCCCATAATATTCTTGGGAGTTTTGATTTGAGGATCTCTTTCAGGAGGTGATTGGTGGATTCTTTCAATTCTATGTTATCTTCTGGTTCTAGACTATCAGGGCAGTTTTCCTTGATAATTTCTTGAAAGATGATTTCTAGGCTCTTTTTTTGATCATGGCTTTCCGGTAAACCAATAATTTTTAAATTATCTCTCCTGGGTCTATTTCCTGCTCAATTCTTTTTCCAATTTCACATTCTATCCTATTTTTTTCATTTTTTTTTTGGTTTTGCTTTTTAATTTCTTGATCTCTCATAGGGTCATTAGCTTTCATGTGCTCAATTCTAATTCTTAAGGAATTATTTTCCTCAGTGAGCTTTTGGACCTCTTTTGTCATTTAAGTTAGTCTATTTTAAGGTGTTCTTTACTTCAAAATTTTGAGGAGGAGGTCTCCTTTAGCAAGCTTTTGACTTGTTTTTCATGATTTTCTTGTATCATTCTCATTTCTCTTTCCAATTTTTCCTCTATTTCTCTTACTTGATCTTCAGAGTTCTTCTATGGCCTGAAACCAATTTATGTTATTCTAGGGGACTTTGGATGTAGGAGTTTTGACTTTGTCTTCTTCTGGTTGTATGTTTTGATCTTCTTTGTCACCAAAGTAAGATTCTACAGTCTCAGTTTTTTATGCTATTTGCTCATTTTCCTAGTCAATTACTGAACTTTTTCAACTATTTGTTGTGGTAAGACTCTGCTTCCAGCATGGAGGGTGACAAGCATTAGGGGATTTGTGCAGCTGTTGTCAGAGATGCTTCTAGGGACCTGTAAATTTTCAGTTCTTCCAAAGTGGTATGATCTAAGGAGAGGTAGTTACTCCTCTTCTGGTCTGTGATCTGGTTTGTGAGTGACCACAAGCACTCTTTTCTGCCTTGGAACTGTAAGGAAGATTCCTTCTACACCCTGCCACAAGTTTTGCCACAAAAGCACTACTCCTTGGCCCAGGACTGCTACCCAGGACTGTGACCCAGATCCAAGCAGGGAAAAGCAAGAGAATCCTGCTTCAGAGCCAGAAAAAAGATCTCTGCAATCATCTCTGATCAGCCACTAGATCCCCCACCATTCTTGGACTGAGATCTCTGGAAAAAGTGACTGCTGCTGATGTCACCACCCAGGGGCTGGGGCTGGACCTTGTTCCTCTCTCATCCAGGTCTGACAGATCTTTCCTAGTGACCTTTTAAGTTATCTTTGGTGTTTGTGGTTTGAGAAGTTTGGAAACTGCCACAATTACCAGTAATTCAGTTCCCTGAGACCTACTCCAGGTTTGCTGGTTCCCAGTCTGTGCCAATGTGGTACATTGGACTGCACTCCTCTCCCAGTCTGGTGCCACAGATATTTCCTGTCAACCATCAAGGTTGTCTTGGGCTGGAAATTTGTTTTACTCTGTAATTTTGTAGTTTCTGCTACTCCAGATTTTGTTTAGAATCATTTTTACAGGTATTGCAGGGGTTTGAGGGAGAGCTCAAGCAAATCCTTGCTTTTACTCAGTCATCTTGACTCCACCCCCAATGAATATTTTCTTTACTGACTTACTTAAGGAAGATCTTCATGGCATTAATTTCAATGGCTTTTTAGGCTTTGTCTCTGCCTGCTTCAATTTCAAGTGACATAGGTGTCTTGGAAATGAAACACAACCCAGTAAAAAGAGCACTCACTCTGAAGTTGGAGAACTCAGGTTCTAAGCCCATCTCTGACCTGTACCACCTGTGTGATTTCAGGCAGACCTCCTAACCTCCCTTTCCCTTGGTTTCTGTACTGTTAGCATGATGAGGCTGGACTGAAAAGTCTCTGAGGACTTTCTCAGTTCTAGATCTATGATCTTAAGTCACTCAGATAGCAATAATTCCTGAAATATTTCTTTCTGCTTGAAAGGGCTCTTAATGTTCCTAATTTACCTCAGGGTTGTTACATTAATACTCAGAAAGTCTGATTTTATGTATAATTTTTTAAAATGTAGTTCCATTAACTGAAATTTAATCCAGTTTGAATCACTTCAAAATCCAATTGTGCTCATCATCATCTGAAAGAATCGAATTATTTCCTATGGAAATAGTGGGGGTTTGTTACAGAGGAAAAAGTATTCAAGCAACTGTAAGCTTGAAGAGTATTTGAAAAATGCTTTTTTCCTCTACTTCTTTTATCAAATACTCTTCTGTTAGCAGTCACCCTCTGAAGCAAATTTAAGGTGATTCAATTAATTTCCTAGTTACAGTTGGAGTCCACAGAGAGTGTGTTTGCATGTTTGCGCATGTGTATACGAATATTGAAAAGAGAAAAAGCTGAAAATACTGAGAACATTTAAAAAGCTCCTGAACTTAATTGACTTTTCACAGCTCTGCCTCACATAAATCCAATTACCCACAAGTTAAGACATCCTTGCTATTGTGATGTCATTGCTCCTTTTTGAGAAGGAAGGACCACCACCACCACCCACCACCATCACCAACAATAGCAAAGATGAATTGTACCTCTCTACTATGGCTCTGGATACAGTCATTTCATCCCTCTGAAACACTGTTCCCTCAAACATACAATAAGGAGACAGAATTTAAGCTCTAACATTTGTTCAGCTCAAATATTGTATTTTCCTGTGCTCTAGTGTTCTTAACTTGTGTAAGTGAACATTTTTTTGGATAGATTAAAAAATCTAGATATAGACAAATAGATGATAGGTAGGTAGATAGGAATATTTTAATACATTGGTTTCTTTTGTAAGTCTAGGTATTTTAGTAAATGCATTTTAAAACATTATTCTGAGAATTAGTTTTACGAGAATTCCAAAGGGAACTCCTGATACAAGAGAAAGGTAACGAAACTTGATATGATGACTTACTCCTATCATCCTTGCTAGAAGGGAATCTGAGTTTAGTGGATTTCTGGAGCTGTAGAGTTCTAAGATGAATGGGAATATGCCAGTTGGAATACGCCAGCTAAATTTGGGGTTGTTATTATGGGTCCCCAGGAGTAGTATGTTGGTGGTGAAAAAAATGAAGTGTCTAAGGATGAGTGAACTAACCCAGACTATAAATTGAGTAAATTAATGTTCTTTTGTAGTGGAATTGGGTCAATTAATAACCCCTGCACTTCCAGCCTAGGTGAATCTAAAAAAACAAAAGGAAGAAAAAGAAAAAGGTAAAGAACTACTTAGGCACATCACTCTTTGTGAAAGCCTCCCTTCCCCTGCTCTAACCCATCATTCACAAAGCCACCAAGTGATTTTCTTAAGAGTAAATCTGATCATGTCATGAAGAGAAATAAATAAATAAACAAATAAATAGATAAAAAAAATAGTAAAGCCAAAAACTGCAAGGTTTTTTCTGTTGCCTCTAGGATCAAATATAAACTCCTCTACTTGACATTAAAATATCTTCACAATCTGGCCCCTTCCTACCTTTCAAGTGTCTTTACACCTTATTACCCTCCTCCTCTGGGATCCAATCATCCTCTGAGTTCTACTCTCTGTTCTGCAAGCATGACTTTCCATTTTTCATTTCAAGAACTGTCTGTCTCCTTTTCCTTTGATGCATTCCTTCTTGTAGCAGCAAGCACCCTGACATACACAGGAGGGCCTGCTGTATAGGTTCTTAGATCTGCTTTTCTAAAAGAAAGGCAACTTTTGAGGTGTCAACAATCTACTTTAATCAAGTATATATATCATTCAGTTATTTCAGGGGGAAAAGTCAGCAACTTTAACTTCAGGAAAATGCAAACAGAAATTACAAGCATAAATTACAAACAAAAAGACCTACAGGGCTTCCAGCTGTCTGACCATAGACAATACATGTACCACCATTACCAGAGAGAGAAGCACCAGCATCTGAGTCTTCAAAGCTGGGGGGTTCCTTAGAGGCTACACAGAGTCTCATCTGGCACTCAACCTGTTTTCCAAAATATAAAACTTCACCTCAGAGTATATATACACTTTTCAGAGCAGGAGGGCATGACCTGGTACCCCAGAACCTCACTAGAAATTAACAAAAGTTATCTGAAGCCTACTAACGGTTTAGGGAAGATCTTTAACTCTTTCCCTCACCCACTATTAACCTTACATTAACATTACACTTGCTCAGCTGTCTTTTTTAGGAATTTCTAATTTCCTTCAGGAATCAGATCAAGTAACACATTCTAGTTGAAACTTTTCCTTCTCTCCCCTGCTGAGAGGAACTTTGTTCCCCAAACTATTTTGTTTTCATTATGTATATAATAATATGTGTTCACATTAGAACATGCTATTTGAGGGCAGAAGTTATTTGATTTATTTCTTTGGATATCCAGGGCTCAAGTCAAACAAAAATATATTTAAGATGATATAATTCAAATACTAAAGCATCAATACAACCAAAATTGTAATGAATGCATACACACAAATCTAGACAAGATGTTTTGCTGGTATTGCTTGATGGTTTTTCATGTTAAAATGTTTTCCTTGGTTTCTATAAGATCTTGTTGAAATAGTAAATCAATTGGAGAGGGAAAGAAGATATCTTTTACCACTGTCAATAGGAGGAGATTTCTGGACCAAACAAGAGATAGAGATGATCATAAAGGAAGAAAATTATAATTTTTTATTACTTAATATTGGAAATAATTTCCAAATACAAAATAAATGCAATTAGTTCTAGAAGGGTAAGTTAATGGGGAAAATACGTGAGGCACTTTTTTTCTGATAAATGATGAATAATCTTTAAAGTATATTATTATGTGCAAATATATATGTATATGTACACTTATGGTATATGTTCTTTATATGTGTGTATATAATGGTATGCATGCACATGCATACATATATACAAGTTACACATACAAACATACATACATACATAATAAATTAAATGTGTGTATATATGTGAACAAAAACCATTCCTCATGGGGTAAATGTTCAAAGGATATGAAGAGACAGTTTTAAAAAGAAGAAGTGAAAGATATCGACAAATATGTAAAAAGCATGTTCCAAATCCCTAAAAGTTCAGAAGACAATTCAGACAAGCAATGTAATGTTAAACTTAAATACTTCAAATATGTATAAATAAAAAATACTATATTGCATATAATAGAATTCTCTTTTCTAAATTCTTTATATGTGTAAGTCTTCATGTCTGCTGTTCATCAAGTCTTTAATATAATTATAA